>JAJOZX010000745.1:347500-722500 GCA_023014485.1 Bathynomus jamesi | reverse complement strand
ATATACGGCATTATTTTTGTAACCTATATATTGCCTTTGTTGGTTTACGTCGTCGTCGTCGGCCTAGGCAAGCTACGGCTTGGGACCGTAGCGCATCTATCCGGTATAGGTTAACCTGGATGATGTAGCCATAAGCACTGCCGCTAGTTAAGTGCCAACCAGTGATTATCTCACTAGCCGTATTGAGTCCGTTAGGCGAAACTGCGACAGTACCAAAGGTGGAAAATATAACCCTTGGATTTCTATTATTTATTTGCAAAATGGACATGGTATTAGATTAAAATAATTATTTGAATATAAATAATTAACTGATAATTGTGATATATAATTAATTATGTTTACATACAATAAAATAATATAGTATACATAAAATTAGTATTAATGTGGTTCACAATTGAATTATGAGGGGTAACTAATTTAAAATGAATTTATAACTATTCCGAAATTCAAACGGTAAATTAACATTTATCTTGAAACTAAAATAAGAGTATTCACTACACACTCCCCCACCAGAGAGGAAGTTCAAAGAGTTCCGAACGACACAGATTTCCCCGGGACCTTTTGGTAGCTACATGTACCTCACTTAAGGTTGATTCCAAAAACGCAGGCTTAAGACGATCGATAGAAACTTGTCGACCTTGGAACCGCGCTGGATGAGAAATGATTTGCGCGTACGTCGGAGAACTTCATAGGGCCCGTCATATGGACATTGGAGAGGCCGTTTTGGGAGAGGTACACGAACGAAAACGTGGGTGCAAGATTGGAGGGCTGGGGAAACAAAGATGTTCTGTTGGCTAGTCAATCGAGGGGGAACAGGCTGAAGGGACTGCATGTGAGAGGAAAGTGTTTGAGCGAATTCCGTAGGATCGCATGACTTATCCCCTGCAGTGAAGTAGCCACCTGTAGCCGCAGTGTTGTTCCATAGACTAGTTCAGCCGCTGTAGTCTTCAGATCACTCTTAAATGCAGAGCGAATACCAAGCAACACGAGTGGAAGCTTATCCATCCAATGGGAGTCTTCGTGACACATAAGGGATGACTTCAGCTGGCGATGGAAGCGTTCGACGAGGCCGTTAGCTTGCGGATGATACGCACAGGTATGCGCATGTACTGTACCCAAGAAGCTGGTAAACTTCTTCAAAGCGAAGACTCAAATTGGCGACCTTGGTCAGTGATGACTTTTGTCGGCAATCCAAATCTTGATACCCATCCATGAAGAAAGGCTCTTGCAACAGTGTCCGCTTGGATATCAGGAAGTGGGATGGCTTCAGGCCATCTGGAAAAGCGGTCGAGACAGGTGAGCAGATAACGTTGGCCTTGAATCACTGGAAGAGGGCCAACAATGTCTACATGATTACCTCAAATCGCTGGGATGGGGGCGGAAATGCGTCAAAGGGGGACCTGGTGTGCCTTTGGACTTTGGCACGCTGGCAGGCAAGGCACGTTTTGGTCCAATGTTTGACATCCTTCCGCATCGAGGGCCAACAAAGCGAGAGGTAACCAGTGTTCGAAGCACGGATACCAGGATGGGAGGGCTTATGAAGATCCGTGAAGACTGCTTGTCTGTGACATGGAGGGACATAAGGGCGAATAGCAGCTGTTGATACGTCGCAATAGAGGGGCACAGACAATCCTGGCATACTCATTTTCTTGAGGGAAAGTGAGTGAGTGGAGTCTTCTCTGAGCAGGTCTTGTAGTTCCGTATCCTTATCTTGATCCTGTGCAATAGCATTCCACAGTGTAGAGCTGAGGGTAACAGAAGTAATCTCTATTCTTGAAAGTGCATCCGCTGGAGTGTTCAAGACACCTTTGATGTGGCGGATATCTGTGGTAAATTGCGAGATATAATCGAGTTGCCTGATGACTCTGGGAGAGTGGTTACAGCTGTTTTTATTGAAGACAGTGATCAAAGGTTTGTGGTCGGTAAAAACACAAAACTCTCGGCCTTCAAGGAAATGTTGAAAATGCTTCACGTTTAAGTAAATAGCAAGAAGTTCACGTCCGAAAGCACTATAACGCGTTTGGGCTGGCTGCAGCTTTTCGAGTAAAACGCGATGGTGCTTGTTGACCGTTAATGTTTGTTCCAACACCACCGATCGCAACATCTGATGCATCGACCGTCAGAGTTAGGGGCATCACTGATAGGAAATGACAAAGACAATGCACTATTGATAGCATTTTTGGCATTGTCGAACGCCTGTAAACTATCGCTACACCATACCAATTTCGTTACCTTGCGTTTGTGTGTGATCATAGCGTGTAGAGGAGCAAGAACACTGGCACAGTTTTTAATGAACTTGTGGTAATAATTTACCAAACTAGAAACCGACGTAACTCACGCTGATTATTTGGCATTGGGTAATTTTTTATCACTTCACACTTGTCCTGAAGGGGGGTAATTCCGTGCTGCGAAATCGTGTGACCAAGAAATTCCAAGGTTGGCTGTGCAAACACACACTTAGATGCATTAATAGTAACACGTATTGTTCTAAGCGTTGAAAGAGGAGTGAAAGATGTTCCTTATGTTCCTCTTCCGTTGAGCTGGCCACAAGCAAATCATCGATGTAGGCATAAACAAAGTCTAAGCCTCTGGTGACCTCATCTATAAACCTCTGAAAGGTTTGCGCAGCATTCCGTAGCCCGAACGGCATCTTCACAAATTCGAATAACCCAAATGGTGTACAAACTGCAGTCTTGGGAATATCCGAAGGCTCTACGGGAATGTGGTGGAAAGCCTTAACGAGATCTATTTTACTGAAGATAGATTTGCCGTGGAGAGAGAAAAGTCTTGGACATTTGGTACCGGATATCGGTCCGGGATGGTTGTCGAATTCAAAAACCGGTAATCCCCACATGGTCTCCAGTCTCCTGACTTCTTCTGGACCAGGTGTAGGGGAGAGACCAACTGCTTTTGGAAGGTCTTATTACCCCAAGATCCATCATAAGCTGGAATTCCGATTTGGCAGCTTTCAGTTTGTCCGGGCAAGACGTCTGGGTTTTGCAAACACAGGGGGACCTTTTGTTGTAATGTGATGGGTAATGGTGTGCTTAATGGTATCACCCATCTGCATCGGTTGAAGAATTCCTGGATATCGCTGGAAAAGGCACTGGTACATGGAATTAGGGGAACGAGGGAAAGTGCAGAGTTCGAGGCGTCCGGAAGGGCAACCTGTTTGGCAAGAACAGAAAGCATGTGGCCTGGTCGCATAAGCGTCGCTTGTCAAGATCCACCAGGAGTTTGAAATGCTGGAGGAAGTCAGCGCCGATTATGGATGCTGCACTTGAGCACAGATGAAAATCCACTTGAAGGATCGGTGAAGGCCCAAGTTTAGTTCACGCGACTGAGTACCGTACGTGGGTATGCGTGAACCGTTAGCAGCGTATAGAGGCGGAGATTCCGAGTGCTTATGACCAGATTTTTGAGGGAATACACTGACTGACGCTCCGGTATCGACCAAGAAATTGACACCAGAGTTCCTGTCCTTTATGAATAACAGGTTGGCAGTGCGAGTACTAGACGCCATTAGGACTCGCTGCTGGGTTTTCCGACGAAAAAATTGCAAGGGGAGATGCACTTCCTAGCCTTCTTTCCAAATTTAGCGTGGTAGAAGCAGATCTTCCCGGAACTCGAACGATGCTCTTCGTAAATCTTGACCGAGAATGGCTTCTTTTGCCGTTGATTTTGTAGCAGAGAACAAACGTGGTTGAGTTGTTGACTTAACTCTTTCACTTTCAACTCCAGTTCCGATTGTGTGTTCACGTTGTTGACCGGAGCTGTGTCAATCTCCACTACTTTGTCGGCAGTTTCTGCTAGTTTATCAACTGGAGTAGCAGGATCCATAGTGGCCAAGACACGCTGAGCTGATGGAGGAAGTTTCTGCAAGAACAACTGTCTAAAGATGTCCTTATCGAAGGTTTGTGCGCGTTCGCCTAGAGCGCACTGCATAGCCCTCAGCATTTGAGTGGGCTTACGGTCTCCAAGTTCTTCTTTTGAGATTAACTGATGTAGTTTCTCACGCTCGGAGACAGTGGTGCGGCACAGGATGGCAGACTTCAGATCGTTGTATGGGTCCTCACTCGTGGAAGTAGACACGATGACGTCACGGACTTCAGAGATGATGCTCGCTGGTAGAGAGGACAAAACATGATCGTATTTCGTCCTGCTAGCGGTGATCCTTCCCAAGTTGAATTGTGATTCCACTTGGTGGAACCAAATAATGGATCACCCGGCCAGAAGACGGGGAGCTTTACGCTCAAGTGGGAGATGGCACCAGCATCGTCAGGCATCTTCTCCTATGCTTGCTGACGTACAAGCAAGACGACAAGTTCCCAACGAAGGAGTGGAGGTTGAGACGAGCGCAGGCACAGAGCGCACGGGCAGGGGTGAGGGGCAGAGGGCACGAGCGACATTACAGTCTGATCCTAGTCGCTCGGGTGAAGGGGGTGGTGGGCACGAACGACGTTACAGTCTAGTCCTAGTCGTTCGGGTGAAGGGGGTGATGGGCACGAACGACATTACAGTCTAGTCCTAGTCATTCGGGTAAAAGGGGGGAATCCAACTCCGGAGTCACCAATTGTTGGTTTACGTCGTCGTCGTCGGCCTAGGCAAGCTACGGCTTGGGACCGTAGCGCATCTATCCGGTATAGGTTAACCTGGATGATGTAGCCATAAGCACTGCCGCTAGTTAAGTGCCAACCAGTGATTATCTCACTAGCCGTATTGAGTCCGTTAGGCGAAACTGCGACAGTACCAAAGGTGGAAAATATAACCCTTGGATTTCTATTATTTATTTGCAAAATGGACATGGTATTAGATTAAAATAATTATTTGAATATAAATAATTAACTGATAATTGTGATATATAATTAATTATGTTTACATACAATAAAATAATATAGTATACATAAAATTAGTATTAATGTGGTTCACAATTGAATTATGAGGGTAACTAATTTAAAATGAATTTATAACTATTCCGAAATTCAAGACGTTAAAATTAACATTTATCTTGAAACTAAAATAAGAGTATTCACTACACCTTGATCTGTGCTTTCACTCCAGTGTTCCTGAGGATGTCATTAGACGAAAGCGCTTGAGCACCCCTTTGTGTTTCTTTTCCCTTCGTGGTTTTATTCATTATATATATATATATATATATATTATAATATATATATATATATATAACGAAGTGAACCCATTCATGAATTGACATTACAAATATAAGAGATGTAGTCAACTGTTGAGAAGCAGTCATTGAACAGGGCCATGACTTGTATTTTCAGTGCTATCTAATGGAAGGGAAGAGAAGAGCGTGAACATTTTTGTTTTTAAATTCATTCCTCACCTCTCTGTAAAAAATTGAAATATTTAGTTTTGTTCCAAAGTGTGAGCACCTTGTTCAACTGGGTTACATCGTGGCCATGTCACACCACCTCTTGAAGTAGATCAGCGAAGTTTAGCGACATTGAGTCTGGGTAGTATTTGGGTGGGTAACCGTCCTCCGCGTTCAGGATGATGTATCGACCCGTGGTTCGGATATCACGTAAAGCTATAGGTCTCCTCCGTCACATAACCTTTGTTATGAAGGAAGTCCCCCCCCCATCTTTTGTTTAACTGCCCTGGCTGCTTGTCTCTTAGGCCGGCTGTACCTAAATTGTAATAAAATGTGTAGTATATAAGGCGTTGTATTTTCCTTGCTGTTCACATTAATAGCTTTATTGTTTAAATGATTTGGCTGTTTGCTCGCAAACTTTAAATTGGAATTAGAATAACATACAGTATTAATGAATCATTATTGGTGTTAACTAAAACTAATTGTTTTCACCTTATACAGGGGAACTCGTACGTCATGTTAGATACATCCACACTCATGAAAAACCACACAAATGCCCCGATTGTGACTATGCGAGCGTTGAATTAAGTAAACTGAAGCGACATATGAGATGCCACACGGGGGAAAGACCTTACCAGTGCCCGCACTGTACTTACGCGAGTCCAGATACCTTCAAACTGAAACGCCATCTACGGATTCATACTGGAGAGAAGCCTTATGAGTGCGAAATCTGTAATGCCAGGTTTACGCAGTCTAATTCCCTCAAAGCGCATAAAATGATACACACGGGTATGTGAAGCTATTATTATTTAGTACTAGTAGTAGTAGTAGTTAGAGGTGGAAAGAGTACCAAAATTTTGGATTTGGACGAGTACAGTATTTTTTGAGTGGTCGAGTACGAGTACAAGTATACCTAGTGTTTGGGCACGAGTACGGTTTTTTTAGTGTTAGAGTGTGGTTTCAAACTGGTGCTTGGCTGCTTGCACGAGCAAAGCTTATTAGACCGTATGAACGCATTGCATTGAAAACTAGTATAAAAACCCATACTCGAGTATTGATGTACTCTTTTCACCTCTAGTAGTAGTGATAGTGGTGGTGGTGGTTGTAGTAGTAGTAGGATCATCATGTTTGCTTAAATACAGACTAAAGTATAAAGCGCTTCACATGAGATGGTCTACATAGCATTGAAATTACTGTTTTGGCTTTGAAATAATAATTTGCAATTCTAGTTAAATTTAAACATAATAATTTGCATTTAATATTACCCGATAATTACAGGTAATAAACCTATATATACTTGCGAGTTATGTCCGACTACATGTGGAAGAAAAACAGATCTCCGAATCCATATTCAAAAATTGCATACATCAGATAAACCTTTGAAGTGCAAAAAGTGTGGCAAAGCTTTTCCCGACAGGTAAATGAAGCTCTTATTTTAGCACAAATAAATAAATATAAAATTTTGTATTTCTCCAAATGCTTGCTTATCTTTTCTATGTTGAAGTGAAGTTGTGTTTTAACTGCGATGTTCCACCTCCTCAGATATACTTTCAAACAGCATAATAAATCTCACGAAGGCGAGAAATGCTTTAAGTGCGATCTTTGTCCCTACGCGTCGGCCACTTTAAGGCATCTTGAGTCACATATGCTAGTTCATACTGAGCAAAAACCATTTAAATGTAAAGTATGCGATCAAGTAAGTATTTGGGGTATAGTAATCATAAGTTAGAAACTTCTAAGTCAGCCTGACTCGAAAATGAGATCTCTAATAAAATGATCATGATACGAGTTTAGTTTTTTTTATAAAACGGTCTATCTATTAGATAGATAGATAGATAGATAAAGATATCTCTTTATTGACGAAAATAAATGTTAAATATTAGAGCAACTTTAGTGTAGATTATACAGATGTTACTTGGTTTATTGATATTTTATTTAATTTGCACCTTTTGGCTTTACTGGGCTCTAATATTGATTAAAAGATAAGGTAAAACTTTACAAGACGCCCGCATTGCCATGAAACATGCTACAGTAACGAAACACATATCAATCGATAGAGCAGAAAAAATGGTGCAAGCAGCTATGTATCATTTTGAAAATATTAGAAAATAAAGTTATGACACTATGAAGATGTTACTAGGCCTATCGTAGCTTACACCATTTAGATCTTTTCCGTTTCATGTACTGTAGGTCAACTGAATGCCCGGTTAGGCCAACTGTACGCCTTTGATGATTGGTTAGTTAAGTCGTGATATTTTCGTTAGTTTTATCGAAAATATCACAGCTTAACCTAACCAATCGTTAAGGGCATACAGTTGACCTAACCGGGCAAAAAAAGGTATTTAATTTAATTTATTTTTTAAGGCATTCCGCCAAAAACAACTTCTGAAGCGGCATGAAAACCTATACCACGACCCGTTCTATATTCCTCCTGTCCCTAAGGAGAAGACGCAGAAGTGTTCGGAATGCTGTAAAACATTCAGACATAAAGGTAAGTAATATAAGAACAATTATCTCCAAGGGCACCCCCCAACAAAAATCGAGAGATTTTCGGCCCTAGTCTGGGAAGATCTTTACTGATTGCACCCCTACATTTGGTAACCCAACCAGATTATCTCATTTCTTCATAGGCTGAATACGAAGCTTGATCTTTTAAAACCGCAGACGAAGGGTAATTACCCATTATAAGGTGCCACTTCGATCTCCAAACTTCAGTGTTTCCTTTCATAAAAGTGTTGGGTAGTATCTCCGTGAATGGAGGGAGACTTAAATCTCCATTCCTGCCATATTACAGACCGCTTCATCCTTGTTTCTCGTTAACTCTGTTTATTTGTATGTTTTCTTTTGACACTTCATCATCATTTACAAGGTCTTCCGTTATTTCTTACACCTCTGAACTCCCTTCTTTACACCACAATTCTGTCATTATTCATTATCTTCATATTATCATAGCAACGCAGCAAGTTCACTGCATATCGAACCACAGTATTATTAACCACAAAAAAAAAAAAAAAAAATTTGAGAAAATGAGAATACCTCCAAAATATATGATCACCACTTTAGCACAGGGGTGGGAAATCTGTCGCCCGCGGGAATAATGTTTAATTAAATTAGTGTAATTTAATTGCCCGCGGACAATTTGATTATTTAAATCACAGTATTTACATCTTAATATGTCCCAAACTATTTTTAAAGCTGCAATTTGTCCGCTAGAGAGTATTGTAGTTGAAATTTTGAAAGATGAAAAACGAGTAGTACAACTTAGGTTTGTAACTGTATTAATATTTTTCTTCCCTGATTTTTACTTTTGTTTCAATGATCTGTTGCAGGGAATTTGATTCGTCACATGGCCCTTCACAATCCTGACGCCACTCTTCAGGAAAAGGCTCAAGCATTGCGTGATAGTAGGCATAAAAGGCTCGAAATTATTAATGGAGAAGAGGTAATTATGTTTATCATAAACTGTGAAGATAATTCAGGGTCGTTACACAGTATGAAATAGTATTATAAATAGTGGATGGACTAGTATTTGTTTGAGAAAGTACGTAGTACCGTTGCCAAATGTCAGAAGGTCGAAGTGGTGGTAGAAAAATTTAATTTTAAAAATGTAATTCGATTGAGCAAATTTAATCGAATTAACTCTGGGTAGGGATTCACGGGTCCCACAGATCCAACACGCATTTCTGACCCATGATTTCCTATCAAGGGTTAAGCATTGCATCTACCGTGTTGTGGGTTGGAATGAGTTAAATGCTTACATTAATTGAAACCCTGCAGAAATGTCCAAGAACCAAAACTGCCTCGATCCAAACAGCTCTGCAAACAGTTTTGAATTTGGAGCCGGTATGGGTGTTCGAGTTTTCAGAGTGAAGTGGAGCTTTCTCTTTGAGAAATTGTAGCTGATTTTTTGGTAGACCTGGTCTTCGTACTGCTAATAGCCTGATACTAGTATTTGGGGATTGTTTACTCTTTGTAGTAACATCTAGTCTTACGACGGAGGGACCACAGCTGTACGTGGGAATCGAACTGAAGATCACTACATCATCTGGACGCAGAGGACGGACACCCATCGAACTACTACCCAGACCCAATGTCGCTTAACGTCGCTAATCCACGTACTTGCTGTTGAATCAGAGAATAAATTAAGGAGAGCAGTGAATGTGACAAGATTTGACATTTGTGAAAGGAGATTATAGAGAGAAGTGTTATAAAGTAATTGACTTGAACATCTTCGGTCCTGAATTCAAGCGTTGTGCCCACCCCATGGAGAATGTTGAAATGGGCTTTTAGATAATTCATGTATGTTTGTGCGGGTCAGTAAATTGAGACCGGAATTTACTCGTGAAATGCTTAGCGAGTACAGTCAAGGTTGAAGGACATTTCACAGATACACGGTCGAAATAGGTATCCTTCCCCTTAGGAATAATAGGACTAGAAAACCATTATAATGGAGTAAAAAAAAAATAATTTTAGTTAGAGGGTGACCATAAATTATCTTAATAGTGAATTGAATTTGTAAAGATAATTTATGGACACTGTATGAATTACTGGAATGGTTATGGACTCTAGTGAATCTTTGATTTCAGGTTGAAGTTTATTCTGGGGACGTTGATGAAGAGGAAATGATGACCGTGGAAGGGCAAGATGGGAATCAGTATGTGGTTCTTGAAGTAATTCAGTTGCAGGTATGTTTTTAGGGCATTTACAGCATAATACATGGAAAAAAAAATGCGTTTTATTATATGTACAACTTGAACGTTATTATCTATATTTATTACTATGAGCATTCATAACTCGTTTAATGAAAGTAATTTTCAATAATTAAAAAAAAAAAAAAGGACGGAGAAGGTCACGTGATGATGTCGGACGGCATTCCCGTTCCTGATTCTACCCTCGACACCTCTGGCGTCCTCTCTACGTCGCCTCTTCTAGTTCCTGAAGGAATTAACGGTGATGCCGCCATCAGTAAGTAACTGCTAGTTTAGTTCTTAAATTGCGTTTTTCGAAAGTGTATTTACTAGTCTTGTAGATTTATCCTCCTTTCTCCCTCATCAGATTCTCATGGGTTGCTGGACATCGCAGATCACACAAAGAAAACCCTTAAAATAGAACTTACGGATCCTAAAAAGGAAGCTCAAAAGGAAATGGACTCTTGTTTCGGGTTTGACGTAAGTTTCTATTAAAACTTCAACCGTTTTAATTATTTTAGGCTTTTCACGAAGTTAATAAAACAAAAGTAATTCATTCCGTCAGGGTAGTTTTTTCGGTTTATTGAAAATGGTTACCGGCAAGTGGGACAAAAACTTAGGCGCTAATGAATGTTATCAATTCATCATATTCCTACAAGCAGTAGCTACATTAGGGAATGGAATCTTCTGGTTGATTCGATCTGCACTATTTCACTTTTACTGAAGTATCTTTCTACTCTTTAAGGACGATGAAGATCCAAATCAGATGAATCTTTCTTTCGGGGAATAAAGCAAGGAACTTTAGAACCCATTAATATAAACGAGTTTCTCAACATGAATAATGTGATATACTTTAACTAGTCAAAGAGTACAATAATAGTTTTGTACATTTGTGAAATGTATACGTAAGTAGTTTTTTTTCTAAACTGTTGTACATTATGTACAGTATCTGTACTTGTAATACGCATTTTGAATGTTTTATAATAAAAAAATATATTACCAAATTGTAGGTCTTATGGGAACTAATTTTTGTGCCAATCATTGCACGAATTAAATAAAGCTTTTTCATTTCAATCATTTTGAAAGGGAGCGACAGTTCGATACACTCTTTTTTATCTACCTATATTATTTTCTCATGTTGTTGTTGTTCTTATATAATCTTGAAATTGTAATGTCATCAGGGGTTAACACCTCAGTTTTGTTAATCGATGTATTTATTACTAAGTTTTTTAACAAAAATATATGATTTATTTACTATTTTTCTTTAACCTTCACATTCTTGGAGTATTGTACTTTATTAAAAATACCTAAATATTCTCTAAGATTTAGTCGGGTATTAACTCTCACGCAGTGTGACTTTACTGATTTTGTTCTGGCTAACGCCAGACGACTTTGTTTCAGAAAGACCTCTGTACAGTAAAGGATTAAGAGACGTTTGCTTAATCCTTTACTGCACAGAGGTCTTTCCGAGATCGAATAAAATAGTCTGGCGTTAGCCAGAACAAATTCAGTAAAGTCACGCTGCCTGAAAAAGAGCTGAAGTGGCTTTCAAACCACTTAATCTTCCCCGAGGCGTGTACAAGTGAGATTATTTAACTTATTTTAAAAATATGAGATGTGAAACTTACTGTACGCCTTTTATTAGCCTTATTTTTACCAGTTTTAATAAAATAAAAAAATTCAGGTATTCAACCTTCTCCCCGTACAATAAATTCTTAAAGAACATTACATTAAAAAAAGTCGGCTGTTAATACTTCCACACTAAAAATAGTTTTTAACAAACGTCTTAGTTATTCAATTCTAATCATTTAGAAAACCTGGAAGCAAATGTGGCTTTAGAAATAAAAAATAAAATCTTTTCAGAAAGCTCCTCTGCGTAAATTTAAAATTTCATGCATTAAATCAGTTTTGTTAATTTTATATAGAGAGAGCACCACGTGTTACTTCCGTGCAATGGTGGACGAAACATTAAAAAATGTGCTTGCTACTAAGAACTACGATTTAGTTATATATACGATAAAATACTTTCCATAAAATCTTAAAGAATGATCTTTTGGTCCAGTGCTGTAATTTCAGACTAATTGGGCCTACATTTGTAAAAATCTATTATAACTTAAATGTGCATCACGGTTCTTACGCGGTTTAAAACTTATTATACCATCTGAAAAAATAAATAATTACAAGCGTATAATGATTAACTCCAAGTCTATAAATCACACTATTTGCAAGAGATGAGAATCTTCGCTTCAACTATCTCCCACCGTTTTCCTTCAACTTCTCCACCTTGAAATGAAGGTTTGTATTTCTTTCATCAACAATCGGACTAGAAACTGAAAATAGAAAAACCACTCGTCAAAACCATGAACATGATAGTCAGCGTAAACGGAGACTAAAAAAAAAAAAAATTTGAGTAATTTGTTTGCAGAACAGTTATCAACCTTTTCCAGCTCGAACCACTCCAATATCATACAGTCTTCTTTCGCGGCAACCGGAAGTTTAATCACCCAAAGTTCAAAAATCCCGTTAAGCCTGTAACATTTTTCGTACAGACTTGTAAAATCATGAATGTTTTCTTCAGTTTGAAATTTCCAAATGTTCAGTGAATTTTGAGTTTCCAAGTACATATTTATATTTGCAACTTTCATGAAATTTTGCGGTTCCGCTGTTCGAAAACACCTGCTTAGAGCATATTTTTAAATACCAATTATATTGAAATTAAGACGTATGTGGTCATTGCTTCAAATCAACAACATTCAGGGATGCCCGAGAGTTGCAGATACTTGAATCTGTAAGCCGCGTTTATCTTTACTCTAAACCAAACTCTTCCAAAAATTCCCTTTCAGTTGGGATTAGTCTGTCTGCACTACAAATCTTACTCATGCATAAGTATATCAACGACTTTTGTTTATTGCCTCCGCATGGTAGGAGCTGGCAATGACGTTGGGTGTGTAAACTTTGTCGCCAAGTAAAAATAGGAACCTCTCTCTTGGTTTAAGTCTCTTACAAATGCCTAACACTAGCTGTAATTGATGATCTAAATGTGGCTGAAGAGTTAACGAGGAACAGACTAACAGGGGTTTGTGAGGTGTAAATACAGACATTGGTCTCACGTGATGTCCCACCAGAGATAGATATTCATTGTTACCTATTATAACAAATTTAGGGATATAAGGTTGGGATGAACTCTATCCTTGTGTGTGTAATTAAATGAGTATCTTTAGTCCCGAGTTCAAGTATCACGTCCACCTAAAGGGAGTAAGGAACGGGTTCTAATATTATATATATAGTTTTAAATTTCATATTATTGTTTCGTACAAGGCCATACTACTGTTCTGTGGAGTCACCATACCAATCTAAAATATATTTTATCATCGCATCTGGCAAGCGTCGTTAGTTGCAGCTAGCTTTGTTTCGCAAGTAAAAGCCTCAACACGTTTTGTCATCCTTTGTTAAAATATCATCTAATCATCTACTTTAATGAAAATTTAAGCCTCTATCTACACAGAGTCACGACTCCTTTGCTCCATTCCCAACTTTGTGAAAGCCCTTTTGGCATTATGCAAAAATTTTGTAAATGAAAACTAAGCAATACATAATGCTTACCAATAAAGAAAATATATCGGCCACAATCATCATGTAAAACACGTTGCTCCAGTCTCCTTCTGACAACAAACCAGCAATTAATGGGCCTACAGCAGCTCCTGCAATTATGAATCATAGTATAAATTATTTTAATTTCTATTCATTATGAATAATCTCCTTCCACAAATGTCAACAAAACTTATCACTGCTCTTGCTTAATTCAATCTCTGATTTACTAAATACCACAATAGCATACATCAGATGCGACAGCCACCACTCATTCTTTTCCAAATCCAGATTTCTTGCTTTCGTCTCACGCATTACCCTATCCATATACACAAATTAAACAGTCATGGCGAAACATATAACCTTTAAAAATTTACCACCGACACCATACATTTCAAGCAGTTACAGGAAGGCAGTTCTATTCACTTCATCATTAGGTTTTCCCAAGTACAAGTGACATATACACTTTTATTATACACCTCTTGCTTCTTATCACGTTTCTCAATCGACGCTCTCACTGGAAACGCTTTATCAATATCAACACGTCCACATTTTTTAAATTGCTAATTTTGTCTCGGACTTGACAACGCAACTAAAATTAAATACTTACCTATGGAGCCTGTACCATCTATGATGGAGGAAACGGTAGAAAGTGCTTTCGAGTTCCCTTGCAGACAGGGGTGCGTTCCTAGTTCAGTTGAAACAGCGGTTGTAATAAGGGAATAAGGACCATTCACCAGAAGGCCAACTGGAATCAGTAGAAGCATGTTTCCTAAAAGGGTCACAGTTTCACTTAGCCATTGATAAACGAAAATCTGGCAAAGAGAGACTCCGTATTAGCATTTGAAAAGGACCTACAGTTGTGATGAGATTAAATTAATGTTTTTATTTATAAAGCTGTCATCATATGATCTCTGAAATTCTTTTTTAACCCTTTGACGACCAGTATACGTTTCTTTGAACTTAAAAGTTTAAGTTTTATTGTTATTTAATCAGATATTAGATATTAGATATTAGATATTAGATATTAGTAACTATAGTCACTTAAATGACCCATTTTGGGGTTAATTTTCCGACAACTAAACGATACCTGTATAAACATGTAGATGTATTTGTAGAAGCGTTGCATCATTGTACAATGTATATTATTATTTCCGTTGGGACAAATATGTCCCTTGGTCCTCAAAGGGTTAAAAGTTATAGATTACTGGTTAACCAACATTTTTAATGTTGTGCTCTTAAAAGTGCAACGGGAACATTAAAGTTTGCACATTACTAAATCGAAAGATTTAAAAATAAGATTCCTTTAATTTCATATTACAGTATGTACGACTTGGGGGGGTCGAAACATATCAAAAATCGAGTTTCTCCAATTCCACAGTATGCACGTAGTTAGAAATGATATCAACATCTTGTAAAGAAAATGAGTATATGCGACCCCCCCTTACCCCTTCCATAGCATCCCCCCATTTTACTTTCTCCACAGATATAAACCCCAAATGTGACAATCATGCATTATATTAAGTCTTATTAAGTAGATTAGATTAATTTGGATAGATTATTTAGATAGATTGAATAGATTACATAGATTAATTTAGATAGATTAGATGAATTATTGTCACGTTTTTTTGTTTAGTTTCAGATTGTTTATGATTGAATGAGTTATGATTTAATTCCGAATGAGTTATATTAAATTCAGATTGAATGATTCAATTGCTAGAATTTAACAATTAGTGTCTTGTTATTAATGCTACTAGGCCTAAATAAGTGAAATCATGGCGACAAGAGGCAAAACGCACAATTCAACATTTGGTCACCCTGCAGAATTTCCACCTTCAATGACTGACGTATTTAGGCATTATTCATTGGTAAGAAAACGAGAAGAACTGATTTCGAAAGGTTCTAGAACAGCAAAAGAATGTTACAGAATTGTCACTAAAGATGTGGAAGCCATTTGGGAGAAATTTTCGCTATAAAAGTTGAACGATTGATAGAATCTGCAGCAAAGCTAAATAAAGTACCATTAAAACAAAGAAACAACAGTTTTCAGCAGAAGGTGGAGACATTCGATGAAATGTTTGATATTTGCACTTGTACTTGTACTTGTGCTTGTACTTGTTACGATAAAAATATCAGTCGAAGGGATTGCAGATGTGATATTAGAGTTCCAATGATTGAGTGGGAGTCTTTTGTGGGACAGAAACAAAGAAAAAACCAACTAGGACCAATCGACAGAGTAACGACTTCCGCAAGAAAAAGGACTCACGATAGAGTTAAAGGATTAGAAAGAAGAGCCAAGATAAGCCTAGATATGAATGTCGCCTCAACCAGCAAAATGGACCCTTTACATATTATGGAAGATGAGAGCATGGAAATTGATGATGACAGCGACGATATTGACTTTGTTCCGGATTTTGAGCTGAGAGAAAACCGTCAGAAAAGAATTATTTATGACAACAATAACAGCAGATAGATACCGTGTAAGTTACAGAGCTACTGCAGCTATAGTAAATGCCGCTTTGAAGGATATGGGAATATTAGACGAAACCAATATGTTGGATAGGAAAAAAGTGGAGAGAGAAAGAATACGTGTGAGTAAAAAGAACATAATCAAAGTGAAATCAGAGCACACACAGATTGAAGGCATCGGATTTGATGGTAGAAAGATCAAACTAAGACAAAGAAGGGAATGGAGTACGAAGAACATTATGTAATAGTCAAAGAACCTGGTGATGTTTACATGGATCATGTAGCTCCAGATAACGGAACTGCTTGTTGTATTGCAGATGAAATAATAACTTTTATAGTTGATTCTAATAGCAAAGAATCCGTCAAAGCTTTGCTATGCGATGGCACCTCAGTAAACACTGGCAGGATTGACGGAGTGCTAAAATTGATTTAATTATATCTGGACAGGACGGTACAATGGCTGATTTGCCTTTTGCATGCAAACGAACTGCCCTTCAGGCACGTATTTGAAGCAATTGATGGAAAAACTTCGGGACTAAACACCTTCAAAGGTTCTCTTGGAAATAAACTCCGAGAGGATTTGACCAAACTGGATATTGTTGATTATACCCCTGTAGAGGGCAACATTAAAGAAGTTTCGGCCGATATTGTTAAAAGTTTCAGCAGTGACCAAAAATATATACTGGTCAAAAAAAGAAACGCAATTAGCTTGCATATGGTGTAAAATTTAAGTTGTTAGTGGTATTATCACAGTTTCAAGATTATGGTTAAATGTTTGTTCAAATCTTTTAAAGCCACTTAGTGCATGTTTTTAAACCTGACTAATCCCGGCTAAGACGCCATTTTGTTACAAACAATAAAGAGAGATTAAATTGAATGTATTCTTTATGAAGGCATGCATTTTTTCTTTGACTTCACAGAATACACACTGCCCGTTGAGAAAACCAAACTTTTTCCCGCGATTGAGGCATGCCACGACTCTCAGAGGTCAACAGAGGTCGTGCCTTGGGCATGTTGGATGCAGGCATGTCTGCTGTCCAAGTTGCACAACGAATGCATGTGCATCCCAGCACAATCTCTAGGCTTGTTAGACGGTACAATGCCACAGGAAGTGTTCAGGACCTGCCAAGACGTGGGCGACCTCGTGTGACGACCCAATGCCAGGATCGCCACATTGTACTGCAGCACCTGCGTCATCGGCAGCGGAATGCTCGTCAGACAGCCAGAGAGACACCTGGTATCCACAACAACAGAATTAGTGACCAGACCGTCAGAAACCGACTCCGTAATGCAGGACTCCGATCCCGCAGGCCTTACAGAGGTCCTTTTCTCACTGATGCAAGAAGGCAACGACGCCTGCAATGGGCCTATCAGCACCGTGACTGGACACAAAGAATGTGGAACCAAGTCCTCTTTTCTGCGAGTCTCGCTTCAGACTGTTCAATTCTGATGGCCGTGTCAGGGTATACAGACGACCAGGGGAGCGATACTCAGATGCTGCAGTAGTGGAGCATGACAGATGGGGAGGACCAAGTGTCATGGTTTGGGCAGGAATTGCCTTTGCTTCAAGAACTGAGCTGGTGGTTGTTGATGGCGCTCTGACTGCCCAGCGCTACAGGGATGAGATTCTTCACCCACATGTTCTTCCATTCATGAGGCAACATCCAGAATTGGTGCTCCTGCAACAGGACAATGCCAGACCTCATGCAGCCAGGATAGTGCAGGCGTACCTGCAGGGACAACAGGTGCAGACCTTACCATGGCCAGCCTTCAGCCCAGACATGTCACCGATAGAGCACGCATGGGATGAACTTGAACGGTGAGTTCGCAGACGTCAGCATCAGCCGCAGAACATCAGGGAACTGACCAATACAATTATTGAAGAGTGGAGGGCCATCCATGTTGCTTTCCTGCAGAGACTGTTGAGGTCGATGAGGGCCAGACTCCAAGCCTGCATTGTGGCTAGGGGTGGCCATACGCGTTATTGACTGTTTGTTATGTTAAAGAATCATTTACTATATACTGAGTCCTCATGTTTATTAATAAATCTCAAAAATTGCGTTTCTTTTTTTGACCAGTATATGTATGAAATGTGCATCAGCATACAATCTGGACGCATCATTACCCTGATTAAAGCATGCTATAACTTTTAAATAAACACTCGTATTCAAACACAGTTTTAATCATAAGTAGATAAACATACAAAGTTTTGATACATAGTTAATGAACTTAATAAGCTTCCACATGTGCACCCTTAGTGGCACGTAAAATGTCTAAACGGTATTCACACTCACGCCACACATTTTCCAACATTTGTGGGTTAACTGTTGCAATTGCATCCGTAATGCGTTCTCGCAATGTCCTGATATCTGGAACAACTGTTGCATAAACCAAATCTTTAACATGACCCCAGAGAAAGAAATCCAGCGGGGTAATGTCTGGTGATCTTGGGGGCCATGGGATTGGCCCGTCCCTGCCAATCCATCGATTTGGAAATGTTGCGTCGAGAGTTTCACGAACAACATGCGCCCAATGAGGGGGGTGCCCCATGTTTTGGAAGATGACAGTTGGCTGCCTGTCCTGCAGCAGGGGGATGGCGTAATTGGTGAGCATATCCAGGTACACAGTTGCGGAAACAGACATTTTACGTGCCACTTGGGTGCACATGTGGAAGCTTATTAAGTTCATTAACTATGTATCAAAACTTTGTATGTTTATCTACTTATGATTAAAACTGTTTGAATACGAGTGTTTATTTAAAAGTTATAGCATACTTTAATCAGGGTAATTATTTATGGACACCCTGTATGTCTTCACACGTAATCCAGACAAAAACCATCAAGAACTAGTAAAAATTATAATGCTGGTTTACGCTCCAGGCTGGTTTTGGATAAAGTCTCATCCAAAGGCAAATGAGGGAGCATCTAATTTTTGGTATATCATGCACTTGCTTAAAGGCTTAGCTAAAAAGCATCGGATGATTATGGAGCGTCTCCTCAGAAATAACGCCTATTTTGCCCACCCAGAGAATATATTACTCTCAATAATAACAGACGCAAGAAGAGACGTCAGAGAGCTGGCTCTTCTGACATCATTCGAGCAAGAACTAGGAGCACCAATGCGAGAAATTTTGAGCTGCCAAAAACACTGAACTTTGAAGCAGACGATTATCCTAACATGATCGACGGACAACGAAACCATCACCCCTCCACTTATTTTACAGAATTTGACAAATGATGATGATCTTAATAAAGTTTGAAATGAACCACTTCAGCTTATTCCTTTTCCCTGTCACAGCCAGGGAGTAGAACATGCTGTAAATGTGGTAACAGAAGCATCACAAGATAGAATTGGTTACGAAAACAGACAAATTTATTTTGAATGTACTGGAGTCGAGGAAAAAAGCTACCTGTGTTCCAATGGAAAGGCCAGTGGTGTCAGTAATTTACGATTTTAAATTTCTTAAGGTGAATATTTTGATTTTAGTATGCTTTAATTGATTCTTTAAGTAATATGTAATATACGGAGAAAGAGATATATATATATATATAAAACTTACTTTAACTTTACTTATATCATTATTTACTTTAATCTTTGTCAATTTCATTTCAATTTAAAAAAAAGGGGGGGGGGCATATACAACGGGTAGGGGGGGGGGGGGCATAGCGGTGTAATTGCAGTATGTTGTTTAGGGACCCAAAGGAAACTCCGAGCAATGTGTAGGATAAGAATACAAAATTTCGACCCCCTAAATTATTGTACGTTTCTCTCCCTTCAACGATCGTATCGAAAGCAAAACCTGAAATTCTGTCCGTAACAATGTAAAATTCACAATACACTCACCCAAGGAACTTAGGGAGGAAGCTCTAAAAGAAATTATATATACAGGGTGTCCCATAAGTCCGGTCTCATAAGAAAATTAAAAAAATTAATACATTAGAACTAAAACAAGTGTTCAAATTGAGGTTTTGTTTCGGGACCTTTTTTATTGTTGCAGGTAGAATAACGCGCAATGGCTAATATGAAAGCGAGTTACATTCATGAGGAAAGGTGGTACATAACAGCAATACTAAACTTCCCCTCTCAGTTAAACTACAAAAATACAACACACTGACTACATGCTGAAGAGTAAGAGTACACACACTTGATAAGATATCTTGAGTTCCTTTGTTTATCTTGCTTCAAATTCCTAAACTGGGTTTAAGTCGAAACAATAACCAAAAGTTGGTGTGCTACTGGTCTTACCATTGGTATAGCGATGACCAACATCACGGAACAAGTAGATGCTGGCATACCTGTCGAATCACTTAACACACCCGCTAAAATTCCGCCAATCATTCCACCCAGGTCGAAAAAGGTCGAAATTTGTCCACTCTTATCAGCGTCACTCGAAGCTAAAATAAAATATAAATGAAGATTTGACTGGAATGAATGTGATTAAGAGGAAGATGGGATCGGTTTACAAATGTTCATCCATTGGACTAAGTTCTGATAGTTGCTTGCCAGCGTTTGGTTGTTACAGGTATAAAAAAAACACTCGAACGCAATTGTTTCCTATCGAGAATGTTTCGATATGATTTTGGAAACATTTCCTATGAATATAATGATTAATTTCGTTTTACACAATGCTTATTAGAATTGAAGGAATTAATAAATGTTATTATTTCGCATTTCTTTACTTTGTTTCTGAAAGCTCAAATCCTATAAACGTAAGCTGTATGGTCAACTCTCTCAGGATTACTACTCAAAAGTAATACGGTTTGCACGCGGTTTTCAAAGAACTTTTAGGTATTTTTATTGAATACTTTCTTAATATAAATTTGGCCACTTTTATGAGATTAAATATTCTCCGAGGTATATTCCTCCTTCGCCTCTACTGGATTTCGCTATTTCCCCTAAACAGGATAAGCATATTTTGCTCGTTCTGTTTCCTTGATTTACCGATTCTTCAGTCGCTAATTTTCATGGTTAAGAAAAAAATCCTTTTAACTATTTTTAATCAGAGCTTAGTTGACTCATTCCTTCAATATTTTCTTTGTTTCTGCAACTTTTTAGTTTCAGCTTTAATTTCAGTTTCTCAAAATTTTAATTTCTTCTTGCTTTATGTTAGTAGTAATGTGCCAAACAAGTTAATTTACGAGTTATGAGCGGTGAGGGGGTGAGGGGGGTGAGGGGGAAACCCTCGGGCGAGTAAAGTTTGGCTTCATACAACTAAATGAGATCCATTACGGATTACGCAAACATCTTTTTACTTTTATTAAATAAATTTAAAAAATTATTCCATAAAGATCCAACACTCTACTGATTTATCAATTCTTTAAAAAAAAGTGTTGTACTGTAAATTTATGGACACACCAAGTACTCCTAATGAATACCAGAGAGAATTGTTATACGAATATCTGCAACAACGAGTTAGGGGCATTTACATTCCGTCATTGGTTAAAACACAACCTAAGCAAATCTTAAAATTTTAATTTCAATATGCACGCTTCAGACTAACAAAAATAAGAGTGATTATTTCAGTGCCCTTATAAACTAGGTTATTTTATATTTCCGCTTCAGCTTCTGAAATGGTGGTTTAAAATTAAAATTTGAAAAATAATTAATTCAGGAAGCCTTTAACTCTTGCGTAAACTCTCAAAATCCATAGTTTACTTTCAACTCAAACCTGGAAGTTATCTTAATTTCTCTAGAACAGTGGTTCTTAACTCGGGGGTAATTCTGCCTTTTTCGGGGAGTAATTTCAAGTTAGTCATAAATGTTTGTTCAGTTTGTTAAATAAACCATTCCTCAGATAATCTTTTGTCCTTTTTCACAAGTTTTCGTGATGGTGGTAATTTTAATTTGCCTGGATAGCTATAGGGATGACAGCGATAAAAAGGTTAAGAACCACTGCTCTACAACTTTCCTTTTGAGGACATACCTACATTTTAAAAGCAACAGTATATACACTAACATTTAAGTTTTACTCCGAAATATTTAAGTTTTACTCCGAAATAAGTAATTATCTAATATTTATTTTCGAGTTCAGAGGAAATTTGTTAGTTTCTTATCCACAGATCTTTGTGACTTCTCATATTTTTCGTCATTAAACTAGTAAACAATGAAGTTTTTGAGAAATACTTCACAAGACTAAGCAAAACTCTACTTTACGAGTAAATGACAATAATATTCTTTAATGGATTATAAAAAAAAAAGTACTGTTTTAAAACAAATTTTAAGCATGTAGCAACCTTTGTAAAGAATGAAACAGAGGCCAAGTAAATGAAATAAGTTGAAACAAAAGGTTAGTGAACATCTATACCGTTAGCATAAGCTCTCAGCTTATACCATCCTGCATCGGCATTCTTTATAATGTAAATCCTAAATGTACAATGTTTGAAAATATAAGTAGGTTAAACTCTTAATTGATTTTATAAACAATAACTAACTAACCAGAGAGGTTTAGTTACAGAAAACTTTATACAAATAACTTATTCTAAACAAACTAAGTACAATACTGTAAAAATATGAAGCAAATTTACTTACTGCTATCGAATATGAAGTGAGGAAGCCAATAGAGGAAGGTATAACTGACTAATTTGGAGAAAAAGAGACTCATTGAAAACTCAATCACACCCTAAAAGAAAGAACGACACTTTTAATAATATATACATACAAATTAACTTTTATAAAAATGGGCTTTAAAGCGTTTAACCCAGTGGTCGGCGAACTTTTTTCGGTATTACCCCAAAATATATTTGTGTACAACGATATTACCCCCTAGACTTGAAATTATTTGTTCGAAAAAAAATACAACTTTGATAATTAGCCTCGCTTATTAAATAAATTTTTGTGCAATTTTATTTATATGTTTATTGAGCCTTCATTACCCCCGAGATTTTCATTTTTACCCCATTTGGGGTAATTTACCCCGGTTCCCCGACCCTTGGCTTAACCTATCAGTCTACCGCCCTATTCACCCATTCTCATTTAGTATCTGTTAGTTTCGGTGTATCCAAGCGTCAGAATTCAGTATCTATAATAATTCTTAAGTACTTACCAAAACAAACAAAAGTCATTCATTCTTCCGCTATGAAAAGGTATTACAAAATTAAATTCTACGAGAGATGTTCGTAAAAGGAAAATAAGTAGGTAAACTGATCAATTCTTAAGAGAATAAATACAAGAATAAATTCATTAAAAAAAATTCAGTTAATCAACGAAGATTATATAAAAAATACCGGGTGTACATAAAGTCAGGATCTATTTTTGTGAAGTACTCGGAAATTATATGGAATTCAATCATAAAATGATAAAGTGGTAACATTTATTAAATAATTAAGAGTAGGATTCGACGTGACGCCCATCAGTATCCCTGCACAGCTCAAATCGTTCCGCAGCATTTCTAAACACATTCTGGAGCATTTGCGGGGTTATGTTATCTGCAGCAGTTCGTATACGTGTACGTAAGTTTTCAAGACTCGTAATCTTCGTCTGATAGACGTGCAATTTGATAAAGCCCCATGCAAAGAAATCTAAAGGGGTTAAATCTGGTGATCTCGCTGGCCAAGGTCTGTTGCTTCCGCGTCCGATCCAGCGATTTGGAAAACGTCCATTTAGATAATCCTGAACAATTTTGGCATAGTGACAAGGAGCACCATCATGTTGATAGACGACGGTACTAACAATCCTATCCCCGTCGTCTATCAACATGATGGTGTTCCTTGTCACTATGCCAAAATTGTTCAGGATTGTCTAGATTGACGTTTTCCAAATCGCTGGATCGGACGCGGAAGCAACAGACCTTGGCCAGCGAGATCACCAGATTTAACCCCTTTAGATTTCTTTGCATGGGGCTTTATCAAATCGCACGTCTATCAGACGAAGATTACGAGTCTTGAAAACTTACGTACACGTATACGAACTGCTGCAGATAACATAACCCCGCAAATGCTCCAGAATGTGTTTAGAAATGCTGCGGAACGATTTGAGCTGTGCAGGGATACTGATGGGCGTCACGTCGAATCCTATTCTTAATTATTTAATAAATGTTACCACTTTATCATTTTATGATTGAATTCCATATAATTTCCAAGTGCTTCACAAAAATAGATCCTGACTTTATGTACACCCTGTATATTGGAATTTGCGAGGAAACATACATTAAGTAAATGTAATAATATTTAAAGATCTTTAAAGTTTGGTATGCGAGCTTAGGTGTTGAAATAAAATAATAATAGTTAAGTAAGAATTAAGCGAGTTAAAGTAAGAAATTAAATTTCCAAAAGTAATACATTAGAACTAAAATGTCGAAATTGGTCTTGTTTGGGGACTTTTTTTTTTTTTAGCAAATGGGAGAGTGTTACACTCGTGAGGAAAAGGCGGAGGTCTTTTCCTCACGGGCGTAACTCATTTCTATATGAGCCATTGCGCGTTATTCTACCCGCAACAAAATAAAAAGGTCTCAAAACGAGACATCAAATTGAACATTTGTTTACGTTCTAATGTATTACTTTTGAAAATTTAATTTAAAATAAATTTTCCTACGAGACCGGACTTATGGAATACCCTGTACATTGCACATTCAATATACCAAATACTAAACATACTTATACATATGCAGTGACTATGCACCCATACACATACATAAGGATATGCTTTAAAATTATAACGTATAGCTGAAGTGATTACGCAATAGGCGAAGATAAAAAGCTTCATTTTTATCTGACTATCAATTAGTAATGTACGAAGTAGCCTTATCGGCAAGCATCTGGTAGTCGTCCACACAGCCAATTTATCTTATCGATTAATAATTTTAGGTTTTACATTTTAAAGGAAAAAGTTATTTACAATTCTTGCTTAACTTTTTTTTTTTTTTAAATACATTAGACTAAATTACGAAACACGTTTAAAATAGGGCCGAAACTTTTCGAAACTTTACTCGAATTTTTCTGGTATACAAAATCTTTCGAAGAAAGTGCTCGCAATTGTACAATGCGACGAAGCGACGAAACAAAATTACCTACGTAACCAAACGTAATTTAACCTAACCTAACCTAACCTAACCTAACCTAACCTTCATTTACAGAAACAACTATCGGGAATCCCATAGTCTATAGAGTTAAAAATTGAATAAAATGATACTAAACATTATTTTAAGTAATAATCAGACTTCAGTTTTGTTTTCTCTTCAAAAATATTACATTACGAATCATTTGGTTGGAGATGAACAAGGCGGCTTTGGAGAAGGCAGAGGATACGTGGATCAAGCGTATACGGGGAGACCGAGAAACTAAAAGAAACCTTTACGCGCGCGTATCTCTAAAAAGGATTCCCTTAAGCGCGAGAGAATCCTTATTTATTAGCCTCGCTAGTTTAGTCATTTAACTCGGCCCAACTTTTTAAAATGAAAACGCGTGGGAAAGTAGTCATTAAGTGACTAAACTAAATGAACTTTTAAAACGCACGGTCATCCAAAAAGGTGTTCTCAAAACTATTTACATAGTTATTTCTGGGAATACCTTCCTTGGATCACCCTGTACTATATAGCTCCATTTCCATTATCATCTTTATATCTCTGAAAACAGTTGTAAGCTCGATATAACTAGGTGCCAAAAATGGCACCGTACTTTACCCGTCATATCAATTTCCAATAGCTATCACCAATACGCGAGAGAATAAAACTTACCGGAATTTTAAGTGCGCCAAGGAAGCTGATTGGTTTCTCACCCTCAAAATCTTCGCGGGGAACAATGTCTTTATGGGGAGGAGAACTGTCCTGCAATCAAATAAATATTTAAAGATTTAAAAATTATAAAAATATTTCATAACATTAAACGATTAAATAAAGTATATTTCTCAGTACATTTAACCGTACCACACAATTTTACTTACAACTTCCCGTATAATTACGAATATAACTTGCAAATGAATGTCGCAAACTCCATACTGCCAACTAAGCATACAGAGTTTTTGCGAAGCAAACGGACACGCAACTCGAAGCAAGAAAACAAAAACCCTGAACATACATCACCATATTTCAACATTCAAAATCCCTGCACACACATTACAGTACCATATTTTAACACTCAAAAACCCTGAACATACATTACAGTACCGTATTTTAACATTCAAAAACCCTGAACATACGTTACCATATTTTAACACTATACTTTTACTGAATTGAGTCTTCCAATTCCGTAAGCAACAAACTGCTACGACTTCTAAATGAATTGTTATTTTCTTTAATGCATCTTTACAAAATCTCAGAAGTCTATCACTCTAATACCAGAAGAAAAGTATAGTTGTGGTCCTAATTCCCTAGTTCAAAGGTCTGCAGAAGTGGAAACCTGTCGAAACTGCCAACCAATGGTCTCTGAACAATTGGTTTAAATTCTTTTACAATAGCTTTAATCACTGGACAATACTTATTTTTAGGTATAATTTTGGTGCAAGATGATTAGATAAATAAATGGGGTCCGGCAAATTCTTCACGTATCAAAGGGGTCCCTTAACCCGAAAGGGTTTGGGGACCACTGCTCTAGCTTATTTTCAAAATACACTACTACATACAATTCTATAATTATATTATTATTAGGGACTACAAACCCAAGCAGAAAGCAGACGAAATCCCACTTACACAGTCTGGCAATAGTAGTTCCCTTACCTCTGCTTGCTCTTCATCAATCTCATGAACCTGCCAAAATTAAAACAAAAATCAGTACACCAAAACTTCGTTTAACACCAATTTAAGTTACAAATTACCTTTAAATTAAGTACTTACCAAGCATAATTACAAGAAGAAACTATACCAACCAATCATCTGTACTGGTTTGTAATGCACCTTCAATATCTCGGAACGCGATATAAGCAATAAGGATAAGTCCTTTTAAGTATTCTCACTTTCCCCATACAAACAACAACGTCAGGAAATTTATTTAAAAGTGTACACAAATGACAGAAGAAGTGATAAGTATTTACAAACTTGCTTAATTCTGGGATGGAAAAGTGGGTAAAAGTTGTATTACGTCCGATTGGTTTTGTTTCTGCTATATATATTATTTATATATATATATATATTTTTTTTTTTTTTAAAGTTCGGGAAGAACCGATTCGCCTCTATTTAAAAGGGCATATCTCAGCCGGAAAAACAAAGAAAAAGTGAGAGGAAAGACAGAGGAAAAAGAAAGGGTGGAGGGGACAGTCGAAGTGGAAAAAGACCAAGGATGACAAGGACTGCAGGGTCAAGCCCCATCATCCTTGGGTGCTAGGGCCGGGAGGGCGCACGTGAAACCTCCAGGAACAAGCACGTACAAATGAGCACAAAGAGCACTCAAGAGCACGAGCTTAGAACCCCCTTGCGGGTATATAATATATATATATATATATATATATATATATATATATATATATATATATATATATGATAGGGTTCCTCCTAAGGAGACCTAGTTTAATATTCAAGATGAAGGTAAAGACGTAGAATACTGAAAGCACGTCTAATTTAAGTCCAATCGACAACGTTTCGGGTTACCTCACCCATCATCAGGCTTATCAAAAAGAATAAACTAAAATTAATAAATAACACAAAACACAAGCAAATGAAAATTGGTAAAACCTAAGCTAACCAAAATGAAAAATTAAAAGTTTAAAAAAAAACTATATAAAACACTTGCTCTTAGGGTATACCTTTTCTTTCTAAAACACTTAATTTTTCATTTTAGTTAGCTTAGGTTTTACCACTTTTCATTTGCTCGTGTTTTGTGTTATTAATTTGTTTATTATTTTCTGAGGTGTGTGAAAATAGTTACAGAACTGGAAACGCGCGCACAATGTATAAAACAGTAAAAGAAATTACAGAAAATAATATAGTGAAAAATGAGAGGTCAGAAAAAAAGCTTGGTGGAGGAAACAAAGAGGATTTGGAGAGAGCATTACGAGGGAGTTTTACAGGGGGGAAAACCCAATGGTAGACGAAAGAGAATACCCGGAATTACAGGTGGAAAACAACGAAAGAGAAACTACGCCTCACACACTAATAGAAGAAACGAAGCAGCAACTGGCCTCCCGACCAAATGGAAAGGCCTCAGGAATTGACGGCGTGATGGCAGAGTTGCTGAAAGCAGGAGATAAAATAGCTACCACGCTGAATAGCTTAAACCAGCGAAGTCTAGATGGTGGAAACTTACCCGAAGACTGGATAAGCAGTGTAATAATACAGATACATAAGAAAGGGGTTAAAGGGGATAATTACAGACCAGCGAGTCTGCTACCACACGCCTACAAGATACTGGTGAAGATTATCCAGAGGAGAATGCAACAAAAGGAAGAAATTTTGTTAGGAGAGGAACAGGCAGGGACACACATGATCAAATATTTAATCTATGCCAACTGACAGAAAAAATGTGGGAATATGGCAAAGCGGTAAACTGTTTTCATAGATTTTCGACAGGCCTTTGACTCGGTGTGGAGAAGGGGAATGTACCAGGTTCTGATGCGTTTTGGCTTCGAGGAAAATATTGTTAATTTGATAAAAAGACTGAGAATACCTGAGCAAGAGTGAGGAAGGGGAAAAATGACAACTGATGACTTCAGAACTAACCAAAGAGTGATACAGGGATGCCCGTTGTCACCCCATCTTTTCAATCTGTTGCTGGAGATGGTGGAGGCGCTCGGTGACTACGAAGGAGGAGTGAAAATCGGAGAATACGTAAGCAATCTAAGATATGCGGACGATATAGTACTGGTAGCAGAGACAGCGGAAGAAATACAAGAAATTACTACTAGGGTGGAAGAAGCATGCATAAAATACGGGCTAGAGGTAAATTTAAATAAAACCAAGACAATGAGGATAGGAAGGACGAGAGAACGGATGGCGGTGACACTGGCGTCGGGAATAATAGAGCAGGTAGAGGAGTTTAAATATTTAGGACTGTGGTTCACGCAAAATAGAAATGACTTTAAAGCTGCGCAAAAGAGAATTAAACTAGGGTATGTGGCGATGAATAGACTCGCCAAAATATGGAAAGACGACAATGTCAGCAAAGCGCTAAAGATTAGATTATATCAGGCAATAGTGGTACCAACAAGTTTTATATAGTTCGGAGTGCTGGACGATGAAGTTAAAAGAAAAGAAAGTTATTATCGTTGGAAATGTATTGTCTGCGCCGAATTTGTAACATCTGCTGGGACCACAGACGAACAAATGAATATATAAGGGAATTGACTGGCGGAGAGGATGAGGGAAGACCGACTTCCGAGAAGGCTGATGTATGGAAGAATAGTAGGATCGAGGCCGCGGGGACGCCCAAAGAAGACGTGGCTCAAGACCTCCTGATGGGAACTAAGTGTCTTTTTGATAAGCCTGATTATGAGTGAGGTAACCCGAAACGTTATCGATTGGACTTAAATTAAACATGCTTTCATATATTCTATGGCTTTACCTTCATCCTGTGTGTGTATATATATATATATACAGGGCGTCCCAAAAAAATGTATACACACTTTAAATAATTATAAAGGCAGTGTTTATTAAAATACATTTCATTTTCAAAATGTAATAGAATCTACAGACATTATTTAATTGTTTTGTCAACGCCTGTTTTCAAACTGACGTCCGTTCTGGTCCAGGCACTGCTGATAACGCGAAGCAATGGAATCGCAAACATCACGAAACATTTCGTTTGGTATTTGTGTGCATTCTCGTTCAATGGCTGCTCTCAATTCAGCGACTGTTGCAGGTTTTATAGCGTAGACTTTGTCTTTTAAGTATCCCCATAAAAAAAAGTCTAGTGGTGTGAGGTCTGGTGAACGCGGAGGGTATTCTACGAAACCCCTTCGTCCAATCCACATCCACATCGTGCCAAGTACCACTCGCAATACTCCACTCTTCGGTCCGGATCATCTTCATTAATAGCATGGACTAATCTTGGAATGTAACTTTTCCATTGACAGCGCTTCAAAATGCGTTGGACAGACGATTCTGAAATTCCTACCTCACGACTCGCTTGCCGCACAGATTTTCTTGGACTTTGGTGATACGTTTCCAGTACTCTTTCTTGCTTTGTGGGGCTTGTCGATGTCCGTGGTCTTCCGGAACGCTTCTTGTGGACATTCTGAACAGTTCCATCGGCTTCAAACTTATCTCTAATTCGAGTGATGGTAAGTCGCGTTGGTGGATCTGTTTGAAACTCCTCCTAAACTGTCTTTGCACTTCAACTGCGTTTTCACACTTCCAGTAGCATTTTAGAATGAATTTCCTGTTCAAAGCTTAGTCTGACTGCCATTATTAATTCTAATGGGTTTAACTTGGAAAGAAAGAAACATCAATTGAGCTATCAGCTGTTAAAGTGTGTATACATTTTTTTGGGACGCCCTGTAATATATATATATATATTTTTTTTTTTTTTTTTTTTTTTTTTTAGGAAGAACCGATTCGCCTCTATTTAAAGGGCATATCTCAGCGGAAAAACAAAGAAAAAGTGAGAGGAAAGACAGAGGAAAAAGAAAGGGTGGAGGGGACAGTCGAAGTGGAAAAAGACCAAGGATGACAAGGACTGCAGGGTCGAGCCCCATCATCCTTGGGTGCTAGGGCCGGGAGGGCGCACGTGAAACCTCCAGGAACAAGCACGTACAAACGAGCACAAAGAGCACTCAAGAGCACGAGCTTAGAACCCCCTTGCGGGGATATATATATATATATATATATATATATATAAAATCGAGCTACGTATTATGTACGACGGACATTTCGTTAGTACAGTGACTTTCTATTGTACTTGGCGGGGTCATTATGTAGAAAATGACATGGCGTGAAGTTGAATTCAAAAATACATTTTTCTAGTGTATTTTGTTGTGCTCTGTTCAAATATAACCTTCACTTCTTGTGCAAATGAACAGAAATACATGTTTGGGCCATGCAATGACAACTATTTCTGTTCATTTGCACAAGAAATGGTCATATTTGAACCACACACCAAAATACACTTGAAAAATGTATTTTTGACTACATTTTATACAATAAAGCTTAACCTAACATGTTCATATTACGAGATCTCGTAAACGACGCATTACCACAGGAAACGTGCAAAACACCAAAATTAACAAGAAAAGTTTGCTCTCGTCATTTTCGTTTAAACTAACGAAAATATCACCACTTAACCTAACCAATCATCAAGGGCGTACAGTTGACCTAACCGGGAATTCAATTAATCATTTAATTAATCATCTAGGGCACATGACGAATCAAGTTCTCAAAGTCGAAACCACACGAACGGCACGTCATAATTCTATCGCAAACGCCACCAAACTGAATCCAATTAGAAAAAAAAAATAGCCAGAACAGAAACCAAAAACTAAGTTGCAGAGTAACATGACATCATACCACCCCCGACTACAAATACACTAAATATATATATATATATCATTATTTTCTACAATAGTTTGCACAAAAAATGAGTTACAAATTTGAATAAAGCGACTAAAACTACCTCATAAAAAGTTATTTTGATTTACAGGTTCAGCCCATGTCATTTAATACATATTGACCCTTGGCGGTACTACTGCGAGTGGCTTGTAAACTACTCTATTTAGGTATATGAGTAAAACACCATGGTACACTATGTAAATAATCTACCATACTATTTAACTTGTACTAAACCTTAGTTCAGAGTTCTTACACTGTGAATTTAATATTCTATGTCGTTGTACTGAGTATTTCCAGATAGGAAAAATTGAAAATGTTTTACGTTTGCCATACCACACAAATTTCTTTAGATGCCTTTAGTACCACGAAAATTAGGCATTATGTATTATTCATATATAATAAGGCAATAAAAAGAACACAGTCTTGATAGCAAACTTGGTTGTATCTATTCAACTAGTGGATAGTCGCAAAAGTGTAATTTAGTTTGTAATAACTAAACTGCTAAAAGTTTACAATAAGTGTTAAACAATAACTGTGTCGTGCGAAAGCTTCAGTTATAATGCAGTTTTGTTTCATAAAAGCTATAACGGTCATGATGTTGACTAGTGATGTAAACGCGCAATTAGATATAATGATGCAGTTACAAATATTCTTGACTCTCTTTGTATTAAATTAAACTTTCATTACCATTGGGAGGTATAAAATTGGACGATATCACGTTTAATCTGTATTTTTCTTTCCCTGAAGAAATGTACCAAACTGGGAAAGTACTAGGAAGGATTCCGTTTCCTTTTGTGTGTGTGTTACATTATAGTCAATAGGTCACACGTTTAATTTAAATTAAAACAAGGTCTCCAATCATCTTAAAATGAGCGGTATAGTCTTGATTTAAAAACCCAACTGGGCACTTACCATTCTCCACTCTCAAACCATCAACTCTTATTCCACTCATCTTGATAATTTGTAAAATTATATATAGTATGAATAAACAGTTCTGCAGATTCTTTAAGCAGCTTTTTAACTGCATACTTACGGGTGAGTTTGGATTTTCAATACCAACAACAGATGGTTCAGGTACTAAAAAGAACAATACAATGATCCCCATTGACGCTATGATGATACCTGGTACGATGAAAGACATACCCCAATTAGTGGTAACGAAAGCAGTGGCTATTAGAGTACCAAAGATGTTCCCAAAAGATGTGTGACAGTTCCATATACCCATAACCAGTCCTGAAAAATGAAGTTCAAAATTAGCTTTTGGGGAAAAAAAGTGGCCCCATTTCTTAAAAAAGAAAGTCATTACGAAAATCACGCACAAATTCGGAAATCTTGAGAGAGAACTAAATATTCAGAAACCCTAATTATGCGACAAAAAATAATGTTGTAACTTGAAATCTAAAGATTCACCAACTTTACTTTCGGATGAAAGAAGAAACTTGTATAAACAATCTTTGCCAGTAAAAAAATAATCTCGAATCTACTCCAAATCTAAAACGCGTTCCTACACGAAAGGATATTAACGCATAATGCAGGGGGTTGACAAAAGTAAATAGACACCACGATGATTGTCTTCAAGAACAAATGACATTCTAAATATAGTGATTCAATAAATTTATCATCATTTATTCACTTTTATCATCAAATCAAAAACTATGGAAAAAACTGAAGGGGTTTATCTACTTTTATAAACTCTGTACAGTCCAGTATGGTTGGGACCTCGATTAAAAACAACTAATATAGCCTACTCCCCAATATCACGTAAACTAGATACATCTAACTGTAAACTTTTGTACTTCGCTTATGCCGCCGCACCTTTATACTAGTATTAATTCCTGTCTGACTATACACAAGGACATAATAAATGTTAGCTGCTGAAAAGACAACTTATTTCAGGTTCTTACCTCTCCTCTTTTTACCGAACCAATTTCCCATCACACTCACAACTCCAGGCCATCCTGATGATTCAACTATGCCACAGATCATCTGACGGAATGAAACATGATCAATTTAGGTCAAATTCTTAAAATTAGAATGGAGCTCAATGTAATTCACTCGGCAGATTTATTTCCATCTCGTCAGTTATAGTTACATAATTATGTGCCATTTACGATTAATGAACCACGATTCTGAGAAGCCTTATAGTTAAAACGAAGATTATACGTGTTATGGAACATGCATACAAAATGGTACTGTAAGTCACGCGTAAAGAAATGCGCTTCATATCAAAGTATACACTGTATACTCTTGTTACTTAGACTGGACCTCAACCTAGTATTAAATTAGTTATCTTACACTATGCAAATTCATTGAAATTTCTTTGAAAATATAAAATAAAAAGAATAATTTCATTAAGATAAATCTCAAACTATAAAAAGAAGAAAGTTGCGGGCTTTCATTAAAACTGGGACTTTAGAGAAACGCAACTGATATGGGAATTTTCTCTTCCAGAATTGAATTTAGACTGGTAGCATGGTTCAGGAACGGAGCAAGTGTGTCACGGGCCCCGGGGCAAAACTTATTTACGGGCCCCCAAACAAAATTTTTATTATACATTTATATTGCTTTTCTTTGCATTATTTATTTAACATATATTTAAGAATTATGATACTACTTGTACGCATGGAGGCATAGAAGGCAAAACATTATGCAAAATATTGAGCTTTAAAAAGGATACTGTGAAATAGTTTACTTACGACAACATCAGAACTTGACTTTTCTTGCCTTTCTTTCAGCAAATTCATTAATTAAATCCTCCCAAGTTAATATTTCTAGCTTTCTTGTTTTCAATTGATATAATTGAGAGAGCACTTAATCTTTTTTCATTCATAGAATTTCGAAGATAGTTCTTTATTAGTTTAAGTTTTGAAAACAATCTCTCCGTACTTGAAACTGTCACAGGAATTGTGAGGAACAATGTTATGGCAGTCACAACTTCGGGAAAACTTGAGCACAAAGTACTGTTGTCTTTAATTAAAAATGAATATAGCTCATGGATTGTCGTCATTTTTTCAATGTCTGTTTTCAAGCACATTCGAAAAGAGAGTAATTGACTTAGAAATCCAGAGGAAATATCATTTTTATATTTATTTACTAGCTTTGTTGCTCTCTCAAATAACTTATCATTTGTTAAAACGACCCGGGCGCCCCCAAAGGCCCGGGCCCCGGGGCACTGCCCCGCCTGCCCCTAGCTAGCTCCGCCCCTGGCATGGTTCTCAAACGAGATGGTACATAGATTAAAATCTAAATTAATAATCTGATAGTAGCAGCTCCCTACCTGTACTATTAGATAATACCAAAAGACATGAATATCGAATGTGTAACCCAATCCAAAAGCAGCCGTCATTATCCCTGACCCCACCATGCCGATAGAAAGAAACACATTCAGTCTGGATCTTTCCGCAATAACGCCACTGGTGGGTGAGAAAAGAATTAAAACTTGGGTACCCAGAGCTTCTGGGGTAAACGAATAATTGATACATATTTGACTTGGCTCAATGCAGAGTTTTAATATCATGCCACTGTGGACTGCTGTAACTTTGAAAGGACAATATAGGGCTGCAATTCACCATGTCTATAATTTTATTACACTAGACGTCAGTCACCTTCCCTAACAGAAAACAACTCGGGATATAACGATAGATACGAAGAATGTTCATCAGACTTTAGTAGTGTCTCGACTTTTATTAGAAATGTCATTTTTGGGCAATGTCGAAAAGGGAATTATAACAAGTATTTTATCTATCTACATTTATGTTACGAAGATTCATAGCCATTATACCCATCATCGTAGCTTGGTGGTAAAGATGTCGTGTTGTTAACCTAAAGGTCTTGAATTCGAATCACGAGTCGAGCTTCGGATTTCATCGATTAAGGTGCCTCTTCCGAGTCTTCTTGAAGGGCTGATGGTTCGGATCCCACGAAAAGCTGCAAGTCTCCCACTATCATATGACTATGGATGTTAGCACAGATACTACATGAAACGAAAAATAATGCATTATCTAGGAAACCATTTGCCAATCTCATTGGATTGTCACTTATCTTTTATATTACCAATCATCCTACCAGACTGACATTTGCACACACACACACACACACACACACACACTCTCTCTCTCTCTCCTTTGCAGAATGTCTTTTTATTCTCCACATACTGCTTATTCATCTCGCTTTCCAAGTCTTCCTCTACTTTCTTTTTACCACTCGCTTAATATTCTTTGTATATCTTATTGTATCATCTTTCATCACTTCTAAGCCAAGTTTGCAGCATGCTTCATCTCATCGTTCGGCAATCTAGTAGTTTCTCTCTTCACTCCATTTCGTACTCATCCACATCAGATGCCGTCGTCACTAAACATGCCTTATATCCAGTGGTGTAGTCGTAATTTCTTCAGTGGGTTAACGCGACAACAATTTTTCTTATATAGCGTTTCTATAAAATTCTACAGCGTTTTTACATTTTATGTACATTCCCAAAAACACGTTGAAATTGAAGGGGTTAGGAAAGAAATATAGTTAGAAAGAGTATGTATTGCAAAAATGTTCAGTAGAAACAGCAAAAAAAATAATATAAAGTAAAATAAAACCAGTAGGGTAATGCTAAAAGTAAAATAAAACCAGTGGGGTAACGCCGTTACCCCCGGACTACACCACTGCTTATATCTAAATGGATGTACTAAATGTGTAGATTCTACATATTTAGTACATCCATTTTGTCCTCTCTCTCATAACTTTTACTACTACTACTACACAATTGAATCATATGGTCTGACAAAAGTCCCTTAATAACAGTAACAATTTATAAATCATATTCTTAGAGATAAAGAATCAGCAACAAGAATTCCTTTGAATGTAACAACAGAATAAAGACATTAAGAGATTGGTCTTCATTCAGTCAATGGTCTTCATTCAGTCAATGGTCTTCATTCAGTCAAAGAATCTCACGAGTGAGTTGCGAAAGTGATGCACCATAATTGGCTTGAGGAAAACCTAAGTTATTTAAAAATGGAGTGTTCGTCTAATGGGACAAAAACTCCCTCATATATGCAGGATGTTAAAAAAGTCAGAAATTATCAACTATGCTTTTTCAATGCAAATAGCTATATATAGTATACTATATGTATTTGCAATGAAAAACAGTTCCTATGTTTCGTGATCATATACAGCTATGGCCAAAAGAGTTGAAACACCTTAAATTTTTTTGGAATGAAAAGAGGTATTAACAGAAATTAACATTAACATCACTGATATATTTTAAGCACTGATAATGAATTTAGTAACACTTGTCAACATTTGTGAACTTGCTCAGAAAGATGTGGTGTAATTATTATTTGCTATATTAGTTTTAATGCAACCTTTTCAATTTTTGCAGTTTTTTGGCAAGTATATGCAGCTGATGCCATAGAACTTTTTAAGTATGGCTGATAAAGTCAAATGAGACCTGCATGCTGCCTCAGTGATGATGATGTGCCATTGACGTATTTAATTTCATGCCAGTTTGCAGTTTTAATATACTTACCAATAAACTGCAAAAGTATGACATTAAAACTAATATAGCAAATAATAATTACACCGAATCTTTCTGTGCGGGTTCACAAATCTTCAAGAGCATTACAAAATTCGTTATCAGTACCCAAAATACATTAGTGATGTTATGGATAATTTCTGTTAACCCTTTTTATTCCAAAAAATTTTAAGATGCTTCAACTCTTTTGGCCATAGCTGTATACATAATTGGAATGACACAGACTTCTAGGCTTTAGTTAAGAGTTAATCTATTGGTTAAAAAAAAAAAAAAAATTTAAATTTAAATTAAAAAACAACTTATTATCAAAGTTTAAACTTGCATAAAAAACTAAAAGGATCTTACATGAGGAGTAATACTGTAGTCAAAAGTCTTTGAACAAAATTAAGTCTTGCAACTCTTTCAAGATTCACTATCAGCAATTGAATAATTTTGCTTTACTCCATAGAGCATTCAAATTAATACAGACCCTAACCCAAGCTTATATTAATATACAAGTTTATATTAACTTACCTAAAAAACATGGAAAATGCATAACAAAAGAGATAAGCAGAATCCAAAATTCCCAGCAATGCTAAAGCATTGTCCTTATCTGGAAGGGGAGGGAAGAAAAAAGTTTCCTTATAATAAAGATCTGCGAATATATTACTATTCAGTTGCTCAACAGTAAATATCAGTGTTTTATTCCTACAAAGAGAGTCCACACATATTCATGCCATCCAACCATATTTTGATAGAATTTCTGAGAGAAGTTGGCTTATGCACATGAAGATTATTTAAAATTTGGCAGTTCTTTAGATATAGTGCAGCATTTAAAACTGTCTACTGTAATACCTGTATTGTATACTCTTTTGCAACAATTCAAATATATTTTTAAATTGATTTATTAATAAATTAAAAATTAAATGCAGATAGGAAAAACAAGTTTAACAAATGTTAAGGCCTAAGGGCTTGATAGAGAGTTAATTATTGAATTGTACAAAAATTGATTTTTCCTAAATTGGCCTTCATAATTAATAATTTTTAAAATTGTTTACATTCAAATACATTTCCCACTTATTCTGATATCTTCAAAAGATAGGGCAAATGAATTGCTTATGCTTATGCGAATTTCCAGCAATATTGAAAGAATGGATCTTAAATGCAATGAACTGAACAAAACCTAAGTTAAAAAATGAGCTAAAGTGAACATGACAAGATCACTGGAGTAAAGAATGTACATCTTACAATAATATGTCGATGGTAACTGAACACAAAATTTCTTGCTTATTTACAGTACATAAGACAAAAGGTAATTTTAGTTCATTCAAGTCTGGTGTGTTTGATAAAATTTGTAAAACATGTCTAGTTTAGGAAAAAAACTTTCTAAAAAGTACAGTACAGAAAATCAGTAATGAGTAGGTTTGGTTTTAGAAATTTTAATACTATCACAAAAAATAATAAAATATCCAATAGTAACGTTTTAGAAATGTTACATTTCTAAGCAAACTTTTTTTTATTGAAACTGTACATATAAAAAGGAAGAAACTAATAAACTAGAAGAAACACAAAGGCATTTCACAGCAAAGATTGATGGCTGCAAAGAACTCAACTACTGGGAAAGACTACGTAAACTAAATCTGTACTCACTGGAAAGAAGGAGAGAGAGGTACATCATAATCTACATATGGAAAATGATCGAAAAACTGGTACCAAACCTAAAACTAAACCCAATTACCATTCAAGCAACACTGGAAAATAGGAAAGGCAGAATGTGTAGTGTTCCCAAATTAAAGGCACGACAAGGGACCTCCTCAACCCTGAAGGAAAATAGCTTGGTTGTCAGGGGGCCAAGACTTTTCAACCAGCTTCCTAAGGACCTCAGAAACGTAATGGGGGTCAAAGTTGAAGTTTTCAAGAAAAGACTGGATGCCTGGCTCAGGACAGTACCAGATGAGCTGGGCGTGCCTGGCTATGTACAGTGGAGAGCGCAAGAAAGCAACTCGCTCCTCACCAGGCCAGACCTAGAGGCGGGGCCACCAGCTTGACCTCCGTGTGAAGAGAGACCAATGCACGAAACATAAGGTAAGGTTCATATGAATAGATGGACTGGCATCAGGAACCTAAGTTAACAAACTAAAGTCCTATACAGTATTTCATAAGAAGCCTATGTGAAAATCAGAGCTGTGCCTAGTGGCGCTAATTAGTGATGCTAGTTAATTATTAGTGCATCCATTAGCGGCACTATTTTTCAAAATAGTTAGCGGAACAGATAGCACCACTACATTTTTAGGTAATGTTAGGTATTAAGCACTAATATAAATTAAAATGAATAGTCTTAGAATTGTATTCTCTATATTACGTTGCTTTTTGTGCATAATGCTGAATGCATAATAATAAACAGTTTCCTGAACTGGGTATGTAAAGGAGGACAATGTCTTTCCAAAAAATAATTTAATTATAAATATCAAATTACACAATTTTCTTGAATACCCAATAATCATTTTAAAGATATAATTTTGTTCCCATTTGACGCTATAAAAGATAATAACAAATGCAAACACACAAATATATACAAATGCATTATTATTATTAAAAAATAGTACCGTACTTAGCTATACATTTCATAAAAATTTGCATTAGCGTTAACACCACTAATTTTAAAAAGTTAGCATTAGTGGCGCTAGAATTTATTTGCATTAGCATTAGCGGCACTATATTTATCAGTTAGCGTGCACAGCTCTGGTGAAAATTCATACTAAAATTAGTTGCTGTACTTCTATTAACCCCATCAGGAATCATGGAGTTAAACAGTGCATAATGATATTATTTGTTAAAAGTTCTTAAATATCAAATACAACATTGTGTTCCAGACTTTTTATACACAATTTTGTAAGATTTTAGGCCTGGGGTCATATAGACCCCACAGGTCCAGCAATGCAAGTAAATTGAAGGTTAAGAACAGAATACTATATATAGCCTACACATAAGTATACCATTGTGTATATACTATGTTCTAATGAAATATTTGTTGATTTTAGGTATAAATGTTCTGAAGTAGGAATTAGCATAAATTACACACTATATTACCAGAAATAAATTCATATGATGGAAGCTAATGTTCATTACCCAAATATGCATCAAACTATTTAGGTCATGTAACTGATTTACAATAGTTTAAAATTTTAGGCAATTGAAGTCTGGCACTATGGATTCAGCAGGAATTCCATTCCAGACACACCAATGTCTGGTGCAGCTCTAATAGGTACTGTGCTCACTCAATGTGGGAGATGGATTTTATATAATGGATGAATTATCTACAGATCAGTAGTTAACATACCAAATGGCTTCCAGTCACACCAATTTGGATCATTTGCTAGAGAAAGATTATCTGGAGTCAATCCGGAGCAATTTTGATTGAGAACATTCTTCACAACAGAAATAGGTTTTCGAGAGAGATGAAAAGTAGTGTAAATTAAGAATGTTAAAATCCAAATCCAAACTGAGTAACTGAAAACAAAAAAAGTAATAAATAAAAAAAATAAAATTATATATATAAAGTAGTCTATGGTGGTGTAAACTATTTTACCTGTTTCTGTACTTTTATTTTCAGAGCAAAAAATTTTTTATTATTGCTGTCAGGAATTAAGTTTGTGTTGCATCATAATTTCCTTATAATTAAAGCCTTACCATTTCTTTTTCATTGAAGGAGATAGAGTTGAGCAGTAAGATGCCTCCAAGGTTTTTAAAAAATAAAACACGTTAGTCATTGTTTATGTGTCTAGCTGACTATGCTGAGAGGTTCAGAGTTTAATCCTTGATGAAAACCTGTGTGGTTTGGCCCAGGCTACGTGTACTGAGGACAAATTTTCTATGTACTGTACACTACATAGACAAATCCCAATGTTGGATCAAAGAGTACAGGCCTAGGTCTGAGCCTTTGCTATAAAGTACAATTACAAATCATGGTTCCCCATTTTGTACACCCAGATCTATATTATGAACTGCAAAAGGAATATATATGAAATTAATAGAATTGCAAGGATGAAGAAGTAGGGGTAAGTCAGACACCTCACACCAATACACCCTTATTTTCTTAACAAAAACAAACCCTAATATAGCTACAGTATTTATTATTTTATGCAAAAATAGCACAAACATAGCCTCATGTTAGAAAAGATTCATAGTCTGTAGCTACATGTTAGACCATAGTTAGCCTATATATATATATATATCAACTACTGAGAGAAAATAGACTAAGAGAAAGGGAGAGTAACTGACTTGCTGCTCTTGCCAATTTCATAACTACATTTTAGATATCTGGAAATCAGAAATAAATACTGTATATGCATCTCAAAGTTTGTTGTATGGATGTCTTTAGGCAAAAAAAATGGAGCAGAATAATCACTCAGGTTATGAAGAATCAACCACCTATGTTAAAACATCCACAAGACAACTGACCCCATCCTGATGCCTCATAACTTCAAAACACCTTTTCTACAATGGCTATAGATTTTTCAGTACAATAGATATTATCACTATTACTTGTAGTACTTAGTGTTGTCTTGATATGAAGTGTTAAGTGTAAGCTACCACAAATGTCAATAACAACATTCATATGAATAAAATTCCAAAATGGAAATTACTATACTAGTTTTATCTCTACCTTTAATCATGCAATGTATAGTAAATTAAATCTTTTAATATTAACTAAATGTTTTTGATATAAAATAATCTGTTATCCAATATCCAAATAACTGACTTGTCCAGTTATCCAACTTTCCCAATGTAAGCTGAGATTAGTTAATTTTTGGCTATCTGACTTTTGTAGTTCACGAGTCAATCACCAGGTGAACTGAATCTGCTGTTTCTAGCTACATGCTCAGCTCACTTATTGTCAGATGGCTAGTGTCCCTTACACTGTAATTCTAACCATAATTAAATAAAAAAAAATAGTATACAGTATAACAACAGAACATAATTCTAACAAAACTAAAGAATGAAGAAGCAGCTGTTGGATAAACAATACCCAACATTTGTTTAAAAACAGTCCATCCAGGTATCCAACTTTTTTGGATATCTGACTATCTCCAGGTGCCATCAGGGTTGGATAACAGGTTGTTTACTGTAAGTCTATGGCCTTTGTTAAAAAAAAAATTACATCTTTTTAAGTAAAATACCTATACAAAATAAATCTAAAACTTTAACTTAGCCTAACATTTGTTATCTAAAATTCCATTATATACAAAATAATGTATACAGGCCTATATACACTTAATGTTACTAAAGTAACAACTCCATTTCATAGGTACTACACAAATAGGTCATACATAATTAGGTTAGCCTAGATTTAATATACCTCATCCTGTCATCAAAACAAAGGATTGTGATCAGGTTGTCAAGTTAGACTTTGTTCTTAACTGAATACTTTGCCAATGATGTAGCTTTTTGATAGGATAGTTAAAATTTTCAGGACTAGCCTAGTATGATATGTATATTGTCAAGTCTTTTGCAAAAAAGCCACATCTTGTTTCCTTACATTACAAACAAACAAAACATCTTTATTGCAGATCATTCACAATCCATAGCCACTTAACCTAACATACAAGTACAATCTTACGTATACATTGAACTTAATATAAAAATAAGGCCAACATAGCCACTTAACCTAGCATACTGACATACTATTTGATTAATTATCTGACAATTTTATGTACAGTATATTGTTATTACCCGAGATATCTCATAACACTTATTATAGCACAGCCACTTGCTATAACACAACTTAATATGCATATACTGCACTATAATCTTTGCTACATTACAAAAATTACTTATATCTTGAAATGTAACAACCACAGTTGGAGGATATAACTATAACAAATAAATATTTTTTATAATTAGATTAAGTATGGGTATGATTAGAAGAACTAGCTATGTGAAGTTTAGTTAGATTTAATTGTATCAAATTAAAAGTGACCAGTTAGGTTACAATAACTTAAACTGAATTAGATTATGCACAGCTTAAAAATGTTTACATATAAAAACAAATTCAATATCAGTTAAATCATTCAAGAAAGATGGGCATGGATAAATGAAAGATGAAAGTTCTGAGTCAAGTTTGTGCAGAACAAGCGAAGGTGGAATAAATGTAACCTGTGATTAAAATTAGTACATTTGTGTTACCTTAGGGAAGCAATACAAACTAAGGACAGAGGGATGGAAAAGATTATGGATTGGACCCCCAATTGGAAAGTGATAACTCAAAGCACTGTTGCTTCCAATGGTAATGAATCTCTCACAGAAGCCTCATTATATATATGGTGATTTTGTACATACTTGGCAATGATGCTGCAAACTGCTCATACCTTACAGTTGCATAAAATGATTGTATAAATACAATAAATAAAAGATATAAAAAATTATCCCTTTCACCAGTACTTTTCATCAACCTAATGTAATAGCATTCTATGAAAGTGCCCACATTTCACAAATAGTCTAAATGCATCATTAATACACTAAATATGGGGTTGGATAAAAATTAATACCAATATTCCCACAAAAATGGCACAGAAAAGATAAATTTTAAAAATTGTGACAAAAGAAAATCAGCACCAAAATAATCAATGGTCTACAAAGAGTGGCACCATTAAAGCCAAGTACAGTATGTAAAAGAAAAGAAGAATCTATACAAATTTAATCATGAACATTCATTTAGAATTGCTGTAAAGGTCTACAAGGCCTACTTCAGTTTGGTCAAGAAACTTTGAAACTTTAAACATTGTTTTATCTTATTTGTTTCTTAGGACTATGCACAGACAGCACATACAGCTCCCCTGATGACCAACTCATGAACTACAAAGGTTGGATCAGCAAAAATGAACCAATCTTGGTTTGTATTGGAAAAGCAGTTATCTGGAAGTTGGATAACAGGTTGTTTACTGTAGGACTATTTCACTAATCTTGAGTCTAATCCAACAATTGTATTCAGGGTTGGCCTGATTGGACCCAACCCAGTTGTCCCTAGTAGGCAAAGTAATCCATTTTGGTAGAACTAATGAAAACTTTAGTTATGAGATGAAGGGAACTGGTTAGAGGGTGTTAGACAGGAAAAAGGTCTTGGTGTTAGTTAGCAGTGATCTAGAAATAAAGCAAATAAAATGTTAGGCATTATTAAGAGGAATGTTAGTTACAAGAGTAAGGAAGTGATCTGTAAATTATATAATTCTTATATTGTCTCACTTAGAATACTGCATTCAAGCTTGGTCCCTTCACCTTAGACATGCCATTGATATGCTCGAAGGTGTACAATGTAGGGCAACCAAGCTTATCCCTAACCTAAGAAGATTGGAATAGAGGGAAAGATTAAAGGAACTAGGTATGTTTAGCTTTGAGACATTGTATGAAGGAAGATACGATACAGATAGTCAAAATGCTTTCAGGTTTGGACAATTTAGATGTACGTAACTTTTTCTCACTAGAGGCTGATGGGATAACTCGTGGGCATAAGAAAATTAGAAAACAGCCTTGTAGACTTTATTTATGAAAATGCTTTTTCAGTCAGAGTAGATTTTTGGAATGACTTGCCATATGATGTGGTAAACAGTAGCTCATTAGTTAATTTTAAGAAAAATTTGGATGCTTTCATGAATGAGATAGTTTGTAGAATGTAAATACTGTATATGCTTAGCTTAAGTTTGTAGGCTACTTTGAGAGTAGTAAATAATTTTACATTAGTTAGCTGACTTGATTGATGTTTTGCAAGATTTTATTATTATTAGATCATGACTTGTATAACCTTAATAGGCCCCAGTGGCTTCGTGTTTTCCAAATGAAATGTATGGTAGCTATGTTATGTAATGCACACAGATTTTGCTAAAGCATTTGACAAATATGATCACAGTATGGGAATAATGGGCACAGTGTAGAAAATGTCCCCTAGTTTGCATTACAATATATTTGGAAAACATAAAGCCACTCTGGCCTATTGAAGTTATCCATGTTCTAGCTAAATGATCTTAAGCTACATTTTATAATCAAATTTTGTGAAATATTAATTTCAAGTCAGTTAATTAACCTTAAACTATTTACAGAGCTACCAAATTAACCTACATACGCTAAAATACACATTATTTACACAATTAACAAACTGTCTCATTCATGAAAGTGTCAAATTTCAAGAGCTACTGAAGTAGCCTACATGAGCTAAAATATACTGTATAGTACATTATTTACACAATTAACAAGCAGTCTCATTTATGAAAACATCCAATATTTCTTAAAACTAAGGAGCTACTCGAGTATAACTAATAGTATTGTACCATAACTTAAATGGGAGCTATGAAAGCAAGTATCTAATAACTTAAATGTACACTTCTTGCAATGACAAATATATTTATCACTAGTTTTATATAAATAATACTTTTATAGTACACTTCCCACAATTTACAATATCTTCCATCAAACTTTTAAACTGTAAATACGCTAATATATACTTCACTCATCTTTCAGAAGTTCCATTAAATCTATGAGAGTACACAAACAAATCTTTCAATTTCAAACATGCTCTAGAATTGAAAATGTATTTGTTGTTTGATCTCTTTGCTATTATCTATTTATTACGTATAACTAATGAAATATTTGCCACCAAATTAGCAGAGTTCATGATAACATCACCTTTAAGGTAATCAGGATTCTTCTAACAAATTCTGACTTTGGCAAAAAACTGGTCTCCACAAAACTTAATATTAGCTGCAATATCTTACAAGGTTGCATTACATTATATTTGGAAAACATTAAGTCACCTGGGCCTATTGAGGTTACCCAAGTCATAAGCTATATTTTATAATAAAGTTTTGCAAAATGTCAATCTAAGTTAGCTAATTAACATAAAACTATTTACAGAGCTACCAAAGCAGCCTACATAACTTATGCTAAAAATATACTACTGTATATTGGGGTATACAAGTCTACAGTCAAGATTAGTCACTCCCCTAACTTTCAATTTCAGATTTAGATTTTAGCCTATTCTCAGTGTTTAAGTCGACCACCAATTTGCCAACATAAAAAAGTTAAACTTTGTAAAAACCTTGTAAAAATTAGTTATCAAATCCTTTATAATAATCATAATCTGACATCATAAGTTCATTATATACATCCTGAGATACATTTGCAAGTGCTTTGTCATATGGATCCAATTCAGATGTTGACCAAAAGCGAGCTAATGCAGGAATGAGGACCTATGATAGGTAGACCTGTCTTTAAATACAAGCTAAAATGGAAAGAGGAAGGTTAATTTTTTAGACAGCCTGTAAGTAGACTCCCTACTTTAGGGCCATAATTTTAAGCTTAAAATACCGACTTATACACCCCAATATACACCATACACTATTTATAAACACTCATTCAGCAGGCCTACTTAATCAGAGCCATTCTGATCAATGGCCTCTAACACTTGTTTTAACCTAGACTACTATGGTACTCAATTTGGACCTCACTAAGGCTTATAAAGTATCTAGATTTCATAATATAGTACCAGACTACAACTAAAACTTTATTAGGTAAATAGTGAAAACATGCCAGAGGATTTTTTTTTTTTTGCATAAAAAGTTTTTTGATGTATTTCAATTGCAAATGATTCTAGGTTAGGTTAGGTCTGCTCATATAATTTTCAGTGTTCTTTTCTAATATCAATGCATTTTTTGTCAGAAATGCTTTCACTAAAAATTCTGAGGAAACCAAACCTAGAATCATTTGCAATTGAAATGAAGGGTCATATTTGAACAAAGCATCGCAAAAATACATCAGAAAAATCTATTTTTATGAAAAAAAAAAAAAAAAATTTTCAATATTAACCCTTTCCTATCTAATTCAGAGAGTCTATAAAACTGCAATTACTAACCTAACCTAATTTAACATATTACCAAGCCATTATCAACTGTCTCTAAACACTGTCTGGATAGTAATTTTTACCAGCAAGAGTTTTATCTCAAACTAGCTACTCATGCCTGACACATTGGTCAAGAGTCAAGTTAATATGTAGGATAAGAGTTTAAACCAAGTTTTGACTGAAATTAACGCAAGAATTAGTTAATATGCAGTAAAATACACGAGTCAAGATACTAATCAAAGACAAAACCTAAATGAGTTTACACAAGAAATGAAGGTAAAGATGCAGTTTCATGGCTCCATCTAAATTTTTTCCCCGCAGTCGTGGAGGAATACAAAACACTACCGTATTGTTTACGTTGCAGACGAGTGTTTTGTATTCTTCCACAACTTTGCAGATCTGTAAAAGTAGCAGAAAAAAAAATCAAGAATTAATACCAAATAATGCAGAAAAAAAATAATTATCACCAATTAAATAACTAAGGTTAATTGAATGCCCAATTAGGTCAATTGAATGGCCAGTTAGGTCAACTGTATGCCCTTCATGATTGATTAGATTAAGTCATATTTTCGTTAACTAACGAAAATATCATGACAACCTAACCAATCATCAAGGGTGTACAGTAGGGTGGTCCAAAAAATAGATGAAAATTTTTTTGTCAAATTTTTCTATTCCCACCCATTCATTTTGTTCCACTACTAGAAAAAATCATTTACACAAAAAATGATGAGAATATAAACATATTTAGAGATTGCGAACTGAAACTCAATTTTTGAAGAATAGGCATTTTATTTATACCAAAATACAAATGAAACAAAACTGCAACCATATAAAGAAAAATTCAAAACACTTTAATATTAGACTTTTTGCATGTAAGGAATTAATTAAAGAGAGAGTTAAAGATAGGGGCCTAGAGTTTGTCGTAACCAATATAATAAAAAAAAAATTATAGCTTTATGGGTTTACACTACACAGTACACACATTGTATATAAAATGAATTTAAGAAATTAATACACTACACTGAGAGAGAAGATGGGACACGAACCACCACAATGATAGCTGGGCAAATACTGAAAGTGCTATTTTTTAGAAATTATTTCACAACTCCTTATCCTACCTCAATTGAGCTAGGCCCCTATAATTTTGCACATCATAATATTTACCATACAGGAACAATATGCAAGGGTGGGAGAAAATAATTTCAAAACTTTGGTTTTTTGGACCACCCTAGTGTACAGTTGACCTACCTGGGCCTTCAATTGACCTTAGTTATTTAATTGGTGATAATTATTGTTTTATCTGCATTATTTGGTAATAATTCTTGATTTTATTTCTGCTACTTTGGCTAAATTTAACACAATCCTCTGTAACTAGTTTAAGCTCACTGATGGAACATCCAGTGCACACATCCACCATCATCAATGTTACACTCCAAACTGATACATTTCCACCTCATTGCTACATTTTATAGGCCTTATTAAAAATATTAATAAAAAATACTTTACAGGGTTTTACAAAAACTTTACCAATGCCATGGTCTTCAGACAGTCTCAAAATATACATATTTATGGTTTTTATGATTAAAATATCAGTATTTGTGGAGCTATGAAACTACATATTTACTAGTGATGGGACGATTAATCAGAATCAGAATCGAGAATCAGAAGAATCGAGCATTTTTCAGGAATTGGAATCGAGAGAATTGTACCATGATTTCCGATTCTTAAACTTTTAATTAAACCAGTTTTGCAATGTAAACTTTAAAATTTAAATGAAAGAGGATAACAAATTTTATTTTTATTGTATTGTAGCTATACATTAAAACATGTATATCCATGATGTGTAATCAAGAAGATTAAAATGAATTGTTACAACTTACAGTTAATTTTTATTTTTAAACCAATCTATTATAATTATATTTATTACCATACTCATAATGTAAATAGTTAATCTTACCAGAGTAAAATATGACAATTTCCAGAAAAACAAGTATAGAATTATATTTAAAAATATTGAGAATCGGAATCGAGACTTTTTAGTAGTATCAGAATCGGAATCGGAATCGTTAAAAATTTTGGTAACAGCCCATTACTAATATTTACCAAAATGAAGATTAGAGTTGAACAATATGTACTAAATTACAAAGAAAAGGGTAATTATTAAATGTTTCACAAACACTGAAATTAATATCCAAAATATATTTTTCTAATATATTTTGGTATGTTCTGTTCAAATATGATCTTCATATCTTGCGGAAATGAACTGAAACAAAGTTATGAAACATTAAATTTTTCCTATGTTTTGGTTAATTTTTGCTAGAAATAAAGGTCATATATGAACCAAACATACCAAAATATATTAGAAAAATGTATTTTGGATATTAACAAAAACCAAACAGCCTAGGAACACACACACACATATATATATATATATATATATAACCTAAACCTGTGTTCTCTAATTGCATATGCTAACCAGGGGGGGCTTTGCCCCCCCACTGATATTATATATGTACTAAACTCGGTAATTATTGAATGTCAAGGTCACTGTTGGTGAAACATTCAATAATAACCATATGACCTTCATTTCTAGCAAAAATGAACCAAAACATAGGAAAACTTTAATATTTCATAACTTTGTTTTGGTTCATTTGTGCAAGATATGAAGGTCATATTTGAACAAACACCAAAATACATTAGAAAAATGTATTTTGGATATTAATTTCAGTGTTGGTGAAACATTCAATAATTACCAAGAAAAGTATAGATTTCACTAGAATCTTCAGTCATGTATTTTACTGCATAATTAACAAAAAAAAATTTCTAAAGTGTATTACTACAGGACTTTGAAACATCCTGCACAAAAATTTTTCATATTGTGGGACTTTAAAAATTTGGAGAGAGAATTTTGCCAAGAATGGGAGCATCGCACAAGAACTTTTGCAGTCTGGGTATAGGCTTTAATGTAGATACTATTTTCAGCCCTAAAATAAAATTTGGCTTATTTAGAATAGGTCAATCAACTAACCTAGCCGAGACCTATTAATATAAGGTGACCAGATTTTTCTGGAGTTAAAAGCAGGATATCTTTTGAATAATGAATAGAAAATATTGCACTCACTCACATTGCCTACTGATATAAAATAGGTTGTAAAATTATATTTACTGAATGCACAAAAATAACTATTTGCTTTACGGCAGCAAAAGTTCCTTAAGGTCATATTGCTTACAGGTAGTAGTTTTGATAAAGTGGGACATTTAAGTTCATCATCTCCCAAAGCAGGCCATTTCCACGTCAGCTAAAGTTTCTAAGGGACAGCGGGCCATATAGCTCAAAAGCGGGACAGTCCCGCCGAAATCGGGACGTCTGGTCAGCTTACCTATTAATGCCTAGTTAAGCTAAGTTAGGTTAAAAAATTAGGCCTAGGTCTCAACTCAGTTGGAAAACAGGGCCAAGCTCAACAAGCTGCTTTACAAGATCTAGTTCGTTACCCATTTGGAAATTACCTGTGGCCTCTTAAAAGACGAATTATTTTTAAGTTTTGTTGGGCTTCATTCGGCATTAACTAACGTAGGTACTGGACCAAGTAGGCCTAGGCCTATAATCCAGACTTAACCACCAATGTTAACTTAACTTTGGTCTGATGGACAACGATTCTCAGGACAGAAACCAAGCTTTTTCATATCCTGGATACAGTAGGTCTATGCTAGGTAGAACCTAGCAGACGAACTTCAACAGCCTCATTCGAGGGACTGCAAGAGATCAGCTGAGGCTATGGAGCAGAAGAAAGTAGACAACTGGAGATCCCCAAGAAAGTTACAGGGGATTGTTACCCACAAGCAACACTGCATGTACCAAGGACGAAGTGACGAAGGTCTGGCTGGTATTCATACCATGCTGAAGGACTGAGTTGGCGAGTGAACGAATACTAAACACCAAAAAGTAATCTTGAAGGAAAGCTTTGGCGGGTGGAACCTGGGACAAGAGAAAAGTGTGGGAGCACCATTAGCACTATGGGCAGCAGCCTAGGGGGTCAAAGACCTTACAGTTAATATGTTGGAGTGAACCCCAACATTGGCTTAGGGAACGTAATAAATATTTAGCCTTCGGGAGGGAGGAGGGGAGTCATGATGATTTTGTAATCAAGAGTGAGTGAAGAAACGAATCCAGCCACACAAGGCAAAAGAATCACAATGAAGCATAGTTTCTCGCTCTCCCTCTATTTATTAGCACAGCAGCGTACTGAAACAGTTTACACTCGTGACACATTACTCATGACGCGTTGCTATGGTAGGCCTTTTAAGACGTCCTCTTTTTGTTCAAGCAAAGTTTGCTTAATATCTATAGAGACTTTTAAAGATATTTGCTTTATTTTACGTCCATCAACAACAAAATGTTAAAAAGAGAAAAATATAATTCCTCATTTCATTACAAATGACAGGGCCATCACTGCTCCAAGTCCCCATTTCTTTATGTACTTATTTATTTATTTCCTGCGATTTTTGTTCTTCTCTTTCTCCTACGTTTAAATGCTGGCCTGTTAACTTTCCGTTTGTATCTTCAGTAAAAATGATTATAGTAATAACGAGAAATCATCGAACATTTATACATAGTATCAGATTCAGAGACGTCATTTGGGGGGGGGGGGCATGAGGTGCGGTCGCCCCCCAAACTCACCAGGGTGGGCCTCCAAGGCCCTCCAAATGATAGTTTCTTAAAAAAAAGGCACCTAATATTTTGTGGATTACCAATATAATGAATATAATATAATGGCCTCTGAAAAAGAAATGGTCAAAAACCTTAATTTTGATGTTTTGGTTGATGATTTTTCAAAAATGAAGTCTAGAAGATATCCTCTACTACATTAGGTGATATAAATTTCAGGATTTATTGCTTAACTTAATAATTTGATAGTTAACTGTAAATAACCAGTCTAGATGATACCATTTAATCATTCTTGTTTATATTAACTTAATTATAAAGTATACTGTGAGTAGCACTTATAAATTTTGACATGTGAGGGGCCTCTCACTGCTTTCTTCGCCCCCCCCCTCCAATCCAAGTCAATTTGAAATGACGCCCCTGATCGGATTTCAGGTGTAAAAATATTTTCTTTCCTCTGATTGATCAACTTTTGGAAGAAATGAAACATGATCCCTGATTGGACAGTTCATAAGCTGTAACTCAGTTTTGTGATTCCTGACTAGACAGTTCATAATCTACTTTTCTGTGAAAATTAAAAATATTTTCTGTGATGAATTTCTCAGCATTCCATATGTTGAAGACAAATAACTCAATTAAAATAGACTGGACTCCTTATTTCATCGTCTAACTCACGGGCTAGCCTCATTGTCATGCTGATAGAAGCGACATCGCTGAGACAAAAGTTTCTGTGGAGGAAAATCCATAAAAGCAGATAATTTTGTAATATTCTCACTAAAAATAAAAAAGAAAAAAAGAAAACCGAAGTTGCCTTTCTTTGCTAGCTTAAATCCTTATAGGCTTAGCCCCTTGTTCGGCATGGTGTTGGATTTTGGCCTAGGTCATGGTATTAAAATTTTTATTTAATTTTACATGCCTAGGTTCATATTTTAATTGCATGAAACAGTTTAACTCTTATCTTGAGGAGGTTTAAGTGCAGCTGTTACTGTTTAGCCTTAAACCTAATGTAGCTGCAGGTTTAGATGTAATTTTTTTTTTTTTTTTTTTTTATGGAGAAAGAACTCTAATACATAAAAAAATTAGGAAACAGGCTCGCACACCGAATGATGGTTTTCAGTTAATTAAATTAACTCGATCCGCTAATCATAAAAAAAAAAAAATAACCGCACATCATTGTTGTTGTTGTTTAGCCGATCAGCCCACCCTGATCGAGCAAGCCGGTGGCACGCAGGTAACCGATCGCCCTCTCGGAGTGGACCAGAGGTTCAGCGCACTAGTGATGTTGTGTTGTGTCGTTGTTGTGCTAGAGCGGTACAGTCTGTCATAATGTGTTCAATTGTTTGTGGTGTATCCTGGCACAAGTGGCAGGTGTCGTCTATGGAGTTGTCTAGTCTGTGTTTACATGTCCGCAAGTTGGGGTGATGTCCACATCGGAATCGTGCTAAGTTAACTCGATCCGATCTGCTCAGGCTGATCTCTGACCTGTTAATGGGTGGCGGCTTCGCACCTAGGACCGCATTCGGACTGAGTCGTATCAGTGCTTTGTGGGTTAGGTGTGTGTGTATGTGTTTTCTGTACTGTGTGATGTCTGTGGGGCGTGGTATGGAATTGAGTATTTGGTTATAATGTCTCTCTGGTGTTACCTTAATGGTGCGAGGTGTTGGTGCATGATTGTACATGTAGTGGCAAGGGTGTTGTGGGTTAGTTGTCGCTGCTGCCATGAATTGTGTTCCCCTCATGTCTAAATGTTCCCTAACTTTTAGTATTTTTGTTTCTGTGTGCAGGTGTTCTATTGGTGTTGTTTGAGTGCATCCTGTAATGATACGAAGTGCGTTGTTTTGTATTGTTTGTAAGGTGTTTATGTGTGTGTTTGAGATAATGGGTGCCCAGCATGGGCTAGCATAGTCCATAACTGAGCGAATATATTGTTTGTATATGAGTGATGTTGTTTCCTGCTGGTGTCCAAAGTTTGTGCCTGTTAGTACCCTAAGCGTGTTAAGTCTTGACGTACATTTGTTTTTAATGTCCTGAATGTGGTTTGCAAAAGATAATGATGTGTTGTATGTGACACCAAGTATTTTGGTTCTGTGAGTGTGTGGAATGTTGATGTTGTTTAGTGTAAGCTGTGGAATTACCTGGTGTTCTTTTGTGTTGCTTGTAAGCAGAGCTGGGCAGTATTTAAATATGTATTTAAATACATTTGTGTATTTAGAACTGTATTTATAAATACATTGTTTTTCATGTATTTAAATATAGTATTTAAATACTTTAATGAGTATTTAAATACAATGTATTTAAATACTCAAGATATAAAAATGTAAATACTTTTACTGATTTAATACACGTTCTGTACTAGCACAGTACGACGCGTCGACAGTGTAGTACAGCATGGTTCATGTTTCAACGTGTCAGTTCAATCAGTTGTCTTATGTGCCACTCTTAGTCGAAAGCGGTTGATTTCTTTATCGTGTGCGTATCATGGCTTCAACAAGCAAATTTGTATGTATTTACAAATGTATTTAAATACAATTGATGTGTTTTGTATTTAGTATCTAAATACATTCGTAAAATGTATTTAGTATTTAGTATTTAAATACATTTCTCCCATGTATTTAGTATTTAGTATTTAAATACATTCATTGTATTTATTGCCCAGCTCTGCTTGTAAGCAAGGTGATGGTTGATTTTGTGGGCGCTACTTTGAGTCTATTGTGTGTGAACCAGTCTTGTATACTGTTTATGTATGTTTGTAGGTTATTTGTAGCGGTGTCGATGTTGTTGTGGGTGGATGTTAGAGTGATATCATCTGCATATGATGATAAGGTAAGCTTGTTATCTATGGGTGTTGGAATGTCATGCATGTATAAGTTGAAGAGTGTTGGTGAGAGAACAGAGCCTTGAGGGACCCCGTTCGGAAAAAGCTTGTTTTTGGATGACTTGCCATTAAATGTGACATGTGAGTATCTTCCTGAGAGATAGTTGCTCAGCACCTTTTGGTGTTATTGTGCATGTTTGTGTTGAGTATTTTGTTTATGAGAGGGAAGCGTGGGATAGCATCAAATGCTTTACTAATGTCTATTGTTGCTAATAGTGTACGTTGAGCTGGTCGTCTGGAGTTGATGCCATCCATGATGTGCTGCGTGAGGTTAGTGAGTAATGTCGTGGTTGAGTGGTGAGGTCTGAATCCATGTTGAGTAGGCGATAGTGGAATGTGTGGGTTGGTGATTTGTAAGATTAGTCTTTCTGTTACTTTGGAAGGTGGGCATAGTAAAGTAATGGGTCTATAGGAAACTGGTTCTGTTGGATTTTTGTTTGGTTTGAGTAGTGTAATAATTTTACCGTGTTTCCATATGTCAGGAATAATACAGTGTTGGTATGAATATGTGCTGATATTTGTGAGAGCTAGTATTCCTTGTGGGCCCAAGTGTTTAAGGTGTATGTTAGATATGTTGTCTGGTCCAGTAGCCTTCGAATTCTTAATGTTTTTTATGAGCTTGGTGGTCTGGTCTGTATTGAAGGGTGTAATGGTCGTGTCGAGTCTGTAGGTTTTCTTGTGTCTGGCTGTTTGTCTGTCTGCGTGTTTCTGGTTGTTGTCTCTGTTTAAGTGACTTATCTTTGCGTAGTGATTAACTAGAATGTTAGCTTGTTGTGTGTATGTTGGGATATTATTTTGGCTGCGACAGATAGCCGCGTGTGAGGTGTGAATGCCGCTGTTAGAGTGGGTAATGCTGTTTATAGTCTTGTATAGCCTGGATGTATCTGTGGAGTGGTTTAGTGTTGTTATGAATTCCCTGAATGTTTCTGTTTATTTTTCTGAGTTTGTTGTTTATTTCTGTGTTGAGCTGTTGTATCTGCTGTTTTATGGCTTCTGTGTGTGGTGTTTGTGTGTTATATTTGAGGTTGTTACGTTGCCTTATGAGGTGGGCTATTTCTCTAGTGTAATTTGGGTTGTATTTCCTAATGTTGCCCTTGGGTATGTATTTGTTTGCATTATTGATAATCTGATTAAATGTCTTGAGTGTTGTATTGATGTTTATGATAGGTGTGCTGTTTAATGTGGTGAATTGTTCCTCAGTCTGTATTTTGAACTGTTCCCAATCAGCTTTCTTGTAATTTCTGTAAGTGTGCCTAAGGCTGTTGGGCAGAGTGTAGAATGTGTTGTAATGATGATGGGCAGGTGGTCTGATGACAGTTGTTTTTCTGTTCTCCATTGTGTATGTGTTGCTAGTGAGGGGGAACAGAACGTTATGTCTGGGGAGGAGTTTGAGTATCCTGCTTGATGTGGTATGTGTATATGTTCTTCTGTATTGTTAAGAATGAAGAGGCTGTTTAGTTGTGTGGCTATGTTGGCGCCTCTGGTGTTGTGCACATCATTGTTGCAAACACTTACTTTGAGACCTTCAATGGAAGTGAAATAAACTGTCTAAAATTACTAAAACTTTATAATATGTATGGTAGGCCTTACCATAGTCGTCAAATCAAAGAAAAAAAATTAAGTTTAACATTTAAGGATTCTTAAGCAGCGCCAATATCGTGCATGCTTCATTAAAATGACAACCAGAAGTACAGGATAAAACCATTCATTTATGCGAGTTGCGAGTTAGCAATGATATAATACATTTAAAAGTAAACATACACGGTATTGACGCTGTTTAAGAATCTTTAAATGTTAAACTTTAGTTAGCCTTCAAATATTTTTTCTCAGATTTGATGACTATGTAAGGCATACTACAGGGTGGTCCAAAAGTCCCCCTCTACTTTGCTGAAATAATGATATTTCTATTTTATTTTCTACAGGACATAGAAACGTGTGATGGTAGTAACACTATGTATCCAAGGGAAGAAGTACAAAGAAATTCGAGAAAAATTCGAAAGAAGATTTTACAAACTAGGACCTACAGACAAAGCAATTCGCGAGATGGTCAATAAATTCAAAAGAATAGAATCTGTTTATGATGAGGCAAGATCTGGACGTCCAGGTACCTCTCAAGAAAATGTCGAATTGGTAAGAGATGCCGAAACAAATCCTAGAATGTCAACTCGCACAGCATCACGTAGACTGAGCATACCAAAAACAACTGTTCTAAGGATTATAAAATCAACATTAAAAAAGAAAAGTTACCATATTCAAGTGCTACACGAGTTACACGAAGAGGATTATCCAAGACTAGCCGCCATATGCAGAGAATTGATTAAAAAAATTCATATCGAAAACTTGTTAAATCACATTTTCTTCAGCGATGAGATGACATTCCACACATGAGGAAAGATTAATCGATTAATCTGGGTGTAATTACCGTATCTGTGCTAGTGAAAACTCAACTGAGTTTACGAATGAGAGAGAGATTCTCCTAAAGCTAATGTCGGGTTGGGTATGACAAGATCGACCTGTTTTCTTTGCAGAAGCCAATTTGCAATTTGCAGGGCCAATTTTTCTTGACATGCTTCGGCAGTTTCTTGAACCCCAGCTTCGTTCAGATGGCATTCTCGACACTGTTGTCTTTCAACAAGATGGAGCTCCATGTCACTATGCAAACATCGTTCGGGCGTACCTTGATAAGTTCTTACCAAATCACTGGATTGGACGTGGTGGAAACAGACCCTGGGCAGCACGATCTCCGGATTTAACACCATTAGACTTCTTTACGTGCAGCTTTATAAAGTCTGAGGTTTACAAATAAAGGGTTACAGGCCTGCAGGATCTGCGAACCCGCATCGTCGCGACATTTGCTAAAATAACCCCAGAGATGCTTGAGAACGTGTTTCGCAATACAGTGGACAGATTTGAGATTTGCAGAGACACTGATAGTGCTCATGTCAAATCTTAGACCTAAGCTTGATAAATAAATATACTAGGGGCACTCAATATATTTTGCCTCGCCCTTTTTTCTTAGCTAAATAATAGGCCATGGGGCTGAAATGTCTTTTGGGCCGTAACTTCGAACTTTCTGCGCTTCACATAACCACATTTTTTCCAGTTTCGACCTCCCCTCCTTGTATAAAACCGCTTTTAAACGCCCATGTATAAAACCGATGGTTAACGCAGTTTTGAAAGTGGCGTCTGACAGTGAGGTGCGTCGTAAACAGAGCTGTTTTTGAGTTCTTAACCGCAGAGAAGGAAACAGTTGGAAATATTCATAAACATCTACAAAACGTCTACGGAGATGCTGTTGTTAATCGAAGCACAGTTGGACGCTGGTCTAAACGTGAGAGATTATCGGAGAGAGGGAGAGCCAGCCTCGATGATGAGCCACGCAGCGGTCGCCCGGCATCAGCTGTGACATCTCACACTGTGCAACGTGCTAACAGCATCATTCGATCAAATCGGCGCATCACATACAAGGAGCTATCACTGGAGTTAGGAATTAGTGAAGGAAGCGTGAATACGATAATTCAGCAACTGGGATACTCAAATATGTGTTCATGGTTTGTTCCTCGCGAACTGACTAAAGATCACAAAGCCCCAAAAAATGAAATTGCTTCGGAGTCGTTGGTTTGATACGAGACAGAAGGGGATGACTTCCTTTCACGAATTGTGACTGGGGATGACACTTGTGGTACACCTCTTTGAACCTGAAACAAAACGCCAATCCATGGAGTGGCATGACGCAGACTCCCCATGCAAGAAAAAGTTCAAAATGGCTCCCTCTGCAGGAAAGGTTATGACCACCATCTTCTGGGACATGAAAGGTGTGGTTCTGGTGGACATTATGAAAAAAGGACAAACAATCAACTCCGATGCATATATTTCTACCCTACAGACACTCCAGAGACGTATAAAGAGAGTTCGACCGGAGAGAAAACTGGAAGACATCTTTCTTTTGCACGATAACGTAAGACCACACAACAGTTTGCAAACAAGAGAGGCCATCACAAAAATGCGCTTGACTGTGTTACCCCACCTTCCATACAGTCCGGATCTGGCACCTTCAGACTTCCATTTGTTTGGGCCAATGAAGGATGCTATTCGTGGAAGAAAGTTTCAGAGTGACGATGAGGTTGTTGAGGAGGTTAAGAAGTGGCTCCAGCGGAACCCAGCGGACTTTTACCAGCAAGGAAAAAAGGCCCTTGTTTCGAGGTGGAGGAAAGCGTACAAAAGGATGGACACTATGTGAAAAAATAAAAACTTGTTAAAAAGGTATGTAACTACTTGTGTACAAAATTTCTGGAACTTACAAGGAAACTTAGAAAGAAAAAATAGGTGGGGCAAAATATATTGAGTGGCCCTCGTACATCTAATTATGTTACTACATTTTTATCCTAAAATACTATTGTTTTAGCAAAATAGATAAGGACTTTTGGACCACCCGGTATTATAAAGATTTTAGTAACTTTCGGCAGTTTATTTCACAAACAGAAAATTATTGTCTTAAAATTTACATTAAAAAGCGTAAAGTGTTTGTTTACAACAACGATGTGCATTTATTTTTGATTAGCTGATGGGGTTAATTCAAAGCCTACAACAGTGTCTTGTCATTCATGAAGTGTCATACAAAATTAAATCTACAACTTACTACAACTATTTACTATGTACCAAAGATTTATCTTGTGAGAAGCAATGAAAAATTATATGGTCCGTACTTCCTTTTATCTGGACGATATTTAAATTTACGTTTCATTTGGAAAACATGAGGCCAAAATTAGGAACCATTTCAGACTGACATCTATCTCTCTGAATTACATGATGACATAGACTGACCAGAAAAATCGTCAATGGGATTTGCATTTTGTATACATCACTTCAAAGGGCGCTGCGAGTCAATTTTTGTATAAACATTCAGCAATGAAATGAAACTTTATGATAAATTAACCAAATCATACTAGGAAGTCTTAATTGAAAACTGCCAGTGCTTCAATTAATTTTGGAAACCCTTTCGTTCTTTAATTCATAATTCACGTTGTCACTTCTCTGTCTTAAATAGAGTGCCTGTATGTTAAAAACGATTGGAAAGCTCAGGGGTGTTAGAAAATCTAGAAGAGGAAGAGCCATTGTTGTCCCAAGGCAATATGATGACTAAGCTGATTGATGCAGTATTGCTTGTATACAGGGTGTCCCATAAATCCGGCATCATAGGAAAAATAATAAAAAAAGGCAAAACAAAAGCTTTTATTTACAGAACGTGCTCAATATGTCCACCATTGTTTTCAATACACAAATTCAGACGTGATACCCAGTCAGCAAGCACACGGTGAATGATGTCAGGAGTAATGGTGTTACATGCCCCAATAATGCGCTGCCGCAAATGTTCAACACTCCTAATTTTCTCTGCGTATACCAGCGCTTTCAAGTGGCCCCAGAGATAAAAATCTAGTGGCGTGAGATCCGGGCTTCTAGCTGGCCATTCCACAGGCCCTCGTCGTCCTATCCAATGACCAGGGAATTGTTGGTACAGGTATTCCCTTACTTGGGTGCTGTAACGTGCAGGAGCGCAGTCTTGCTGGAACCATGTTGGGAAATTTCCTTCTTCGTTCAAGACACTGGGAAATGCTTCTTCCTTGAGCATACGTAGGTAGGTGCCTCCAGTGACATGTTCATCGAAAAAGAGGGGGGCCTATGATGCGATCCTTCCAAATGCCACACCATACCATCACCCGAGATGCACCTTGTTCCTTTAAAGAGGTATATCAGTGAGGGTTGTTCTGAGACCAGTAGCGGGTGTTCTGTCGATTTACCTCACCATTTCCATAAAAAACAGCCTCGTCACTGAACAGAATGGTGGACGGGAAATTGGCATCCCGAACATATTGTTCTGTACCCCATTCACAAAATTCCATCCGCCGGTCGGGATCATCTTCGCTTAATTTCTGTAGGATCTGAAGTTTATATGGATGCCATTTGTGAGCCTGAAGAATGCGATGGATGCTACTTTTCGACACTCCTGTCTCGGCGGACAATCTCCGAAGAGACTTATTGGGACTTATGTTAAAATGAGACAGGATAGCAGTTGTTGTATCATCGTCACTGGACCTCCTTGAAGGTCCACTGCGTGGTTTATCTTCTATGGATCCTGTTTCCTTAAACTTTGCAACAAGTCTGCTAACACAACTCTGTGTTATTGGCTCGCGGTCTGGATGCAGTCTTAAATTCAGCAGCGGCCTCTCTTTGACTCCGATTTCCTATGAGTAGAATTATCTGGATTCGTTCTTCCTTGCTCACAGACATTATGGCCTGTAGAAAAGAGAAAAATATGAATTATGGTTTGTAGAAATAGAAAAATATTAATTTCTCCTATGATGCCGGACTTATGGGACACCCTGTATATTAAGTTAAGGTGTATATATATATATATATATATATATATATATATATCTCATAATTGTAAGGTTAGTGAAAAATTCACTTAATTTAGAGCTAGCATTTTTGGACTCTTGTGGCATCATTTTTTTGGGCTCTGGCGCGTCCTTTCTACTCGTTTATTGAATGCGGCACTTACAGGGTGTGGTCTTATAGAGAGCTCTCTTGCAATTCAGTTTGGTTGTTTAGGTACAAGATTGTTGCATCGTGCAGTTGTGTTGTTGTTGCAAGGTTTAGAAAGAAGACCATAAATAGTGCCCCTTTTGTTTTTTATCTTAATTTTATGCAACTGAGGCCTAAGGTAGGCTCACATCGAGTCAGCAACCCTGAGGTAGGACCTAATAGGATATCCAAGTCCGTAAGTTTGTTTAGTTTAGCTTAACTTGGGCTGTAGGTTGAAGTAGCCCCTCAGAGCTTGGCCGTTCGGGGCTCGGCTGGGATTCTGAACCCAGTCAAATAAAATAAAATAACAAGAGGTCCTGACGTCGCATATTTCACCTAGAGAGCAGGGCCTTATTCAGGTTTTGTGGAGCTTCAGGCAAGTGATTATCGCGGGGTCCCTCAACTATATTCACTTAGCAAGTGTGAGGCCCCGGCCATTTGACCGATCTGTCCGAGGATAAATACAGCCCTGCCAGAGATCACATTTAAGTTTATTACCCATTTTATAAATTATGAGGAAGGATTTATTTAAACCTAATTTTGATTTGAGAATACAATAATTTTATGTAATCTGGTAAATTAAATATTCCCATTTTAATTTAGAAATAACATTAACACTAAATACTATAGGAAAATTTATTAAATTCTAATTATTTAAAATTGATGGTGATATTCTACAACCTCGTAAACACCCGCACCCCTCTCTAAATTTAGTTTAAATTTTCGCTTAATTCATTTTGGGATATAATCCTTCAAAAACTAAGAATTCACATCCATTTCTTTCCCATTTTAACAATTATTTTTGAAACGTTCTTAAATGTTTCAAAATTAGATGTCAACTCGGTTTTTCTTTCTCCCGTAATTTTTCCTACTTAAAAGAAGTTTAGGATATCACCATCCATATGGTTGGTTTGTTTGTTTTACACGTCCTTCGTCCAACCATCGAGATGAGTAGTATAGCCGCAAAAGGGGAGAGTGCAAGAATGTTGCAGGTTATTATGTAATGTTGCAAAGGGGGTTGGGGATGTTGCAAAGGGGGTGGGGGTTGCAAAAAAAAGGAAAAAAAAGAAAAAAAAGAAAAAAAAATTACCCAAAAGGGGGGGATGCTGCAGGTGCAGCCATGAAGCTTGGAGGCGGCGTTATCCCCCAAGAGAAAGGAGAGAAAGGAGGAGATATGTTCACCTGGCAGGAGCCAAGTGCACATTAAGACTTCAGCCGAGTAGGCGTTGTTTTATAGGCTCCTAATCAACCAGTTGGCGTAAATGGCTTGAGTTGTCAGATACCTCTTTTTAGCAGTATTATTGTATACATTATTATTATATACGTCTAATCAGCCAAGGGGGAGAGGTACACATGCAGGAGGTACACACATACGCCACATGCAGGAGGTACACATGCAGTAGGTACACATGCAGGAGAGAGAGAGACACCTGAAGGAGGGAGTACCTGAAGGAGAGAGAGAGAGGAGAGAGAGAGTAGTTGTCTTTGATAGCAAGGCATATTATTTTCGTTTACCTAACCTAAGAGGCCACTAAGGGTTTTTCCCAAAGAGCCAAAAAGAGAAGGACCGGAGGTCCTTGCTCGGCTGGAGCCGAGCTGGGAATGAGTCTTCACCAGCTTCTCGGTCTTTTATAAACCTTATTCTGGCTGAGTTTCCAGATAGCGTCATGTATTCAGTTGCTGAGTTGTCAGATCGCTCCATGTATGCAGATGCAGAGTTGCTACATCAAGCCATGTAATCGGGTGCTGATGTGCCAGATTGCACCATCAGATAGCGCCATGTATTCCAGAAATATTAATCATCCATTGTGTAACACAATATGACGATAGTTTTCCAATTAAATTCTGTTTAAATACACCTTTATTAATTGCATACCTTTCCAGTTTTTTTTTGCAATGATCGGTTGCTAGATATATATTATTATATATATATATATATATATATATATATATATACACATTCTTTTCTTATGTTAGGTATATATATATATATACATATATATATATATAATTATATACATTCTTTTCTTATGTTAGGTATATATATATATACTATATATATATATATATATATACATTCTTTTCTTATGTTAGGTATATATATATATATACATATATATATATATATATATATATATACATTCTTTTCTTATGTTAGGTAATATATATATATATATATTATTTATTTTATAACATTTAATTTTAGTTTAGAAGCAAATTTAACATTAACTTCATTGAACTTAAAGAAACAAACAACATAGTTTACCTTCGAAAACGTCATAAGAGAAATAATTAATTTTATGGTTAACTAGTTTATTTCGTTTACTATAATTATATATACAGTTTTTTAAGCAGCTTATGATACATATATATATATATATATATTATATATAATATATATATATATATATATATATCTGAACTCTTTCAGCTAAAGAAGCCTTATGTATAGAATTGGTTGTGTAATAGCTGATATTAAGCTCTTTCCGGTGTGTGTGTGTGTGTGTGTGTGTGTGTGTGTGTGTGTGTGTGTTGTGGTAAAAAGTGGTATCTGGTAACTCAGTCTTCGTTAGAAAAATACATTAATTATTAATTACAGTTTCATTTAAAATAATACACATTTGGCATTTTTTCCTGATTTTCATACCTCGCGTAAGATTAACTACAGATCCTATCTCTCTCTCTCTCTATATATATATATATATATATATATAATATCTAAGTTGCATCGAGATGAAAATTTACGAAACACACGAGTCTCTTTCCATGCGAAAAAAATTGAAACAATATGAAAATTTATGAAACAATTCGACGATCGTCATTCCCCAAACCCGTATATATATATATTATATATATATATATATATATATATAATATCTAAGTGTATCGATGAAAATTTACGAGACACACATTTCCGAGAATCTGTTCAAATCGGTTCACCTATTGCCAGAGGCGATTTTTTTTCTGACCGTAAAAGACTTTTCTCACAGACATCTTGAACAAAACCTCTCTCGACTCTATTTCTTAGATATGCCCACAATTAATATTATATTATATATATAATATATATATATATATATATATATAGAGAGAGAGAGAGAGAGAGAAGAGAGAGAGAGAGAGAAGAGAGAGAGTTTTGTTCAAATAACGGGGTATGCTTGTACGAGTTTACAATTACATCATTATTGCTCTGCATTACGCAGTATATACGGCTTAATAATATTTCACCGCTTAAAGTATAGGGTAACCTGTACTCGATATGAAGGGCTTTCATATCGTTCAGTACTATTTTTGTTCCCACTTTACAAAAATGAAACACCAAATAATTGGGTTTCAGCGTTCGTATATGTTTCTAAAAAAACGAAATTAAAAGAAACGAAGAAAGTTGGATTTCCCCAAAACACAGTCCACTATAGCGAGGTTGGTTTCGGAGAAAATCTGCTTGCGAGAGACCTTTCTTAAAGACAGCCCTTGATAAGGCCCACTGCTCCAAATATTAATATTGCCATTGTTATTACTTCTACAATGAATCCAATTAAATCTGCTTATTAAATAACTTTTTTAGACACTTGATTTTTATTATAAATATTTAAGTCACGAATAACAGTGGGAAAAACGTACACACAATATATATATATATATATATATATATATATATATATATGCTACACACAGACCGTGCATGGAACAAGGAACTGTAGTGAACGGTTTTATTATATCTTTTTCTTCATTATTAATTTACGCTTCTTCCTACTTTACTATATCTCTATTGCTCTTTCTTTAATTTATCACTTTCTTCGTAGTTTCCGGTAGCGACGCCGAGTTCTAACTCTAAAAGACCGTTACAAAACGAAGGGGGGGGAAGGTGTATTAATACTCTTATTAACACTTATTACGTTTTATTAATTTCGAAAGTGGTTTAGTTAATTAGGGGATATGCGAGTATGAAATATTACTAAATATATTTAGGTCGGAGAGGGACACACACAACTTATTTATTCTACGTTACATTTTGCCCAACTACGTGTAACGCGTTCTGCCTCAAGACTGAAAAACCGTTATAGGGTAGTCCACTCAAAGCCTATTCAGTATTACCAACCCTACCCATTTTAAACAATTAGTTTCATAATTATTAGTAAATGATTTACATTAAACATTATCTTATTTAATTAAACAAAATTTAATGTTCTTAACTAAGCATTACTACAGAACTCTTCTGGGATAATTAAATCCACTATAGTCCGAGTAAGTAATGACAAATACCATAGTTTTTCTTTTTCATGATGCTAGCCTCATGAGGCGCCTCGGTGGTGTAGTGGTTAGCGTCGCGGACTACGAATCCATCGGCCCAGGGTTCGAGACCCGACGGCAGCCGGCGCGCAGCAAAACCCAGCTGTTCATCCTTCCACACAATAAAGAAAGTGGTTGGTAGATAAATGGGTACCCTAGGTGGCCTAGTGGTCAAGACGCTGGGCTGCTGATGGGGCGTGGTTCGGAATCCACGTTAAACTGTAGGTCTAAGGTGGAGTGAAAAGCTTGACCTTCGTCAGAATGAACAATTCGGGCGGAAGCTAACCAAAGGTTAGCCCGACGCGGGCAACGGGTCACTCGCAAAGAGAATTTAATCATTGGTAAACTTCCTTCCAGACCACTCTTTCTATATATATATATATATATATAGAAAGAGAGCGAGAGTTTTGTTCAATAAATAATAATCGAAAAAAACATCATAATGCACGTTTTCTATGTAGCAATACTAATTAACTCTTTCTCGCCTACGCCGGTACAAGAACATAATACGTGCACTCGCTCGTAAATTAGACCTCCAGTTTAACATGGATTCAGAAATACATCTCGTCGATGGGGTTCGTTGCTTACTCTACCACATGGACTTTTATATGTAAGAGACCTAACCTAACCTACGAAATACATCTCGTCAGGGCCGATCCTAGAGCCATATATAGCAATGGAATTGAGCGCGATGTGTCGTTAAATACGTGATTTAAAATAACAGGACCATTTGACCCGAGGCAGTAGTATACCCGAAAAACATCGTAATGCACGATTTTTTCTATGTAGCAATAATAATTAACTCTTTCAAATACGTGATTTAAAATAACAGGACCATTTGACCCGAGTCAGTAGTATACCCTAAAAACATCGTAATGCACGATTTTTTCTATGTAGCAATAATGATTAACTCTTTCAAATACGTGATTTAAAATAACAGGATCATTTAACCCGAGGCAGTATGCCCGAAAAACATCGTATAACCTAACTACAATTTACAACTATAGTTTACCTTGACTTTCATATGCTTCTATCCTGTTTTATTAATAAAGATTTTTAACTTTTAATAACGTATGAATAAAGATTTTTAACATTTAATTTTATTTTAGTATTTATTTATGCCACGCCGCCTTAGACCACAGCTTAACGTTGAAACCGAATGTTCTTTTTAAAATATAATTAGGATATAATTTCTTTATTATAAAATAAGTTAACAATTATGTTAACAAACAATACTAATAATTTGTAAGTAAAAAATATAATATAAGGGACTACCATAGAAATGTAAGTGCATAATTCGATTTATATATGTTACTCGTCCGGTCTCGTTATAGCGGATTGGTACACGTCATAGCTCCACCCAGCTACATCGGCAGCCAATCACTACGAACATCTGGTCTTTTGGGGCGGAGCTTGGCGATTGTGCATATAAAAGGGGATATTTTTCAGTTTGGAGTAACAGTAGCTATTTTCGCGTCAGTGAATAATCATTCCCTCCACCATGGACCTGTACGTCTCCCCAGACTTGTATGAAGAGAGTGATACTGCAGCATTAACCGCAATTAGCCTTTTTAATGCGGTTGACCGTGATGAATTATTTACAACGCAAACCGTAGAAGATATGTGCAGTGACGCTCCTTACAATCCGACGCAAGGGACTACCATAGAAATGTAAGTGTCTATAATTAGAATTTATATACGGATGGGGTGTAGTATCTCGTCAAATAGATACTCGCCAAAAATGTCAATCAATGTTATTTTGTTACCCCATTATGCTAAAATCGAAATTTTATGGCATTCAATCCTCGAACCAAAGATATCTTCACATAATGGGGATCTGTCTGTATACTCTGTATATGTTTTAAAAGCATTATTCCTTTAAGGTCCGATGAGGATTTGACACGTGTTATACAATCTTTTGAAGAATCTCGGAATACGGGGGATATACTGAACAGTCAACAATGTCACACATCCTCCACCATGGACCTGTACGTCTCCCCGGAATTGTATGAAGAACGTGATACTGCAGCATTAACCGCAATTAGTCTTTTCAATGCGATTGATCGTGGCGAATTATTTTCAACGCAAACCGTAGAAGATATTTGCAGTGACGCTCCTTACAATCCGACGCAAGGGACTACCATAGAAATGTAAGTGTCTATAATTAGAATTTTATATATATATGGAGAGTTGTAGTATCTCGTCAAATAGATACTCGCCAAAAATGTCAATCAATGTTATTTGGTTATCCCCATTATGCTAAAATCGAAATTTTTATGGCATTCATTCCTCGAACCAAAGATATCTTCACATAATAGGGGATCTGTCTGTATACTCTGTATATGTTTTAAAAGCATTATTCCTTTAAGGTCCGATGAGGATTTGACACGAGTTATACAATCTTTTGAAGAATCTCGGAATAGGGAGGGTATACTGATCAGTCAACAATGTCACACCGAAATAATGTAAGTGTTTTTCGATCTTTTTGGGATAAGAAGACACAATATATTTTCATAAATTTATTAAATGAAAGAAATCAGTACAATAAACGAATATATCGTTACAAATATACGAACAAAAACATTATAATATACAACGAGTACGTACAATTGGAAAAAGGTTTTTTATCTGTCTGCATACCATTTCATCGTTTCGGCGAGTGTGACACGGGTCAAATAAATTTAAAAAATTTATAAATTCTTTATCATTTGACATATGCATGAGAAATGAGACGCAGTACATTCCGCAAACATTAGTAAAATATCCTTGCATGCGAAATGGGGTCCACACAACTTCGGGAATATGTAACTGAGCGAGAAATTTTACAATAATAGTCACTCCAGGGTTGAGTACCGAGTGAATCAAAATAGTACAGGCGCTGTCTATTTTTAAAATAGACAGCGATCCAGTGAATCCCTTCATTACCGATGATGTCTGTGTTCACAATAAGACTACCGCATTCTCGCGTACTTGGCAACTCAATGTTTCATTCTTCGCAAACACGCCGATAAATTTGGAACGTGTGACTCGCTCCATTACTTTCTGAAGTGTATTAGCATCCATTTTAAAAGTCAGTGATAACGCTTCTAAATCTATCTACTTCTATTAGGGCTTGCGATTCGAGATATACTAGTACACTAATAGGAGCGTCTATAGGCTTGGCGAATTCCAGCCGCACTGAGATGTTTCCGCTCTGCTGTGGTGTTAAATGGGTATTTACGCTAGCAGATAAGTCAGGTGTAATGTCAAACGGGTAAAGGTTAAATTGATCAATGAATTCTTCCTGCGTTACCCCATTACCAAGCTCATCACAATCACCTGCAATATGGGTCAGATTACTATAGGCTCTGGCACAAAGCGGTAACACAGCGTCTGATGAATAGTCCGTACCCATTGTTCCACCCAAAGCAGTGCCATTAACGTACAGAGTTATATTTTTAAGTCCGAAATTCTCGAATTTAAAGGCACTCTTTTTATATTTTCCATTCACCGAAGCGTGGTCCTGCATGCCGATTAATATCCTTTTAGGAAGATTTCCCAGGGCAATGTTTTCTATCTGCTTCGATGCCAACCCTGCAGGAACCGTATATAGTTTGATCTGCACTCTGTTAATAGGATATTTCACTGTAGCGTTTAGTAAATTTTTCTCAATTTCTAGTTGTTTTGGTGAACTTAATTTCACTCGCCGTACGCGGAGGTATGTGTCCATAATGTGAACCACAACGGACTTTGCACCCTCTTCTTGATTCACATCCAGATTTAAGCAGATCTCAGGACTCGTGCGGGTGAGCTTTATTTTCATATCCACCCCGTTCACAAGCAACTTCTCCTGGAAAGTGAAATCTGTGTGCAACCGTCCAAAACACTCGTATATTTTCTTTTAGAATTTTTAAATTTGTCCTTTATACTATTTTCATCTTTAGTTTGATAATATCCCTCCGCACTTAAAAAGGTAGCCTTCGCTTCTTTGGAAAAGTTGGGGACATTTTCCAAATAGGCTCGTAGATGATAGTACCCCGTGCCTGCCGATATGTTGGTCTGATTTAAATATACGTCACACTGGTTGAATATGGCGTGCAGAAAGTTTGTTTCAGGGTATACAGCATATTTGTCATCGCAGACCGTTCCATCAGAATGGGCTATACGTAGCTTAGCGTACATGTGCACACAGCTTGGATCAAAAAAGTAAGGACCTGAGCTGGGTATCACGAATTCTATAGGTGCACTCGGGGAACTAATTGTGTTTAAAGGGTTAATTGTAATAAAGTCACTGTGCTCAATAGAAACTTGGGTTGGCGGGAGCTCAAAAAGGACAGCTCCGATTTACAGCATTGTGAACTACATGGGTGGATGAAGCGTGCCATGGCGAAATAGTGACTCCTCTCTCGACAAGTGTAAACAAACTATGATTCATGAGATCAATATCCTTAGCTTATATCAGTCAAAAAGTGGTCAACCATAGGTTTCATTCGCTTACAGCATTTCTTTTTTGATAGCCTTTTACGTTTAATACCACGTGACCCCTTCTTCTTCCGGGGAGCCCTCTTCTTCTTCCCGCCACCACGCATTTTTCTCTTTGCATCTTTGATGATTTCGTTCCGTGTACGCTTTAAATGTTTTTTTAGAGCTTCTTTAGGTTTAGCCCCGGCCAATATGTCTTCTGCAGTGTTAAGGCCTGATTGTAGCGCTTTCCTTCCAAGGTATCTGGCACCCCTTTCAGCAAAGGAACAGCCGTACGTAGTATGGATGAAAAAATGGATCCAAGTCCACTACCGCGCTGGTATCGCATCCCTCGATAGACGGTGAAAGGCTTTCTATCCATTATAACTCAGTGCGTCGAAAGTGTAGCTTCACTGTTAAGCTCCCGTTACCGAATGGGAAGTTTTCGCCCTCAATCGTTCTTATATATATTGTGATATTGGTTATTAAATTAGTTGCGACATTCACATAATGGGGTCTGTCATATGTAATACTCAAACTCCTTCCTCTATGGTTGGGGATGTGAGCAATGCGCAGCAGGCGTGCCTGGGTATCCCCAACAAACTGGTGCTCCACTATATTACTGTAAATATAGCACATGTCTGGGGACCTTTCAGCCAATTTCTCCATCTTCAATTGATACATTAATCTGGACAAGTTATACTGTGTCTCGTGAAATGTGTCTCTTTGGAAGGCTGCGCTATATCGGCCGTTGGTTAGAATTTTGAACTTTCTATGTTCTTTAAGACGTCTGTTAGTCTTTGATTTTAGGATTAGTGTATGTGCAGGGTTGTTTACGATTTCATATACTAAATCATTCGTAAGGTTTGAGTTTATTAAACTTACGTTTAAGCCTCTCACAACATCCTCGGCCGAACCATATTGACCCGGCCCTAGTCTTACTTCTGTACTGTAATACCGTGCAATCTTAGTCCGAGCGATGCGCATAGTTTCATCCATAGCTACCCCAGCTTTTTCACACTCGTCAATGTCTCTAAGAATCGTAAAAACGGTTTCTTTATGCTCAATATTTAAAAAGACGGTGTCCAGCTGAATTTCGCATATCCCCACCTCATACGAATCACGACCCAATTCAATGTGCCCATGGAGTTCTGTTACAAAGTTGGCTAGCGTGTTGTTAGGGTGTACAGACAGGGACGAGGAGGACGGGAGTGTGACGTAGAAATGGTTAGGAGCCATGTTGCATACTATTTAAGCTTCATTATTGCATCAGCTTTTATATAGGTGTTGAAGCTTTCTGGGTACCCTAGTCATTTCACCAGGTACATTTTTCTCCTTCCTGAACCTTTGCTTCCTAAAATTTTCTCAATTTTAAACACATTTTTTTCTAATTAAACGCAACTTTCTGCAATTCCTCGCGGTAAAAGCCTCCTGAGATTTCTTCCCCATTCAAATCTTCAATGTAATACATCATTATCTCACCTTTAGGTCTCACAGCCCTAACTTTAAAAATCTCGCGTGTCCATCCTTGCTCAAAACCCTTTGCGAATTTATTCCCCGAACGCGACAGCCTTACATAATCATTGATTTTGAAGCGCGCAGAGTGTGGTGGTGGTGGTGATCCATCTCTTCTCGGGAGCGTACCTCTTTCTAAAACTTCGTTAGGTGTTGCCCCAATCGTGCGATGGTGTGAGCGGTTGTAGGATGATGCCAATGATTCCAGAATGTCTAGAAATCTGTATGTGTTTTTATGTGTAAAATAACGGTGCATGCGTTCCTTTATGGTGCGCTGAACTCTTTCAGCTAAAGAAGCCTTATGTATAGAATTGGTTGTGTAACAGCTGATATTAAACTCTGTCAATATATTCTGAAAAGCACGGCCTATAAACTCCTTCCCCATATCCGTACAAAAATAGCCAGGAACCCTGTTTTCTTTTAACATTAGCGTTTTGGTGGCTTTAGCAACTGTTTCAGGTGATTTATTTTTCAGAGGAACTAGCCACAGATATCTAGAGAATACGTCTATTATGAATAGAATGTAGCGGTAACCATCGTTATACACAGAATATCTTTGCATGTCTGTTAAATCTGCTTGCCAAATAGAATCAATCGAGGAAGCCGTTGTCTTGGCTGTTTTAAACCTTTTTCTCACAGGCTTATGAAGCGTATAAGCGTCCTGCTCCCTCAAAAATCTTTCAACATCTTTTTTTCCTACTCCGTAAACACTTCTGTACAGTCTATCTACGCCGCCGTAAGAGGATGGGGTAGAAATGTCATAATAGCGTTTAGTTAATACGTTAGCCATTTGCGTATTTTAGAGGCACGTGGGTAGGGTTGGTTTAACCTCTTCTTGCTCCTCTTCAAAGGTGTTACCGCCGGGGGTGACGGCGCCTTCAATTGTGTCACAGGCGTTGCATGTTCCAAGTCTTTTAACCTGTTCAGATTTCCTATCAACGTTTTAGGGACATTTATTTGTTGTAGTCTTGCTTTAATATGCTTCCATCCTGATGGTGATGGCCTATCCCACTTTCTCACCAGATCATGGACAATGTCTACGATATTCGATCCCTGTACCTTTGATCCTTCCACAATGATCTCCCCTGTATCGGTCCATTGTATGGCGGGATCCTCATTCAATAGATTATAAAGACTTAAGCCTTTACTCCTCAATGTAAGTGGGAGGGTATTTTTTAATACATGTTCGATATGTTGTGTGGCTAATCTTTTTGGTTGGTCAGCTGTGTCGTCGGGTACAGATCCTATGTCGCCATCGTCCCCCGTGCTGTGCCTAATAACCACAGGAATCTCTGTAGGGCTCTTATAATTTTCGTACTCGTGAAGAAATTTCTGCAGAGCTTCTGGTATAAGATTCTTTTCTCATCAGTGTTTTTTCACTGTTTAATAGGGCTAACAATTCGCTTTCCATTCTTTTAAGTCTGCTTTTACGGGATCTAGATACGTGTCTGGATTCCTTTGCAGTGAGGCGTAACACCTCGTGGGGAATCACTACCACTTTCTTCATTATATTAATCTAGTCAGTAAGGACCCAAAACTGAAAATAAGATGGGGAGAAATGACCCTCCTGTTTGTACAATTTCGTTTTTCTTCGCTACAGTTTGGCTTTTACGAGCGAGTGCACGTATTATGTTCTTGTAGCGGCGTAGGCGAGCCTTCTGATGGGTTTTCATTGATACATTGCAATTTATAACGTTAAGACAGATTTCACAGATGCATTTTAAAAAGTCGGCATCGATATTTTTAATAAACATCTGCTGCATTGCCCGAGCAGTCGATGATAGATTTTTATTAATTCACGGTATTTCTTTAGTCTCTTTGTCATTCTGGAATATACCACGTTTCAGGCTCGTTTGGAAATATATTCGTTCGCAGAAGCACTCTAAACGTGTTTCGTGGATGAAGGTCGCAAAGCAAATATCCGTAACGCGTGCTTGTAGCTTCTTTATAAACTTCCAAAAACTCCTTACGCTGATTCGGGAACATTTGATTGGCTAATACCCCAATTTGTGATACATCTCTACGTTGCGCGAATAAGACTAGATATTGCGTATTTAACGACACATCGCGCATGTATCTATTTTTGAAAAATAGATTCTGATTGATGAAGAACACGCTTATGTTAAGATGGTGGGAGAATACTGTAAATGTCTCGGCAAACGTTTTATCCATCTCCAACATGAGATCGTCAATTACAATGATTGTATGTTCATTTCCCTTTAACGAATTAACGTCATATACGCCTTTGTGGAACAAAATATCATCTTGGTACTCGTTGAACACTGATTGATACGTCGAATAGCACCATATAACTTTATGCACAAATTTCGAGAACATCTCCCCCTTTTCTTTAATGATTTTAAGCATAAACACAGTTTTACCACATCCTGTAGGTCCAGATATAATACATGTGGATGGGCTCGTGAATCTGAATTTTTCTACAGAGTCCATTTCTAACACGTCACACTCCTAAGTGAGTCATTTACAAAATATTACAAATTTTGAGTGCTGATCCTTATATTTCTTCTCCCACAGAACCGTGAATGACGATGAGGTAGAGCAGCCCATCATTACGGATGACCTCGACGACAGTGTAGTTGTGATCTCCTCCCCTGAACCCTCACCAGCGATACCGGTAACACGTCCAAAGCGGAGGTATGAGATACCCACGTCAGGTATAAAGCGACCGAAATACGCGTCTGTTGCAGCGGTAATAGATCCCCAACCCTCAACCTCTTACGCAACAACACCCCCAGCAGCACCTAATATATCCCCTTATTCATCCGCCGCCCCCCGTTCTGTTAAGTCTACAATAATAGAGCCCCAACCATCAACCTCCTAAGCAACAGGGCCCCCATCAGCAGCACCTTCGGCTAATATATCCACTAATTCATCCGCCGCCCCCCGTTCTGTTGAGGATGGTATAACACTGGAATTGGTGCGATCCGCAGCCCCACCCCAGCCTTGACTAGAAATCGGTATAGAGTCAGGGTCGACCCTAGAGTCATGTATAGCAGTGGAATTGAGCGCGGACTACGCCGGGTTGTAGAGCATATTATAGAGTTTGCTCTTCAGAATCGTGACGAGCGTGAAGTCAGGACGAGTCTGTCCTTTGGATTCGGGTCAGATGACGGTGATGTAGACGATTATTGGGTGATAGTGCCATTTAGACGTTTGGCGGCTGAAGATGTAGAATATATATTAGGGCGTATAATGCAAGCCGCCCAAAGTAGTATAGCCTTCAATATGGACAACTTCACGGTAAATTTGACCATGTATACCGTGTTGCGGGTCATAGTGCCATACCGTATACTCTTAACTTCAATTCTCAAGCTATTTATAGACGGCATATAAACGTCGATCGTGGTTGCGGCTTTATAGCAGTACTCTTAGCACGTATGTTTACTGTACAAAATACACGAACTCAAAAAATTTGGTTGCCTACAGTCGTGGAGCGTGCCCGTAAACTAGCTGTAGACTGTGAACTTGAATTTGACTGTAATATGGGTCCTGAAGAGCTGAGAAGGGTAGAACAGGAAATGAATGTCCGCATAGTTGTGTTTGGGTTGGATGATCGTCGTAGGACTGTGTATGTTTTTAAAAGCTGTGTGAGAGATCGTACAAGGCCCCTACTTATTTTAGGATTGTCAGGGACAACGTATCTCCCCATCCGTAATATAAGGTGGCTTTACGCGAGTTATGACAAGAGTCGAAAATATGGGAGACATCATGATTTGTGTAAGGGGTGCCTCGAGTTTGCGGATGATATAGTGAGACATTGTAAAGAATGTCACATGGTATGTGAGCAGTGTAAAAGCACCAAATGTGAAAGCTGTGTAGTTGAAGCTGAGAAGAGAGACTGTGATGTGTGTAGACGCACATTTTTCAATAATAGCTGTTTTGATTTCCATAAATCAATTGGCACGTGCAGGAAAATGAGAATCTGTGAATGTGGTATTTTTCACACAATGGATAATTGGGGAAAATTTAAGCACAAGTGTGACGTAATTCACTGTCCTACATGCCAGGAGGAATATAAGGCGGATGGAGTAAAGCATGTATGTTATATGAAAGATGCTAAGCCTAAAAATAACCCCTGTATAACTGTATACTACGATATAGAAACATATACGAACGCTGAAACCAAAGAGGTAATTCCACATTTACTTGTGAGCCAGACTATCTGTGATGAGTGTATGGATATCGAATGTGACGAGTGCCCCAAATGTGGTAAACGGACAAACGTTTTTAAAACGAATGTCAGCGATAGTCCTGTGAAACTATTTGTGTCCTATATTGTTAAGTTAGCCGACAAGTTCAAAAAAATGACTGTGTATATTTTCGCCCATAACGGGGCAAAGTTTGACACGCAGTTCCTTTATAAGGAGTTGCTTGAACACGAATCCTCTGAGATATTTACAGGTGATCCATTGAAAAGAGGCAACAAATGAATACAGATGCAGATAAGAGGCAATGTACAATTTAAAGATATTTTATTATTCACACCTTGTAAATTAGCAAAGCTACCCAAGGTGATGGGAGTAGCAGCTGAAGTTTCCAAAGGATACTTCCCATACACTTTCCTCACCAGCGAGACTTTAAACTACGTCGGCCCACCACCCCCCAAACATTATTTTGACTTTATGGATGAACGTGAAGACTTTGATCGATACTACAGTTTTAATGAAAGTAACCCTTATAATATAGCTGATGAATGTGAGCGTTATTGCGTGAATGATGTGCGCGTGCTTAGAGTATGTTTCCAGGCCTTTAGAAGGATGTACATAGCCCGTTTCAAATGCGATCCACTGCAAGTCGCAACCACCATCGCATCATTATGTTTTACGGTGTTCAAGAATAACTTCATGCCGAAAGACACCTTAGCCATTATTCACCGAAACAATCCCCGCAGTTACGGGCACAAGGCTATTTACTGGCTCATACACCTACAGCAACAGACAGGTGTATACATAAAGCACGCCCGCAACACGGGTGAAGTACCCATTAAGATTAATGGACGTGTTTTTTGGGTTGATGGGTTAAGTGAAAAACCGTGTCACTGGTGTGAAGACTGTGTACTCCTTTAACGGTTGCTGGTGGCATGGATGCCCCCGTCCTGAGTGCGGAGTCACCGGAGATATCCACGGTAGGTCTCCTGCCGACTGTCTTGCATCGACCCGCACCCGCGAACAACTTATAGGATCACAGTTCACTCACAAAGTCTTGTGGGAGCATGAATATGATGCACGGATGGAGACAGACGAGGTGTACCGTGAGGAAATAAAAGCGATCAAGCGTTGAATGGTGCTGGATCCTCTCAAATGTGGTGATAGCTTGTTTGGAGGACGTACAAATCCTTTCAGACTATACTTCCCACCTACGGAGGGCGTGAAGCTCCATTACTACGATTTCTGTTCTTTATACCCATACGTGATGAAGAGCCATCCGTACCCCGTGGGCGCTCCTGAGAAACTGGTGGGACCTAGCCTACCATCCATCAATGAATTTTCAAAAATTTTGAATGATCGTTACTTTGGGATCTCTTTCGTAGACGTACTCCCCCCACGCAATTTATGGATGCCGATCTTACCTGTCGTTATCGACGACAAGCTCATGTTTCCCCTGTGCGTGAAGTGCGCGGAAGAGGATAACGGCGAATGTAACCATATACCACACCAGCGTAAGATCAGAGGCGTATATACAAGTCCTGAGTTGGCCCTAGCCGTGCGCCATGGTTATAGAATACTGAAGATACATGAGGTGTGGAGGTTTCAGAAGCTACCCAACCTTTTCACACCATATATAAACACCTTTTTGAAGGATAAGGTTGAGGCATCAGGGTATCCGCGAGGAGTTGATACCGAAGATGAAAAGTCTGCCTATATTCAACGTTACCGCGACCGCGAAGGTATACAACTTGATCGTGTCCAAATTGTAAAGAATCCTGGTAAGCGCTTTAGTGCAAAGTTGTGTCTAAACAGTCTATGGGGAAAATTTGCGCAGAATACCGGCAGAGGGAGCATTCATTTGGCACAAAGTTATAGCGATGTCTGGGATTATGCCAATGCCCCGATAAAGAGGTCATGGAGATCGTAAATGTAGGTAATACTTACGTAATAAAGTACAACAACACTGAATTTGCCACAGATACCTCAAGGGTTACAAACATACCTGTGGCCAGCTTCACAACAGCCTACGCCCGGATAAAACTTTGGGGTCTATTGCATTCTCTTGGGCGGAGAGTATTGTATGCCGATACAGATAGCGTGATATTCACAGAGAGGGAGGGTGAATACATGCCCACTATTGGGGTTCCTCGGCGAGCTCACTGATGAGATCAAGGATGAGTATGGGGACAACGCATACGCCGACTCTTTTGCCTCAACAGGACCTAAGACTTATGGGGTACGGGTCAGGGTGGGGGAGGAAATGAAATATATCGTGAAGGCAAAGGGTATTACGCTCAACCATGCGAATCGGGAGGTTGTTAACTTTGAGTCGTTGAAGGATCTAGTATGTTTGGATGAACAACCTCCCCAACTAATTGTAGGCACCCACAATTTTCGGGCGCAGAAGCTGGGGGGCGCGAAGGAACTTAGGGGTACGATGGTGTGCCGTAACACCTCTAGGAAACGTTACCAGATACCTGGTACCTATGATACCGTACCCTTTGGATACCAATGATGCTTCTAACTCACACGTCTTGTATATAATCGTATCTATTTGTAAATAATATATATATATATATATATATATATATATATATATATAACTTAACTTGAATATCTCGTTTATTAAACGTATTTGTAAATATATATAACTTGAATATCTCGTTTGTTAAATAAATCATGTTTCAAATAGCGTTTCACTTTCTCCTTTGTGTGTGTGTGTGTGTGTGTGTGTGTGTGTGTGTGTGTGTGTGTGTGAAAGTTCTAAGCTCCGCCCACTGTAAGACCGTGAGTCATGCTACTATCTGGGAGTCCCTGCGCGGTCAGTCGACCGCAGTAAGCCCGAGAGATCAGACGTGTATTCAGATCAGACGTGTATTCAAATGGCTACCTTTAATATTGCTTGTACAACGTTTACGAAATGGTATTCAGTAAAGTGCCAGGATGTGGTGGATACCGAAAAACTTCCTATTCATCCCTCCTATGCCTCTTTTAAAAACACATTGGATTGTGCGAAGTTCCAAGATGTACAAATACTCTACGGATGTTCTGGTGAGACCGTTGAAGGCTTTCGTTGCACAGACGATGTGCTGAAGTATACTGCAGAGCTAAACTTTATAAAGTCTCACATACACCGTGAAGTAAAAGAAACAACGCGTGCAGAAGAGAAGCAGCAGGTATGGATAATGAGTCTTGCTGATGGGTGGTGTGACAAGCGGTATTACGTCATGCTACACCATGTCGATTACTCATACCCTACGACTGGAAATGTGAATCTCGTTATCATGGACAATCTTAAGTATTTTTATCACTATATTAACGTATATCATGATGAGGTTCGTAGTGAGGTTGTGGCTAGTGCCCTGCGTGAATTTTTAACAGAGTTTAGAGACGAGTATCGTTTGATGGGCAGAAAGGAAAAATATGAACATATGTTCCTCTCAAATAGTGCGCCGGAGTGTGGAGATATTTAGTAAAACATAAAATGTTCCTAGTTCTTATCCAAAATGTCTGGTGCGTAGGCTGGTAGTGATATTCTTGTACCGGTACAACAATTCGACTCGCGGAACAAGCCCATTCACGTATCATCGAGTCAGCCGCCCGTCGAACCATTCCTGCCTACCTGCGTGCCTCACACGGCTCATAGACTGATTGAAAAAACTAAGGCTCATGGAATCAGGGGTGTAGTAATAAATTGGCTAGAAGAATGGTTGCGAGGCAGGAAACAGAGGGTGGTCGTTGATGGAGCGGAGTCGTGTTGGGCTAATGTAGCGAGTGGCGTTCCTCAGGGTTCTGTATTGGGCCCCTTGCTTTTTCTTATATATATTAACGATTTAGATGTCGGCCTAGTCAGTACATTTCAAAGTTTGCGGATGACACGAAGCTGGGTGGTAGGGCGATTAATGACGAAGATAGAGGTAAAATTCAGGAAGATCTGAATAAAATCGTTGATTGGTCAGTCACATGGCAAATGAGATTTAACGTGGATAAGTGCAAAATTATGCATATAGGTTCGCGTAACGGTAATTTTGCGTATAGTATGTCAGGGAAAGATTTAACAAGCGTAGAGCAGGAAAAAGATTTAGGAGTTATAGTCACTGGTGATTTAAAAGTAGCGAAACAAAGTACAGCGGCGGTCAATAAGGCGAACAAAGTGTTAGGTTTTATAGCTCGAAATTTTGAGTATAAATCGCGCGATATTATAGTTCCTCTTTATAAATCATTAGTTAGACCCCATTTGGAGTACGCGGTCCAATTTTGGAATCCGCATATGCGCAAAGATATAGACAAAATCGAAAGAGTTCAAAGACGAGCAACTAAGATGATTCCGTCTCTTAGGTCAAAGTCGTACGAGGATAGGCTTAAAGAGTTAAAATTGACTACACTCGAGACTAGGAGGTTAAGGGGTGATCTAATCCAGGTTTTCAAAATTATGAATGGGTTTGATAACGTAGATAGAGATAGCTTTTTCGAAATATCTCAATATAATAGGACTAGAAATAACGGGTGTAAGTTGACAAGTAGAAGGTTCGAGACAGCAGTTGCGAAAAACTTTTTTACGCATAGAATAGTAAATAGCTGGAATAGTTTGCCGGTAGAAGTAATTAGTAGCACGTCTATAAACATGTTTAAGAATCGATTGGACGCGCATGTTGATAGAAAGGGTATAGTTTAAGGTAGTAAAATTAAGGCTTTGTGGGGATAGATCCCACAGCTCAACACAAGTGTTGTGGGATATAGGGAGGCAGCGTCTTGGGTTAGGGGATACTCTCTGTCCTTACACACCCCATTTAAAGAGATTCCTCTGCCGAGCGGTGCCCCCCATAGTACTGTGAGGTATTGAAAAACTCATGATCTTCACTTGCCCCACAAACACCTTTAAATGGGAGACCCATAATGGGTGCACACACATTTCTACATTACTGTACAGTCTTTACAGCCACACCTACACTTTTCCTCGTATGTGTATACACAATACACGATTACGAACGCAGTTAGGTAGACCAGCCATGAGTGGATCCTAGGGTCTTTGTTGGTCTGAAACATTATAACATTATAGTTATCTCAGAGCTTGAGCCGAGTGGACGTGCGCTCCTCGAATACGATGGAACTTCCTTTGAGCAGCATTCTCAACGCCTCGTGCGATGTGTCCGTGACGAAATCGTTGCGCGTGTTCAGGCGTAATTCCGGTACCATTAGCTATGTACTGGAAACGGAATGTAGACCGACAAACAAACGGGTTTATTTAAGTATCGAGGAGATGAATAGAATCTTTGTGATAGTTGAGAAGTGGAGTGAAGATCGTTATAAAATACCTGCTAACGTAGGTACAAGAAGAGAGCAGATTAGTGACGCACCCTCATACGCCGTTGTATGTACGTTGTGTATAAATAACGATCGGCCGCGCATTGATATACGGTTGATGTGGAAGAATGCTTCTGATAATAACGCTCTTATTCCTACGCGAAACCGTTTCATCCTCGACAGAATGTTTGAAATCGTCGGATTCCGTAAACTGAAACCTATATTAGACGCGCGTGTTACGGATATGTTTTATTTTGATACAGTACTTGAATACGCATACACCGCTCTGCTCGATGGGTTTACCGAGTGTAGGGCTGGTGAGAATGGTCTAGTGCTGGATGTTTATTTAAAAAGTTTAGACTCTTTGAAATACCATGAACTTTGGTACAAAGCAATTGATCGGTACAAGGCTGAGCTCACCTACACCGTTCACCCTGAAGAACTATTTCTTTATATAACGCGCAGTTGTCGTAACGATTTAGAAGATTATTTCAATTGCCGCTATGTTGAGTGAGTTCACGATTGAAAAGCTCGAGTCGGTAGAAATAAACCCTCGATTGGAAAGGCGTTCTTATAAACTTGTGTTTAATAATGTAGCTAACGATGAACTCTTTGTGCGTGCTTTTGATTGTATTCTAGACGTATTTAAAGATGACTTACCAACCGGTTGTAAAGTGGGAACAAAAATAGTACTGAACGATATGAAAGCCCTTCATATCGAATACAGGTTTCCCTATACTTTAAGCGGTGAAATATTATTAAGCCGCATATACTGCGTAATGCAGAGCAATAATGATGTAATTGTAAACTCGATTAAGACCGAGTTTAGTATTTTGAAAAAAAAGTGAATTGTATTTATATTTTGCTTGACATTTCTCCTGTACTGATTATACGCATATTTCTATTGAAATGTATATTTATTTCTATTTGAAAAGTATATTTATTTTATAAATATATCTCCATAATTGTGTGTGTGTGTGTATTTCTCCTGTACTGTTATGTACATATTTCTATTGGTGTATATTTATTTGAAATGTATATTTTATTTTATATATATCCATAATTGTGTGTATATATTTCCTGTACTGTTATATGCATATTCCTCAAATGTATATTTATTTTCTATATATTTATAATAAAAAGAATGATGCAATGTTGTTTTACTTAATTGTTATGCCTTCTACTACCGGTATTCGAAATATAATAATGTATACAGTGGTATTGCGGTATCTTGCAACATTTAAGCCTTCTAAGCCAACTGGCTGATTAGGCGTATATAATAATGTATACAATACTACTGCTAAAAGAGGTATCTGGCAACTCAAGCCATTTACAGCCAACTGGCTGATTAGGCGTATATAATAATAATGTATACAATGGTACTGCTAAAAAGAGGTATCTGACAACCATTTACAGCCAACTGGCTGATTAGGAGTCTATAATAATGTATACAATGGTATCGCGGTATCTGGCAACTCAAGCCATTTACGCCAACTGGCTGATTAGGAGCCTATAAAACAACGCCAACTCGGCTGAAGTCTTAATGTGCACTTGGCTCCTGCCAGGTGAACACCTCTCCTCCTTTCTCTCCTCCTCCTTTCTCTTGGGGGATAACGCCGCCTCCAAGTTTTCCCCCCACCCCCCTTTGCAACAACCCCCACCCCCACTTTGCAACAACCCCCTCCCCTTTGCAACAACCCCACCCCTTTGCAACATTACATAATAACCTGCAACATTCTTGCACTCTCCCCCTTTGCGGCTATACTACTGAGATGATTCGAGAGAGGAAGAATTTCATCGGGACAGTAGTACTTTCCTTATTCTTATCAATGTGTAGAAATAATGTAGAGAAATAAATTGAAGACGATGAAGAAAGTCTAAATTCAAAATTACACGTTAGTGTCTTTATAAGGAATGAAGATGAATACTATTGTGAGTAGGACTACACATAATTATTTCAATATTTGATTAATGACTCAATTTCTACCTAAATCAGTGATAATCATTCTTTTATGTATCATTATGCTATCATATGACAAGTTATTTTCAGTAAATAAACGAATGACAATTCTACGAATATATTTTGCCCCACCTTTTTTTTCTTTCCAAGTTTCCTTGCGAGTTCCAAATATTTTGTACACGAGTAGTTACATACCTTTTTTTACAAGTTTTTATTTTTCCATATAGTCTCCATACTTTTCTACGGCTTTCCTCCACCTCGAAACAAGGGCCTTTATTCCTTGCTGGTAAAAGTCCGTTGGGTTCCGCTGGAGCCACCTCTTAACCTCCTCAACAATCTCATTGTCACTCTGAAACTTTCTTCCACGAATAGCATCCTTCATTGGCCCAAACAAATGGAAGTCTGAAGGTTCCAGATCCAGGCTGTATCAGGGGTGGGGTATTTTTGTGATGGCCTCTCTTGTTTGCAAACTGTTGTGTGGTCTTACGTTATTGTGCAAAAGAAAGACGTCTTCCAGTTTTCTCTCCGGTCGAACTCTCTTTATTCGTCTCTGGAGTCTGTTGGGTAGAAATATATGCATCGGAGTCGATTATTTGTCCTTTCTTCGTAATGTCCACCAGAATCACACCTTTCATGTCCCAGAAGATGGTGGTCATAACCTTTCCTGCAGAGGGGGCCATTTTGAACCTTTTCTTGCATTGGGAGTCTGCGTGATGCCACTCCATGGATTGGCATTTTGTTTCAGATTCAAAGTGGTGTACCCAAGTCCCCAGTCACAATTCGTGAAAGGAAGTCATCCCCTTCTGTCTCGTATCGAACCAACGACTCAGAAGCATTTTCATTTCTTCGGGCTTTGTGATCTTTAGTCAGTTCGCGACGAAACAAACGATGAACACACTTTTGAGTATCCCAGTTGCTGAATTATCGTATTCACACTTCCTTCACTAATTCCTAGCTCCAGTGACAGCTCCTTGTATGTGACGCTCCAGTGACAGCTCCTTGTATGTGACGCTCCGATTTGATCGAATGATGCTGTTAGCACGTTGCACAGTGTGAGATATCACAGCCGATGCCGGGCGACTGCTGCGTGTCTCATCACTGTAGGGACTTCAAAAAGGTTCATAAAAAATGCCTTGAAACTTTTAAAGTAATTTTATGCACTTTTTGTAATATTATTAATAATAATATTACAAAAAGTGCATAAAACTACTTAAAGTTCATAACATTATTAAAAGTTCAAAAAGTTCGTAAAAGTACTAAATGTTCAAAAAAGTTCATAAAAATTTTTACGAACTTTTTTGAAGTCTCTGCAGTCATCAGAGAGGCTGGCTCTCCCTCTCTCTCCGATAATCTCACACGTTTAGACCAGCGTCCAACTGTGCTTCGATCAAAAACACCATCTCCGTAAACGTTTTGTAGATGTTTTTGAATATTTCCAACTGTTTCCTTCTCTGCGGTTAAGAACTCGATAACAGCTCTCTGTTTACGACGCACATCACTGTCAGACGCCATTTTCGAAACTGCGTTAACCATCGGTTTTATACAAGGGCGTTTAAAAGCGGTTTTATACAAGGAGGGGAGGTTGAAAGTGGAAAAATCTGGTTATGTGAAACGCAGAAAGTTCGAAGTTACGGCCCAAAAGACATTTTAGCCCCATGGCCTATAATTTAGCTAAGAAAAAAGGGCAGGGCAAAACATATTGAGTGCCCCTAGTATATTTGTTTCATATGAATAAAGCCTATTTTGTTTTGCAAGAATATGATGGTACATACGAAAACAGTATTTTAACTTGAGACTCTATTAGAGAGAGAGAGAGAGAGAGAGAGAGAGAGAGAGAGAGAGAGAGAGAGAGAGAGAGAGAGAGAGAATACCTTATCCATAGTCCTCTGTTAGAATAACAAAATTATCACATATGTTCTAAACTCTAGCACTAATGGAGAATCCGCATTCCTGTTGATGTCACTATTATTTTAACCGGTGAGAAAACCTCTTCAACTAACCCTAGTGGACTCCATTGTTGAAGAAGAAATAATACTAATTATCAAGAAGAAATACTCATTAAGAAAAAGTCTTTTGAGGAATCACGAAACAGACAAATGATGCGCAATGTATGGAGAGGAGTCAGTCTGCATATACCACTCTAGATTTAACCTTCGTGCAAAGAAGATTCGCTGCTCAACAATGTATCAGGCTACTTAAAGAGGTTATTGTTGTCCTCCAACCTCCGTTCCAGCGCATATGCGCTGCCTTATCCTAATGTTCAAACACCCCTAAAATAAGGGAAACCGAGCATACACACCCACACACATATATATGTGTGTGTGTGAGAGGAGGAGACTGTAGACATCAATCGACCAGGGAAGTACTCCAGGGGGGGGGACGTTCGGCAGAAGACGGAGTGCTGGAACTCCCGTTTCTTCTGTCACTGTTCTATTCAGCTGATCTTTTGCCGTGTCTCATCTATTCTGTGAGCAGTCCAGCATGCTCTCAAACACACACTTCTCCCTCCATTCTTCGCTGCACATACATGCATTTTACACACAACACAATCTTTTTAAATTTTATAGAAAATAAAATAAAATGGCACCGTGGGCCTCAGAGACCTTGATTTTGGCTCTCCTTCTTATATAGGGGGGCTGGGGGGGGGCGTTTCTGCTGGCGCTCGCCCTTGCCCCTCCTTCGTACATAAAAAAATATATATACAGTACATATTATACATTAAATTTCTCCTCTCTGCTGAATATATTTTGGTTTTCAAATCAAATTAATTTTTTACTTAAAATTCAAACTGAATTTTTTTAATAATTTTACCAACTAACATTTAACATTTCAAGTTAAATTGTTAAATAAGAAAAATGAAGCCTTCATCCACTGTCGTTATTCACATTGCTATAACTCTATTTTCGTTTACAATTACTCTTTTTTTTCTCCTTCGTACACAAACTTATCAAGTAAATAACTTTCGCTACATAAAATTTACACTAAAATACACGTGAATGATTATCATAAACTAGACTCAATTCAGACCAAGTCAGCCTATCAACAAAAACTCAGTAACATATCAACGCCTTACTGCTTCGTTAGCGAGATGTCGTTAAATGACTCCAACGGCGTCATATATATATATACTGTATATGGTCAGTTACGAGCGCCATAGAAACTGGCACAGCGCTCAGGCCAGACGAGTGGTACTCGTTGCGCTAACTCTATTATTATTATTATTATTATTAACCAGCCCCGTCAGGGGGCGAGTCCCCAACCCCAGTGTTTTAACTTTGCTTAATATATATATATACACATACATACATACATATATATATATATATATATATATATATATATATAATAAACAAATGGATAAATGGATAACAAAAGTAACTAAATAGGAACAAATTACTACTTTAAGTAAATAATAAAAACTAATAAATTAAAACTGCATGTAAAGAAATACAGACAAATAAAGGCAGGGAGGATTCCGTTGCTATGGTTACCGTTGTGACCGCACAATATTACTCATCCTTACCCTCATGTACGTTTATGAATTATCTTTATGATCTCTTATTCAAAAATTTACACCAAAATTTTCAGTGTTGCAAACTTTTCCCCTTTTGCATTGTTGCAGCAAAGTATTGAAAATTTGAAATGTTTCAGGATTTATTTTCCCCTCTATGATGTCGTCATACTTGCAATGTTGCAACTGAAATAACAAATACACATCTGAAGAAAGAGAAATAAAACCTCTCTCTAATATTAAGTTATTGATATATATAGAACAGCAAAAAATTATATACACATACATATACATACCCAGATATAAAAATAGTGTTCACGTCAGAAATAAGTAAATACAGAATATGAAGCATGACGAAATTAATATCTAAATTAGTTGCTATGGAAACCCTCCTGAATTTACCTATTCATTTTTTTCGCAAAAGCGAACCAGAAGTAAAAGGGTTATAAAATGATCAAAATTGTGTGAATATTGGAAATGTGAATTCTTTGCTGCGCATATTTATTAGCAATGACAAATTTTCTCTCTTTTTCGTACGTCATTTATTGTCTCCGATATACGCAATTCCATTGAAAAATATTGTTTTTATACTTAGAGAGATCGTAGGTGGGTTGGAAAAACCATATTTTTGTATTAGTATTGAAAACAACGAATTCAATCCATTATTTTATAATATTAATGGGCCCCGGAAATTCTGATTGGCGTAAGGCACCTTGGTAGCTTAATCCGGCTCTGTTAACTTTTATGATAATATTTTCAAAAGTAATATTATTTGCGGATGAATAACCCATAACTTTTCCGATTGTAGATTTTTAATGCAGTATACAATTTGGCGTCCAGCTACATTTCAAACTATTTAACGGTGACGTGCAAGACTAAAATAATTTTGATTCGATGCAAATGGCAATAAATATCATGAAAAAATATAACTTTTCAGGCAAAGATGAAAATTCAAGAATGAACACCAAAGTCAACTCTCCCTACATTTTTTATTAGGTAGTGTGTGCATAGGCATAGGGGCCCTATTTTGTCCGGGGGAGGGGGCAAGTTTTGCCCGAAAAAAAAATGAGCGGAACCGAAAATCGATTTTTAAGTCATATTTTTATTAAATACTATTTGTAGGTATACACAACTGTACAAAGGCTGAGCACCAAACAAGTTATAACAATAGAGTAAATTGTAACAGGTTATATCAAATGGGGTACTTAAATACTGCCGTTTTGCTACAGGTTTTCCTTTCTATAATCAAATATTGCGTGGTTCAAGATCTGAAGACATATATTTCGGGCAAAGAGATGATATTCTATATAAAAATCATAAAAGTTTCGGGTGAAGTCATGGTGATTGAAAATATGTGATACTGGGCCTTTGTCCGAATTTTCGGGTGTAATTGCCCGGAAAAAATCAGTCAGGCTGAATGTGGGGGCTCATGTGACCCCTATGACCCCCCTGCCTCCTACGTCTATGGCGCCTACTTTCCTTCCTTCTTTCCTTAATGGTTGTATTTACAAAGACACTGTGACAAAAAGTGGTACATCCGCCTTAAAAAGTTGGGAACCCCTGTTTTAAAAACTTTAAAACGCCGAATTATTATAATTAAAAAGTGACAAAAGAAAAGAGTCCGTAAACGTTTATATAACTTAGGAGGTAATTGTTTATCACGAATGTATCTTTATTACCAAGTTGAATTTTAAATGGCTTGACACAGCATATAAAAAACGTAGAAACACGAAACCCATTTCTGACGTCTAAATATGAACGCGCGATAAGAGGCCAAAATCTTTCTTTCCGCCAGCTACACCGACAACTCGTCTCCGTTATGGTGAGAAGAGTAGAATAATTTGACACTACAAAAGAATCCTGTCATCAACGACTACAATTTCATTCCGCAGTTTCCCGTTTTTGCATTGTCTTAACGCCTTATCACCATTCTACAATCAACCGTCAAACGGAGACAGAATAAGAAAAGAATATAAAAAAATGGCAGAGAAATTGCCAAGATATCAAATGTACGGAATATTAAACATGGAGGAAGAAAATGGCGTAATGAGGGGAAACTTGTAAATTTGAGGAAAAAATACTTTACGCCCAAAATCCAGTAAACATTAATATAAAAAGAATATATATATTATATATATATATTATACGTACACAGATTTAATCAGAGAACATTTATTTTTTTAAACAATTCTCAAATTTGGTGCGACCACCAGTTAATGTTGTTCTAAATCTTTCTCGTGATGCAGCCGCACTACGCTAACTTGGATTAATGTTTTGTAAAAAATTCATGGCTTTTGTTTACTTTTCTCTTACTTTTAAAGAAGATTTATGGACCTAATTTTTTATTTATTAGCTTACTTCAGACCGTTATATATTTAATTAAAAGTTTGTAGATAATATAAATTTCGCGTTTATACTGTATAATGCTTTATATATGAAACAGTCAAACAGACGAGAAACTTGTTAATAAATTAACTCGTATTAACTCGAAAGTCAAAATAAATTATTCATAATAATGAAATTAATTAAGTCTTTTAACCGACCTTGAACTCTAAAGTAAAGAGAACATATCAACGTTAAATTCTTAATCTTGAATTCTACGCGTGACGCGTTACCATGAAATGGACAATTGGGACAGGCTGTTGTTTCTTAATAAGATATTAGATCCATAAAAAAAAGAGTAGAAATTTTGTACTGAGCAACACGAAGTGACGTATCAAAATTACCAATTTTTATTTTGTATCGCATAAATAATTACTAGAGGATATTTTTATATTTCTTATTCAAGAATTTTTAAGTAAATATTTCTCCTATCTTTGAATTCTAAATAAACTTTTCTTTAATTTTCATTGAATTATCGCTTTTAATATTGTTTTAGGTAATGTTAAAAGTTAAGGATATGTTAAAAATGTTAATACGTTTGGAATTCTCGCTTAAGAGTTTAATCTCAAAAAAATTTCTTTTGAAAGGCGAAAAATTTTGGCGTTGCATCGAAATAATACAATTCCCCATTGCAACCAACCGCCACACCCACGTATATTGACTGCCGAGGTTACCATGACAACGGGGTATCTCTCAGAATATAATGAACAGCTATAGTTAGTGTTTTTTTTTTGTTGATAAACCTTTCAACCAAAGGTTTAGAAGTTGTTACGGAGTTATATGAGAAAAATGCAGAAAAACGTGATATTGATTTCAGTGCTGCTAAAACAAAATTTAGGTTTTCCTACCAAAAATCTTAGCGATATTTTGTATTCAAAGTGAAAGAAAAACCAGTGTAATAAAGAAAGAATTTAAATAGGGCCTAATTATCTCTTATTGTTACTAGTTCTCTGTGTAATGATGTTACTGATAGTAAAAAACAATATTGAAATTTGTGATAAGTAGATAAGGAATTTCAGATTATGTGCAATGGAGGATGGAGACATTCTTTCTCACCTTCTGTATACTATCACTCATGGGAAGTAACTTCACGTCAATTATTGATAAAATTCCGGAAATACCCAGATTTACTTTACAAAGTATGTTGTTGTTGTTGTTGTTGTTGGTTAGCCGATCAGCCCACCCTGATCGAGCAGGCCGGCGGCACGTAGGTAACCGATCGCCCTCTCCGGGTGGACCAGAGGTTCAGCGCACTAGTAATGTTGTGTTGTGTTCTATGTTGTGCTGGAGCGGTACAGTCTGTCATAATGTCTTCAATTGTTTGTGGTGTGTCCTGGCACAGGTGGCAGGTGTTGTCTGTGGAGTTGTCTAGTCTGTGTTTACATGTCTGTAAGTTGGGGTGATGGCCACACCGGAATCGTGCTAAGTTAACTCGATCCCATCTGCTTAGGCTGGTTTCTGACCTGTCAATGGGTGGCGACTTCGCACCTAGGACCGCATTCGGACCGAGTCGTGTCAGTACTTTGTGGGTTAGGTGTGTGTGTGTGTGTGTGTTTTCTGTACTGTGTAATGTCTGCGGGGCGAGGTATGGAATGGAATATTTGGTTATAATTAGGGCGGTCAAAAGTCAATAAAGTCAAATTGTTTTCTATGGGGCACTTTTCGCTGAAACGACTGAAAATGCAATAAAAACACCTGTAGGGGGTATATTACCAAAGTTAATAGGTCAACCAAAAGTCAACTTTTACCTGTTAGGTCAAAAAATAGCAATGAGGTAAATAAAATCAATTTTTTGGAATAAATAATTAAAATAACTAAAAATTGGCATCTTTTATCAACCTTGGCGAAGATATGTGTTCAGTCAAACAATACATTGAAACAAGACTTAAGACAAATGGTATTTGTGAAATAATTAACCTCAGTAGACCTGAAATCTCACCAACAGTTTATGGTCAGCTTTTGCAATGTCAACCAACAACTGCCGCTGTAGAGAGATCTTTCTCCATGCTTAATAAATTATTAAGTAAGGATCGCAATTTTTTGCCAGAAAATGTCGGCAAATACTTCATAATTTACCACAATCGGTCAACTGATGTAGAAGAGCAAGAATAAGTAATTAAAGTATCGTTTTTATTATTGAAAGTAAAGGCAACTTTATAAGTAAATTTTTTCAATTCGTAAGGTCAACTTTCTTAATTTTTTCGGTCAACTTTTGACTGCCCTAAACTTATAATGTCTCTCTGGTGTTACCTTAATGGTGCGAGGTGTTGGTGCATGATTGTACATGTAGTGGCAAGGGTGTTGTGGGTTAGTTGTCGCTGCTGCCATGAATTGTGTTCCCCTCATGTCTAAATGTTCCCTAATTTTCAGTATTTTTGTTTCTGTGTGCAGGTGTTCTATTGGTGTTGTTTTAGTACATCCTGTAATGATACGAAGTGCGTTGTTTTGTATTGTCTGTCAGGTGTTTATGTGTGTTTGATAATGGGTGTCCAGCATGGGCTAGCATAGTCCATAAATGAGCGAATATATTGTTTGTATATGAGTGTTGTTGTCTCCAGTTGGTGTCCAAAGTTTGTGCCTGTTAGTACTCTAAGCGTGTTAAGTTTTGACGTACATTTGTTTTTAATATCCTGAATGTGGTTTGCAAAAGATAATGATGTGTTGTATGTGACCCCAAGTATTTTCGTCCTGTGAGTGTGTGGAGTTATCTGGTGTTCTTTTGTGTTGCTTGTTAGCAAGGTGATGGTTGATTTTGTGGGCGCTACTTTGAGTCTATTGTGTGTGAGCCAGTCTTGTATACTGTTTATGTATGTTTGTAGGTTATTTGTAGCGGTGTCGATGTTGTTGTGGGTGGATATCAGAGTGATGTCATCTGCATATGATGATAAGGTAAGCTTGTTACCGTATCTATGGGTGTTAGGATGTTATGCATGTATAAGTTGAAGAGTGTTGGTGAGAGAACAGAGCCTTGAGGGACCCCGTTAGAAAAAAGCTTGTTTTTGGATGACTTGCCATTACAGTAAATGTGACATGTGAGTATCTTCCTGAAAGATAGTTGCTCAGCCACCTTTTGGTGTTATTGTGCAGGTTTGTGTTGAGTATTTTGTTTATGAGAGGGAAGCGTGGGATAGCATCAAATGCTTTACTAATGTCTATTGTTGCTAATAGTGTACGTTGAGCTGGTCGTCTGGAGTTGATGCCATCCATGATGTGCTGCGTGAGGTTAGTGAGTAATGTCGTGGTTGAGTGGTGAGGTCTGAATCCATGTTGAGTAGGCGATAGTGGTATGTGTGGGTTGGTGATTTGTAAGATTAATCTTTCCGTTACTTTGGAAGGTGTGCATAGTAAAGTAATGGGTCTATAGGAAGCTGGTTCTGTTGAATTTTTGTTTGGTTTAAGTAGTGTAATAATTTTACCTTGTTTCCATATGTCAGGAATAATATAGTGTTGGTATGAATACGTGCTGATGTTTGTGAGAGCTAGTATTCCCTGTGGGCCCAAGTGTTTAAGGTGTATGTTAGATATGTTGTCTGGTTCAGCAGCCTTCGAATTCTTAATGTTTTTGATGATCTTGGTGGTCTGGTCTGTATTGAAGGGTGTAATGGTCGTGTCGAGTCTGTAGGTTTTCTTGTGTCTGGCTGTTTGTCGGTCTGCGTGTTTCTGGTTGTTGTCTCTGTTTAAGTGACTTATCTTTGCGTAGTGATTAACTAGCATGCTAGCTTGTTCCCGTTTGTTTTTCTTTATGTTTGTTGTGTATTTCTCTGTTGAGCTGTTATATCTGCTGTTTATGTGTTATGTTTGAGGTTGTTACGTTGCCTTATGAAGTGGGCTATTTCTCTAGTGTAATTTGGGTTGTATTTCCTAATGTTGCCCTTGGGTATGTATTTGTTTGCATTATTGATGATCTGATTAAATGTCTTGAGTGTTGTATTGATGTTTATGATGGGTGTGATGTTTAATGTGGTGAATTGTTCCTCAGTCTTTATTTTGATCTGTTCCCAATCAGCTTTCTTGTAATTTCTGTAAGTGTGCCTAAGGCTGTTGGGGCAGAGTGTAGAACGTGTTGTAATGATGATGGGCAGGTGGTCTGATGACAGGTGTTTTTCTGTTCTCCAGTGTGTGTGTGTGTTGCTAGTGAGGAGGAACAGAACGTTATGTCTGGGGAGGAGTTTGAGTATCCTGCTTGATGTGGTACGTGTGTATGTTCTTCTGTATTGTTAAGAATGAAGAGGCTGTTTAGTTGTGTGGCTATGTTGGCGCCTCTGGTGTTGCTTTGGTTGTGCAGGTACCAGCTAGTGTCTTTAGTGTCTTTTGTCTACAAAGTATGTTGTAGGATGGTACGAAAGTTACCACCGAGTTGTTCGGCCTCACAAATGTTTGTCCACCACAGTGGCAGTATGGCCTAATGAACAGAATTAAAATCCCTAAAAAATCCACTTGTTGAAACGGTATACGAATACGGTGGTATGTCACGAAGTTGTGGGCATCCTGGTATGAAACTAGGTAGCTTCATTGAATACCTTTCCTCCTGTTCAAGAGTCAATATTTGGCTGTCAATGAATTTTTTTTATCTACAATTATTCTTCTACACCATTCCAACGCTTATTTTGCTTTACTAATTTTAATCTTTGATTGTGGAAAGGACTCTTTTTTTAGTTAATTTGTTAAATTTAAGAGAGGATTTGATGTTTCAAAGACTTATAATTAGTTGTTCAAGTTAAGTGATTGCTTAATTAGTTATTCGGTCAACATTAATTGATTATATTCGGTATTTATATAGTTCACAGCCAGCGCCGTGGATCAGTGGGTAGTATAGTGAGGAGAATGAGGTCGGGGGTTCGAGTACCGATGCTGCTGGTAGTAATAATAATAATAAAGGAGATCGCGCAGTGGGCCGCATTCGTCTGACGAACGCTTAAAGCAGTGGTTCTTAACCCCTGGGTCGCGACCCAAAATTGGGTCGTCAAGCCATTTTGATTGGGTCATTAAATTGTCATTTATCATTTATTTATGTTATCCCTAATCATTTTACCTTTATTTATTTTATTATCTATTACGAGTGAACTGTTTGAAGGCATGGGCCGCTAAGCTAGTCCCTTTATTAGAATTTGGGTCGCAGCCTAAAAAGGTTATGAGCCACTGGTTTATTCAACGATAAGGAGGTACAACGATAAGTATATACAAGTCGAGACACAAGCGATTTAGCTCTGCTCTCTTTTTATCTAGAAAAGGAACCAATGGTAACGGTATTAACATAAAAACCGAACATTAGTTTGTGGATAAAGAGTTAAAGTCACTCTCCGTCTTCTTGCTGATGTATCCATAAAATAGAAGCTGAATGTATCTACAGTAATGTCTTTAGGAACTGTAGGGGTTGGATGGTTAAGGCTATATATATATTACTTAGATATGATCTAACATATTTAGGGGTAAGATCAGCAGGGTACATTAGCTAGTCAGAAATGTGAATCTTTACATTTACATTCCCATCGATAGTCAGTGGCGGTCCTAGCTTACATGACGCCCTGGGCGAACCTCACCTTCAGCGCCCCCCCCCCCTGTTCGCCAACACACACACATTCGAATCCCCCCAAAATAAAGGACAGACATAACTCTTTCACAAAATAACTTTTTATTGGACTAATTGTTGGAACTTCAGAACCAAAACAGACTCAAATTTCTGAATTTTACAAATCCTTCATCACGTAAATAGAATAACTCACTTAAGAGAATGTAATTATGATACTATGAACAGGAAAAATACAAATTAAATTGCACAACTGCCATAAATAAACTAGAGAATCAAATTTCTAAATTGTACAAATGCTCTATCACATAAATAGAATAAGACACTTAAGAGAGGGTAATTATTATGCTACACTTTGAACAAGAAACAAAATAAATTGCACCACAGCACAACTGCCATCTAAAGCCTGACTTCTTACCTTCCTTGATGCAAAGTCATTGATCTTTTATTATTTATTTTATTTTATTTTTTATTTATTTCTTTATTTATTTATTCTTATTTTTTTTGCAGGCGCTCATGCCGCCCCTCCACAAATGCCGCCGTGTGCGGCTGCCCATATTGCCCATATGAGGAACCGCCACTGAGTGTAGTATGTAAAGGTAAAGATCAGTGCTTTTTATCTAGAAAAAAGGTACCGGTACTCAGATTTGACGGACGCCTAGGCGGGTGGGGGACATAACTTTTTTTTTTTTGTAAAAGGTGCCGGTACTGCGTATCATCGCGTACCGCCAGAAGAAAAGTACTGGTAAAGATTATCGTGAAAGTATTTAACTAAAAACGTTACCTCAGAACAAAAATTTTGATAGGACGATCAATTTATAAACACGATCAATAAGTGTCTTAATGGAGTTAATCTCGTAAATAAAAGGCATATCATTCAGAGTTAGTTCCAGTAAAAAGTCTTTTTCCGAGATACAGAAGTAGTAAAGTTATAGTTTAATTTGGAGAATTTAACATCGAGAAATATTAGTTGGGAGTTGACCTGTTCCTCATGAATGAATTTTAATACATTGGTCTTTCGAACTTACAGTAATGAAGAAATTGCAATACGTGTGAACGGTGTCTGAACGGAAGTAAAGTATTACCAACGTACGTACGATAAAGAAAATTGGTTTGAAGTATAAACGTTTGATGAATAAAATACGTTAGTTCGTCATTTTATTCATCTTGAAATGTTGCCTCCTCGAGGCAATGTTGGCGTTTCATTCAAATCTCGGGTGCAACGCTGGGGACTCAAAAATTGAATATCAATTATATCGCCCTGCGAATTCAAATTGTTTTGAGAGTTGTTTCAATGAAAATGGGTGATTCTAGGTAATAAAGGCATGCTCTTTTCAGCTGTATGTTTAGTTTTCTCCTATCACATCTAGATATTCCACAATCGCACGTAACGTATAGATAAGAAAATGTTACCAGTTGGATAAGAGAACGGACGAATCATATGGCATATGTTATTCAATTCAAACATTTTACAGTAGTAATGCATGCCCAGAAACACATTACACACACACACACACACACATTATTACCACATATCTACACTAATATATATAATACATGTAGATATAGATTTAAGCAAGATATAGTATATTTATATATAAAAATTGTGAATGATTGAACCAACCATTCATCAACAGTAACGCATTGAATTTATTAGAACACTCAGTAGCTAAAGAAACTTCCTTTTCGTCGATTTTCTCTGGTGTACTGATTTCGGTACATCTCTCTTTAGACTCCAGCAATAATCTGCCATCATTTGAACATCCCATCTTCCCTGATACCTCCATTCCATTTCCAGAGCCGGCGAGAGCTGCCCCGGGCCCCGGGAAAGGATTGGTATATGGGCCCCCCGTTTACTCAGTATTTTATTATGAATGTTTTTTGTGTACATAACAAGCAAACTGATTATATGTCCAAGTCACTATTCAAGACATACAGTACGAATAAACAACTCAGAAGAAAATGACCATTTTATTTTTCGAATCAATTATATTAATTCTATCACCGTACAATTTACAAATGCAGTACCAGTCCATGCAGGCAAGATAATTGTTTACTGCAAGATTTTCATAATTAGAAGTGTACTTTCTTTGCCTTCTCTCTAGCAAAGTGGTAAATGATTCTGATGAAATTTAAAGTACGGGCTAACTGGCTTTCAATTACAATGGTTCCCAGATCTGTCAGTCGGTCTTGGGCATTGGTGGACCGCAGATAATATTTTATCTGTTTCAGTTTGACTATGATAATCTCTATAAAATGTGTGTTCATTAATTATATTTCCTCTGTTATTTAATCAATTGCTTTATTAATATTTTTAGATTTTATCTCCCCTCTTTCCGGGCCCCCTAGAGTTTCCTGGCCCGGGGATTTAACCCGGCTTCCCCGCCCTCTCGGCGGCCCTGTCCATTTCTGAAATATCCTGGTGGAACCTTTCTCCTTGTTCCTCGCTTACCGCGCCTAAGTTTTCAGAAAAAAAATAAAGATGAGAGTCTAGGAAATGTATCTTAACACTCGTGGTGCATCCCAGCAAACGATATTTTCGGATCATGTCTTCAACTATTTCTTTGTAGTCATCAGATTTCCTGTTACCAAGGAAGTTGTTTACAACAACCTACCTTGAAAGCTAGCCAAGCATCTTTTTCATGACCTGTCAATGCATCTTTAAATGCTGGATCGCTTAAGAGTTGCTTTATTTGAGAACCGATGAACATTCCTTCCTTCAGCTTAGCATAACTAATTTAAGGGAATTTTTTATGTAAAAACTGGTATCCAGATCCCTCTTTGTTGAGGTAACAGTAGCTTATTACGATCTACCAGTGGATTAGCAATGATGTTTGCTTGTCCTGGAGTAATCTGTTTTCTCTGAGGCCATTCCTTCCTCACATAGTGTTCATCCCTGTCTCTGCTATTCCAGACATAAAAAGCATGGGTATTTCGTAAAGCCAGCTATTGGCCCAAAAGAAAGCCAATCACCTTAAGATCACCACAAACAAACCATTTGTGTTCTTCGTAGTTTATCTTGTTTAAAAGAAACGAAAAATTTCCATGAGTCTCTTTCCAATGAACTGAATGCCCTATCAGCAGAGAGGCAACTTTGTTTCCATTATGCATTAAGACAGCTTTCAAACTTCGCTTTGAGGAATCACTAAATAGGCGCCAGTCACATGGTTGGTAGTCTTTACCCATCAACTTTACCAGACCTACTATATCATTGCAGTATACCAGTGATCCTTCAGTCGAGAAAAAAATTGCTGAAATCTTTTTCACGATGTCTGTACCAGTAGAATGTTGTCGAAGGAACGAGTAGATTCCATTCTTTGAGCCTTGATCCCAGAAGTTCTGCCGAATCTTTCGGTAATGCTAAATCTCTTACCAGGTCATTGAGATCACTCTGACTTATCAATTTTGGTGGCTGATTTTCGGCCACAGTATAGTCTTCGTCATGTTCATTTGAACATGATTCTGCTGTTATTGAGATGTTGTCTAAATCTGAATCAAAATTTTCAAAATCAAGAGGCGGCTTCAGCGTAGGAATTTCACTTGAATGTGGCACGTGGAGGATGGCTGATGGAATACTCGTATATGTGATGCGCCTCTTATTTTTATTATTATATCCAGCCACGTTATATCTAGCCACGTTCTCTTCAAATCATGGGGATGCCGAAAGGCATTTCCTTCTTCCCACAAGCCCACTGACGCATTCCACACATGACTTACAAACATAATGTGGAGCCCAAACCTTGTCGTGGTCGCCGATCTTACAGCCAAAGTAGGCGTGATAATTCTTTCGTACTTGTACGGTGATTTCTTACCTTTGTAGTAAATCGTCCGTATATATAACAGAATGAATTAGGTGTATTATTACAAACTCTCGGCATATTTAATCCAAATTTGAAACAAAGAAAATGTTTATTAGTTCAATTTTGAAATAAAATCAGATTCTTACGCATATGAAACTCGTAGCAAACCAACCATAATTGGAAATATAGATGCCCTTTGTCATATAAGAGGGGTACATTTCTCAAGAAATAGAAGCATTTGGGTAGAATAACTTCCGTCACATTCCTATCAATCCTGACTTGCCAGGTACAAATTATGCCTTGTATCTTAACTTACATACCATGGGCTTTATTAAAATACTATAATTTTCTAAACAACTCGTACAGCGCAGGGCAGTGTTATGAACGTGGTCGATTTTTGCAATTTTGGGTAAAACTGTGCAAAATCATGCGTGTTCATATATATACACACATATACAGGGTGTACATAAAGTCAGGATCTATTTTTGTGAAGCACTTGGAAATTATATGGAATTCAATCATAAAATGATAAAGTGGTAACATTTATTAAATAATTAAGAGTAGGATTCGACGTGACGCCCATCAGTATCCCTGCACAGCTCAAATCGTTCCGCAGCATTTCTAAACACATTCTGGAGCATTTGCGGGGTTATGTTATCTGCAGCAGTTCGTATACGTGTACGTAAGTTTTCAAGACTCGTAATCTTCGTCTGATAGACGTGCGATTTGATAAAGCCCCATGCAAAGAAATCTAAAGGGTTTAAATCTGGTGATCTCGCTGGCCAAGGTCTGTTGCTTCCGCGTCCGATCCAGCGATTTGGAAAACGTCCATTTAGATAATCCTGAACAATTTTGGCATAGTGACAAGGAGCACCATCATGTTGATAGACGACGGTACTAACAATCCTATCCCCGTCGTCTATCAACATGATGGTGCTCCTTGTCACTATGCCAAAATTGTTCAGGATTATCTAAATGGACGTTTTCCAAATCGCTGGATCGGACGCGGAAGCAACAGACCTTGGCCAGCGAGATCACCAGATTTAAACCCTTTAGATTTCTTTGCATGGGGCTTTATCAAATCGCACGTCTATCAGACGAGATTACGAGTCTTGAAAACTTACGTACACGTATACGAACTGCTGCAGATAACATAACCCCGCAAATGCTCCAGAATGTGTTTAGAAATGCTGCGGAACGATTTGAGCTGTGCAGGGATACTGATGGGCGTCACGTCGAATCCTACTCTTAATTATTTAATAAATGTTACCACTTTATCATTTTATGATTGAATTCCATATAATTTCCAAGTGCTTCACAAAAATAGATCCTGACTTTATGTACACCCTGTATATATACAAACTCAGAATGGTCCTCGAAGATATGTTTATCCAGGGTTTTTCCAGGGTAGATCCTGTCTCAAAGCCGGATCCTATCTGCTTTGCAGATAGCTGGTGAGGGGAGCTATATTTTGGGGCCTCTTTGCGAGTAACCCGGTGCCCATGTTGGATTTCCATCATGAAAAAGGAAAAAACTATAGTATTTGTCATTTATCATTACTTATTCGAACTATAGTGGATGTAATTTCCCAGAAGAGTTCCTTGTTCCATGCACGGTCTGTGTTTAACATATATATATATATAATATATTATATATAATATATATATATATATATATATATATATATATATATACACAGGGTGTTTGAAAACTTTCTGTACAAATTGTAATGGGGGATAGGCAACACCAAGACAAACCCTTTTCGTCTATAAGTGTATGTCCGCTGACGTCACCATTCGGCGCGAGAGGGCGCGCCGCTGCAATTGGCTAAAAGGTGAAGTGGGCTAGACTCGCGCTTGCCGCGGGCATTTTTAAATCGGACGTAGTACGCGTAACATGTTTATTTAAAGAAGGCATGTTTATATAAAGAAGGCATGTTTATTTAAAGAAGGTGCTGAAAGTTGCGACCGGTAGCATCAATGCATGCCCGACAGCGTCGAAGCATTGACCGACGTACACGTCGAAAGATTCCTGGCATTTCGGGAACAGTTCCAGCGGCGACAGCGATTCTTGCTACGAGGTCTTCTGAGTAAATGGGAGTCTCGTACACGAGGTTCTTCATGTGTCCTCACAGGAAGAAATCGAGGCATGTTAAATCGGGCGATCTCGGTGGCCAGGCTACGGGCCCACCCCGGCCTATCCATCGGTCCCCAAAAGTGGCGTTCAGATAATCCCGCACATCGTTGCTGGAGTGTGCTGGGGCCCCGTCGTGTTGAAACCACATTCGTCTACGAATAGCCACGGGAACATCTTCCAGCAGTTCCGGCAACGTTTCTTCAAGAAATATCCGATAAACCCGCCCATCGAGTCGGGCAGGCAGCAGGTACGGCCCAATCAACTTGCCATGGACGATACCCGCCCAAACATTGACGGCGAACCGTTCTTGATGAGCATGCACCCGTGTAGCATGTGGATTTGCGTGCGCCCACACGTGAGAATTGTGCATGTTAAACACACCATCACGTGTGAAACAGGTCTTATCTGAGAACAGCACATACGCCGGAAAATTAGGCTGTTACGCTGTCTGCTGCAGAAACCAGCGTGCGAATTCCACACGAAGAGGGTAATCCCGAGGTTGTAATGCCTGGACTCTCTGACGATGAAACGGATGTAACTGCTGCTCGTGCAACACACTCCAGACCAGGTCGTGGTTCACACCGACGATACGTGCAACACCTCGCGTGCTTGCGCTTGGATTGTCCTCAAATCGCCGTAGGATTTCTTCTTCCATGTCAGGAGTGCGCACGTTTCTCTCCCGACCAGTGTCATGCATGTTTGCATGGAATGTTCCAGTTTCTCGCAGTCACCGATGCAAATGCGCAAACGTTTGGTGGTTTGGCACACGTCTGTTTGGGAAGCGCTGTCGGTACAACCTCACAGCAGCTCTTCCGTTTCCATTGGCAGCCCCATACACCATATGCATGTCAGCCATCTCAGCAGCCGCGAAGCGCTCCATGTTACGCGTACTACGTCCGATTTAAGAATGCCCACGGCAAGCGCGAGTCTAGCCCACTTCACCTTTTAGCCAATTGCAGCGGCGCCCTCTCGCGCCGAATGGTGACGTCAGCGGGCATACACTTATAGACGAAAAGAGTTTGTCTTGGTGTTGCCTATCCCCCATTACAATTTGTACAGAAAGTTTTCAAACACCCTGTGTATATATATATATATATAATTAAATAAACAAATGCTTTACTGATTTTTTGTATAGTAAATTTGGAGAAGAATTTCGGATCCTCTCACGCTATCTTCTGATGTTTCTTCTCTTTACTGAATCTCTATGTTTTCCATTATATACAGCACATGATTGCATGTTCACAGAGAAAATTTAATCCCGGTGAAGTGGGGTGGGGTGGAGGCAGGGGAAATCCTTTAATCCCATCACCAAATATCAAAATAACTTTATGAAACGAAAATGAAATCAGAGAATAATCGGGGGAGAATAACGAAAATAGTGTAATCGCTTGTAATTGACTGCAGATGAAAAAAAAATAATCCAGTGAAGAATCGATTGTATGTAAATTGGGCTAAAGATAAAAATAACGCATTAACAAATAAATAAAAATATAACCGAATAAAGACGTGGTAAACATCAAAATGGAACTACCGATATATTTATGGCCACAAATACGAAGACTGAAGTAAAGCGTGCACCCACGATGAAGGTTCGCTCTCGACAACAAAAGATTTGAGAACGAAGTAGTCAAACTGTATACTGTAATTACTAGGGATGTCACGGGTACCCGAACGGGTACTCGACTCGATCGGGTAATGTACTACTCGATGATACCAGACTCGATCGGGTAATTGCTAAGAAATCGGGTACGGGTAGTAAAAACCAAATTCTAATTTAATTTTAATTTTATTGTTTTGCAGGTTTTCTTGATATATTTTTTGTATAATATTTTTTAACAAAACATTCAAAATGGCAAATCGTAGTATGGTTTGGGACTATTTTGTCATTGATAAATTAGATAATAGTAAAGCCAAGTGCTTGAACTGCACACAGTTAATAAGTCGCGGTACTAAACCAACAAATTTTGGAACGTCTTCAATACCCGATCGGGTATTACACTTCGGGTACCCGTACCCAATTACCCGGTAAAAGCGCTACCCGTTGCATCCCTAGTAATTACACATCAGGGTTTAAAACAAAGTGTACTTTTTAACTGGGACAGGAAGACCCTCACTGTATCCCTTTTAGGCCTTGGTATTTATCCCTTCAAAAATGAAAAAAATCTTTCTTTTGATTAAATTTTCCAATTGTTAACTCTTTCTGCTGCCAAACGCCAGATGTTATGTCAAAATTTCTAGATGTTTAAAATTGGAATTCATACACTACTTATACACCTTTGGTAATATATATATATACACACACACCTTTGGTTAGCTTCCGCCCGAATTGTTCATTCTGACGAAGGTCAAGCTTTTCACTCCACCTTAGACCTACAGTTTAACGTGGAATCCGAACCACGCCCCATCAGCAGCCCAGCGTCTTAACCACTAGGGCACTTAGGGTACCCATTTATCTACCAACCACTTTCTTTATTGTGTGGAAGGATGAACAGCTGGGTTTTGCTGCCCGCCGGCTGCCGTCGGGTCTCGAACCCGGGGCCGATGGATTCGTAGTCAGCGACGCTAACCACTACACCACCGATATTGTACGTTTTTTTTTTTTTTTTTTTTTACTTTCTAGAAGGAAAACATTATATTCGTAATTTTTCATTTATAAACAGTGGAAAATGTTTTCCACAAATCTGCTGAAATAAATTCGGCAAAAGTATAAAATTTCTACAAATCACCATAAATTACCAATTAGTAGTTTTTGTGTGCGCTTTTTTTCTTTTGAAAATGTTATTCTTTTGACCGAAAATAATAGAATTAAAAAATTAAGCCAAAATTACAAATTCGTAAATGTTTGCTAATATTTTTGAAAGCAAAAAATTAGTGAACACCGTAAATTTGGGTTCCTTTTTTTTTTTTAAATAAGCAAATATACCTTTTTTTTTTCTTTTTTTTCCATCAAATTATTTCCCCAACTAAATATTCGTTTAGGCTTTTTTAGTATTTCAGTATTTTTCATTTAGTATTTACTTAACTTAGTTTTTAAAAGTTAAAATTTTTAAAAAAAATTACCGAATCAGAACCATTTAGTATATGTTGTACTAAATTTGAAGTTCAGTTATCGCATAAATAAATAGAATTGAAACAAAAAAAAAAATGTTGAAAATGTTGATTGTTGATCAATATTCTCGAACAGGCAATTTTTACCCGCTATATGCGTCATAACGTATTAAAACATATCTCAAGCGTAGTATATAGGGGGAAGAATACTTCCTTTTTCTTTACGGCTTAACAATGCATGTTGAATTGCAATACTTTATAGTTATAAATAAAAGACTAAAATTTGGCCCATTAAGAGCGACACGCGAAGCTCTCATCTTGTCTTCTTGTCACGCAGTATAGATTTATAGACTTATCAAAAATATCGTCTTTGATAATTATCGGAAGAAATAAGAGAATTTGGTACATTATTATCATCATTTAAAATTAATTATTTAAAGGAGAGTTTCACGGAAAGTGGATTTGACGCTCTCCAGTCCAGTTTATACTTTGGTTAGATTAGAATGAATAAAGACGTAAGTAAAGAATGGTGGTGTAGTGGTTAGCGTCGCTGACTACGAATCCATCGGCCCCGGATTCGAGATCCGGTGACGGCAGCCGGAGCGCAGCAAAACCCAGCCATTCATCCTTCCGCACAATAAAGAAAGTGGTTGGTAGATAAATGGGTGCCCTGGGTGACCTAGTGGTTAAGACGCTGAGCTGCTGGTGGGGTGTGGTTCGGATTCCACGTTAAACTGTAGGTCTAAGGTGGAGTGAAAAGCTTGACCTTCGTCAGAATGAACAATTCTGGCGGAAGCTAATCAAAGGTTTATTTGAATATATATATATATATATAGATGGGCTCTATCGTGCTAGATTCTCATTCTAACTTATAATTAATGTTCATCATGCGATTCAGAATTGAAATTTTATTAGTCAGTGATTTGTGAATACTTTTTAAACAAAGTTAATACAAAGTTAATATAAAAATTAACAAACTTTGGGAACAAAAAAAAAAAAAAAATATATAAATTAACTAAGGCAAATACATTATATTATTGTACATTAGTTTTCTAATTTATCGCATCTACAAAATGGACATAGATAAGATATACAGAGGATTGACAAAAATAAATAGACACCATTTTTTTTTTTTTCATAGTTTTTGATTTGATAATAAAAGTCAATAAATAATAAAAAATTTATTGAACCAATATATTTAGAGTCGTGTTGGTTTCTCCTTTATATTATGTAAAGATGACGCACGTTCTCCCATTCTACTGATGAACTTTGTCCTCGAGAACCAATGGCAATCATCGTGTGTCTACTTAATTTTGTCAACCCTCCGTAGTATAAAATTACCACGGTTTTTAGTCTGGTGACAATGGAAGAGTTTGTTTAGTTTTTGAGGTCGGGGGTTCGAATCCCGATGCTGCTGGTAACATTATTATTTTAAATTAATAAAGGTGTTGGTGGCGTTTGTTGGGTAGAACACCAATTCGATGGCGGGGTTCGGATCCACTGGCTGAGTAGTAGTTAGGGTGTCCTTTATAATTACTCGGGCATCAAGATGGCATCGATGCTCGGGTTGGTAAGTCGCTTAAAGGGATAAATAATTTATTATACGACTCACTAACTAGTCGCTAACTAGTCGCTAACTAGTGGGAGTAAATGATCCGGTCTGACGGCAACGGGTTTAGGCGAATAACGTAGGTTAGCAGTGAAAGAATCGTCCAGGGTGCGGCTCGACTCAGTTTCTTATACATTCGAGTCTCGCGCATGCGCATTGGACCAACACTTTGAGGGGTTGGCATTGTTCGCGTCGTGCGCACCGGAAGCAAACAAGCTCGTCATGCTATAATAATATATCATGACGAACTTTCCCCAGAAAGCTCGTCATGCTATAATAATATATCATGACGAACTTTCCCCAGAAAGCTCGTCATGCTATAATAATATATCATGACGAACTTTCCCCAGAAAGCTCGTCATGCTATAATAATATATCATGACGAACTTTCCCCAGAAAGCTCGTCATGCTATAATAATATATCATGACGAACTTTCCCCAGAAAGCTCGTCATGCTATAATAATATATCATGACGAACTTTCCCCAGAAAGCTCGTCATGCTATAATAATATATCATGACGAACTTTCCCCAGAAAGCTCGTCATGCTATAATAATATATCATGACGAACTTTCCCCAGAAAGCTCGTCATGCTATAATAATATATCATGACGAACTTTCCCCAGAAAGCTCGTCATGCTATAATAATATATCATGACGAACTTTCCCCAGAAAGCTCGTCATGCTATAATATATATCATGACGAACTTTCCCCAGAAAGCTCGTCATGCTATAATAATATATCATGACGAACTTTCCCCAGAAAGCTCGTCATGCTATAATAATATATCATGATAAATTCGTAAAGAAAAGGAGATATTGTGAATATGAAAACCGTACAGAGACCTTTCACGTTCAAAATAATAGAAACGAAAGACAAATACTGTATTACTGGTCACTATTAAATTCTCTGAAATATATTCGTAGGAAAGATGTGAACGATACAGGATAATACAAGGTGTACCCAAAAAGTCCCAATCTATATTTCTTGTTCACTCCTAACAAAAAAATAGACGGATTTTTTGGGACACCTTGTGTGTGTGTGTGTGTGTGTGTGTGTGTAACTTATTTGAAAAAAAAAAGCTTCAACTTTAATAAAACAAAACACTAAAATCACCGTAAACGGAAAATAATGGTCACACGAGGGTCAAAAACAGGCACAGCACTCAGGCCAACTAATGTGACCCATTGCTCTAACTCCTGACCTCTTATTACCAGCATGGGGTTCGAACCCCCTACTTCAGTGTCTTCGCTTCGAGGTATTTACCCACTGAACTACGAAGGTTTTACATCACAAATGAAACGACGGGACAAAAAACCTTCAAAACGAAGATGGAGAATTCCTTCAAAATACGAAGACAAAACTTTTTTCTTTTTAAGGAAGGAAGGAGGGGCCAAAGGCGAACGCCGAAAGAACTACGTAATTTACGACATATTCAGTTAGTAACATTCAAAAGTTGAATGAACTGATCAGTTCCCTGACCAGTCATACGTGGTAGGTTACGAGGATAGGATAAGAGTAAAGAAGCTACATTAGCCAATGATGCGCGACTTCCGAGACACCATTGGCTAATGTAGCTTAATTCAATTTAATTATTTTAAGATAGCTTTTTGATTAATTGTACATACTATTAATATTATTTGAACATTATCGAACATATATCGTAATTAAACATCGCTTATAAGCCATTTCGACTCGTAAACCTCGTAAATCTGAATAAAGCCTATGGTGCGCAACTTCTGAGACACCCTGTACATACGCGCTTCGGTGGTGTTGTGGTTAGCGTCGCTGACTACGAATTCATCGGCTCCGGGATCGAGACCCGGTAACGGCAGGCGGGGCGCAGCAAAACCCAGCTGTTCATCCTTCCACACAATAAAAATTGGTTGGTAGATAAATGGGTACCATGGGTAGCCTAGTGGTTAAGACACTGTCCTGCTGGTGGGGCGTGGTTCGGGTTCCACGTTAAACTGTAGGTCTAAGGTGGAGTGACAAGCTTGACCTTCGTCAATGAACAATTCGGGCGGAAGCAAAACCAGAACCAACCAAGGTGTATATATATATATACTGTATATATATATATATTTTGACTCACAATTACAATTTCCAACCGAAGTTAAGAAATGAGAAGATTAAAAAGATTACAAGTACTTTGGACAGTCTCGATCTCGTGTTCACGTGAACATCTGACTTTGGTTTGTGAACGGATGTCACGTGAACAGGCGAACAGGATTCTCCAGAGTACTCGTGCTCGTGTTAATCTTTTCATATCTTAAGTTGAATTTTAGTTTGAAGTAGCGAGTCAGTTTTTACTGACACTGCGTTTATTGAATTTACCGCATATATATATATATATATATATATATATATATATATATATATATCTTGTTACCATGTCGCAACACCGTTTGCCGTCGCTCACGGAAGTTAAGCGACATTGGGTCTGAGTGTATCTGGATGGGAAACCGTTCTCGGTGTTTAGATGATGTAATAACTTGTGGTTTGGATCCCACGTAAAGCTGTAGGTCTCCTCCCTCATATGACCTTAGTAGATGTTGGAAGGTTAAACAACCCCCTCAAACACACACACACACACACACACACACACACATATATATATATATATATATATATATATATATATATATATCACGTCTAATTCCGAGAAGTAAACAGAAAAATGCGAAGGAATTCTTCGACAAAGATACAAACAAATCAGCAAAGAACATTTACAGACACGAATCAGTTAATTGATTTTGAACTCTCGCAAGTATTATATTTATTGCTTTATCACAACTACGACATACCAGGGTTGGACACATTAAGTGCTATGTTTGTGAAGAAATACAAAGAGTGTGTAGCCAAGCCACTATACTGTACTTTTTTTTTATATGCAGGATGGAGGGGCCAAGGGCGAGCGCCCGAAAAAATGGCCCCTCCATAGAAAGAGAAGAAGAAAGTCAAAATACAAATATTATTCTTAATTTTTTTTTAATTGTGAAACGATTGTGTATTGTGTAAGATGCGTGTATGCGTAGTGAGGAATAGAGGGGGGAAGCGCGTGTTTGAGAACATGCTGGACTGCTCACAGGGTAGATGAGATACTGAAAAAAATCAGCTAAGGAGGACAGTGACAGGAGAAACAAACAGGAGTTCCAGCACTCCCTGTCTCCTGCCTAACGTCCTTGTACAATGTAGTGTTAGCTCGTTTGCTGTTTATAAAGGCGTTTGGAGAGACAGCTGTAGATATTAAAGAGTGTCGTATCGTGTTTCACAGACATCACAAAAATAGGCAAGACTACTACTATGTATCAAATGAAACCGATACAGGAAGTTTACAAAATGACATCAGAACATTATTCAAGTAGGCGGAAGACGACAATATGAAGTTCAACGGAGAGAGATTCAAACTCATAAGAGTTGATACCAGCAAAGACCTACAAAATAAAGGATTAAAAATACTACAAGATAAGAAGATGAGATCCTAACTTATGGGTTTGGCGTTAATTAAAGTGATAATGTCATCGGATACAGAATTCAGAAAGCACGGCAACATTAAAAATATAAGAGCTAGTAAAACAAGGAATTATTCGGAGGAGCTTCCACAGCAGAAAAGTATGGATGAGTTTCATCTTATCAGTAATTTATTATTGTACTCACAGGCTCATAGAGAAAATGATACATTGCAAACAGAAACAATACAAAAGACTTTTACTTCCAGGATACGAGAAACAAAAGCTAAAGATTACTATTCACGATTACAATCCTTGAATCTCTCTCTACTCCCTGAAAAGAGGATGGAGTGATAAATAATAGTGTGTACATACAAAATACTTAAGGAATATTCTGAAATTTTAGAAATTAAATGAAAAGTACGCTAGAATGAGAGAACCGTTGATCCTTTACTATCTCAGCTGCGGCAGGACATAATATCATGAAAACGAAGATGGTACTCTCAAAATACGAGACCCAAAACTACCGTGCTGCCAAAATAACCGAGAAGACTACAATACACCAACCCAACTATACATTCAAGAATCATCTGGATAGGGTCTTGTGGAAAGTCCCTAACCGGCCATGCGTAGTTAGCTATAAGGACAGGATGAGAGTAGAAAGCAACGCTTTCTTACATCAAATCTCCCAAATAAGTTGGGATGCTGCAGTAGAGGGGTTGAACGTAGGCTCTGAACAGTTGTTCGGAAACACCAGAATTGGAACAAAAGTCTCTTTTATTCGCCTAAAAATCGATGTAGTTGAAATTAGTGGAATAAACCAACAGAATGCAAAATAGTTTACATATAAGGCTCTCCTTGGAAGAAGTGGCTAAGCGACAAAAGTAAAATACACCAGAAAATGATGCAGTTAAGCCTTGTACCAATTTGAAAGTGGAATAACTTTTACACTTTTGAAGATATTTCGTCGAAATATGTTCAAAAGTTCAAAAGTTAGGCCACTTTCAAATTGGTACAACTTTATAAGGCGTTTTCTGGTGTTTTTTACTTCTGTCGCTTAACCACTTCTTCCTTGGAGGACGTCATATGAGATATTTACCTTTTGATCGAAAACCTTTAAAAATGCCAGAGCTACGTCATGGCTAATGTCGTAACACCATTTCCCGTCCATCAGCGAAGTTAAGCTCCGGATTATATAGTGACACGTGGCTCCGATCCCACGTATAACCATATAGGTCCCCTCCTCATATGACCTAAGATGTTGTGAAGGAGGTTAAACAACAACCATTAATTGAATATAGAACTATTTACATATAAGAAACTAACGAAACTATCACGACTTAACCTAACCAATCATCAAGGGCGTACAGTTGACCTAACCGGGCATTCAATTAACCTACGTTAAGTATCTTATTTTCAACAAAATCGGAAACAGTACATGAAACGGAAAAGATCCAAATGGTGTAAGCTGTGATAGGCCTAGTAATATCTTCATGGCGTCATAACTTATTTTCTAATATTTTCAAAATGATACATAGCTGCTTGCACCATTTTTTCTGCTCTATCGACTGATATATGTTTCGTTACTGTAGCATGTTTCATGGCAATGCGGGTGTCTTGTAAAGTTTTACCATAAGCTCTAATTATTAATCTAACCTAACTTAAACTAACCTAACCAATCTTAACCTAGCCTAATCTAAACGGCGATATCCTAATATGGTATCCTAAATTATTCAACCAACCAGTTAGGTCAACTGTACGCCCTTGACGATTGGTTAGGTTAAGTCGTGATATTTTAATTTAAACTAACGAAAATATCAAGACTTAACCTAACCAATCATCAACGGCGTACCACTGACCTAACCTGGCAGTCAATTAACCTAATTAACATAAACAAGTAATTTGAAAGTGTTGGAATGCCTTTTATTTTTGGTTGGTTGAATAATTTGGGAAGCCAAAATAGGATATTGTCCAAACTAACCTAGCCTAATCTAAACTTAATTTAACGTATTACGAAGCTGTTATAAACTCTCCAAACTGCGTATGGATTCTGGAAATTTGCCAAATATTTTTACTTTTAATTCAACATATATTAATTTTGCTGAACTTTTTGTACAAAATATTAATTTGTTGAATCTAACACATACTTTTATAAATCTTATTTCTTCAGTTTCTAAAATTCGGTTCTTTTGCATTATCCTCCCAACACTAATTTTTTTATATAATGTTGGTTTGGTTTTGGTTATGGTACTTTATTTTCCTTCCATTATAAAAAAAATTAGTGTTGGGATTAGGTTAGATTAGGTTAGGTTAGGTTTGGTTAGGTTAGGTTAAAAACAGCCTGCCGCAGCCGTTAGCCGGCTTCAAGTCAGGTTAGGTTAAGAATATTTATTCATATAACTAATGATGTAATTTCAGAATATTTTGCTCCCAACACTTATCATTTTATTTTCCTTCCATTATAAAAAAAAATTAGTGTTGGGAGGATAATGCAAAAGTACCAAATTTTCTTTAAGTTACACATTTTTACTTGTAGAAGGAAATAAACAGAAAGTTTTAGGTACATATTTAAATAGTTTAACCTTTGGAACTTATAATTGCTAATTTAAATTAGTGAAAAGGTCACAATTTAAAAACTTTTATGTGGCAAATTCAGCATTTGAGAACTTTGTTAATTAATATTTAAAAGGAATTATGAAGCACGACTGTAGATCAATAAAGAGAGAGAAAATATAAATTACAAACGTATTCTACAGTAAGTTATGCATTAACAGATTAATAGCCTAATTAGGCTTACACTCGAAAAAGACTAACCTGATTAGAAGGCCAGAGTCCAGGATTAATTTACTTTAAGTCATAATGAGGAAACTGTAGACTCAAGTCTCGTGGGTTAGGTTCAATAAATACAGTAAATTTGAAGATGTGTTGGTTGGATGGTTGTTTAACTTCTTTCAACTACGGTTCTTTGATAGGTATAAATCTTTACTACACACACAAACATAAACACGTCTCAGTTCCCTCGGTTGCAAGAAGGATGTAAAATAGATCAACCAACTACACAAATAACTTGGTAGTCACGTATCAGGGTGTCATTCATGGAATAATTGACATGCCTCCCTCTGGCTTCTACCATAACATATTTTCACAGTCTCTTAATCTGTATAGTCACTGTATAGTCTAAATAAAAATATATTATTGAAAAATACCCATGAGAACGGACTTCTACACAGGGTGTATAAAAAGTCTGTTCTCATGGGTATTTTGGTTTAATAATATTTATGTATGCAAATACAGTGTGACTAATTACGCCACACTTAAACAATAATTGAAAATTATTTGATTAACTCACGTTCATAATATTTGGTATAATTATTATGGAAGAATAGTATTTTTATTTTGTACCAGCGTACAACACCCTCAAAGTATGGTCCCTTTTTCGAAATTATGCGATGGATTTGAGCAGTGTTATTTATTATTAGGGCTCCCACCTCTATCCCAAGCGTTTCAATAGAAATTTCGCGTTCAGTCGCTAGTTTCAGAGCTTCCAATGTCTTGGAAGTGTTTTTGAAGACCTTCTCCTTTAGATGTTACCGTAAGAAGAAATCACAAGGATTTGAAGTTAAGTGACACAGTAGATCATGCAAAACCACAGTCGTGATGGTAGGTGGTACTCGCTAGACAGGACTCTCGGGCCAAAAGTTTCATGCAAAAATCCCAAAACGACAATTTTTTTTAAACACCCCATAGAAGGAGAAGTAGTATGAGGTCTTGCGCTGTTCTACTGAGGCCAAACTCTGTCCTTGTCATTGTGTTGGTCCAAAAGAAAAGGGATGAACCGTTGTTGGACGGTGCAGCGGTAAACATTTTGGTCCACCGTTATGTCAGTAAAGACTGCGCCAAATAAACACTGGAGGACGTGATAAAAGAAAATACACTGATCGGATTGGTCACGTAATTTCTCAAAGGAGGAAGGGGAATATGTTGAGCAGATTGTGTGCCCGTAAACGAAAACCTTTCCAAAATAACCGTGTCAAGTTTTATGAACGTAATCCATCGATTTTTAACTAATATTTCAAAGTGTGGCATAATTAAAGAATCACCCTGTATATTTCAGATAAATTCATAACTTTATTTCAAGTTAACAACTCTACACAAAATCATCAAATGATGTTTGCAGTCCCCGTACAAGAATCCTTCAAAGAAGAGCGCTTACTCGAAGCATTTCGGGACCCAAGTGTCATGAATAGAGGGAAAAATAGAGGGGAAATCCCTAGAAAGAAGACGGCTGTCAGCCAATTTTGACACTAACTCTGAGCTTGATATATTATTTGTTCCTTTCGCTACGTCATTTCCAAACGGATTACATCGCTCTTATTTATAAACAATGTACATTGTATTTCTCTCTCTCTCTCTCTCTCTCTCTCTCTCTCTCCTCTCTCTATACGTATATATATTGCAATGAACTTTAGGTTACACAGAGAGCGTTTTTGTACAGTGCCAACGAGAGCCATGCCTGATACAATTGTCCAGTTGCACAGACGTGAGGTGCGCGTTATCGCATGTAGAATATACGAAATTCATTCCCAAATTTCGAAAACGAAAATAACTTTTATTTTAGTAATTTAGAAATGCAATTTCTGTATAAAATTTTAATTTAAAATTTATTAGTTCCCAAAACGTTTGTTTCGTAACATGTAAAAAAAAAACATTCTAATTTTTAAGTTTTTTGACATTTGTCAGAAAGTTAAACAAAATTATTCGTGGAAAGTTTGCTTTGCTCCTTTCTTTGTATTAAATATTCTTTGAAAAAAAATATACACACACACACACACACACATATATATATATATATATATATATATATATATATACACACATCCTGTATATATATATAAAAATTCAGTAAATGTCAAAACTTTTGGTTGTCAAACTATTTACTTATATGTTAATAATTGCGCGTTTTCCTGCAGTGTTGTTTCTCCAAAGCGTCATCTCACGCTCATTTGGTCAGGATAACATCAGGCTATTAGTATAGGCCTATATAAGATAGAACCAAAAGTCATATTTATCGTTTTTGCAGTTCTAAAACTCTATTCTGTGACTCTCTAATTTGCATAATTTATCTTTCCTTTTTACAGAGTGAATAATACAGGGAGAGGTTTAGTCGGGGTTGTGCAGTATATTTAGAGGGTATTATGTTTGTCTTTAAAGGGGAAAGAGCTGTATAGTGTTTAAACGTAGAAAGTATCATATACCGTATAGCTTTGGAGCCAAAAATCAGGACACGTGATCTGGAGAACACGATCGTAAAAACCAGCTGAAATTAACGTTATTTAATTTCGATTTTATTTACTTAATTACCTTCAATGAGGGTCAAGGAGAGAATTAGACACTCACGGGACCAAAAGCATCATTAGACTCTCTTTCTCTCTCTATATCTCGGTGAACCTTGGTTTAGCTTCCGCCCGAATTGTTCATTCTGACGAAGGTCAAGCTTGTCACTTCACCTTAAACCTACAGTTTAACGTGGAATCCTAACCACGCCACACCAGCAGACCAACGTCTTAACCACTCTGCTACCTAGGGTACCCATTTATCTACTAACCAATTTTTTTTATTGCGTGAAAGGATGAACGGCTGGGTTTGCTGCGTGCCGTCTGCTGTTACTGGGTCTCGATCCCGGGGCCGATGAATTCGTAATCAGCGACGCTAACAAAAACAATATATATATATACAGAGAGAGAGAGAGAGAGAGAGAGAGAGAGAGAGAATCCAAAAAATTTTGAGTAAACTCCAATTTTTTTTTTTTAGGGAAATAAATGAGTCTGACGAGGTTTTATGAACTATTTTCATTTGCATATGCTTACATTTTTTATTAGTATCCCCCTTCCAAAATTTCTCTATAAATATAAAAGTTGGTTCACTCAACCGCTGTACTATAAATTTCGAAGTGGAAGAGTATAAAATTGGTGTATGAAATACCAACTAAATATTGGTATATTTTTGTTAAACAGTATTTTAAAAATTTGTAATTTACTTAATTTCTTTTTCTGTGTTTTTAAGCCTAAAAGCAAATTAAATGTGTTTGTAATCATGTAAATTTGCTGTGAGTATTTTCGTTCGTTGAAAATATATTTAAACGTTTTAAAACGTATTGACCCAATTTCATAAAATTGGATTTTCAAAATGGCGAACTATCTCTTAATGGGAATATTCACGCTTAGTTGTAAATTTTGCAGGACAGTAAATGGAATTTTGGTGCGTAACAGATCGAGAGCCAATAATTTAGCGTTTTATGCAATATGGCATCGTATTACGATAGTTTCCCCATAACAATGTTCATAAAGAAAAATCCTCATAACGGCTGCTTTTGTGGAAACGATATATTTAGGCTACTTCTATTTTTTAACATCTTTTCCTTCAACATCGCCCCGACGACGGTAAACCTTTCCTCGCTTCCTTCGAGAATGAAAAGAAATTTTGTTGTAATGTCGAAAGTGCCAAAAAAATTTCCATTTTGAATCGAATCGCCTGACACAGATCCAATCTTATCTCTGAGTGTTCCAGAAATCGAAAGTGGAAGCAAAACTTGTCCAATCGTCTACCAAAGAAGAAAATAAAAGGTTGCCAGGCGTACGACGGCGAAGAGGGACTGAGTGCAAAATTGATGGAGAGAGGGACCAACTCTTCATAGAGGAACTAAACGCGGCTCTAAATGGTCTTCCTCCCACGGCCCAAACGAGAAATGAAATAGATTCGGATTCCTCTCGCAGGGGCCATAAAGCGGACTACAAGTAGGAGGATTGCCATTAAAAGGGGAACAGGTGTAGCGGCAGGCAAGAGGAACAAAGGAGACCAAAGGGAAGAATACAACTGATAGAAATCGTTTTTCATTGAACTCGAATGTTTAGGACAAATGAAACACATGATTTTTAATAAATTTTATATGCAGTATCCTCATCGTAATATATATATATATATATATGTTGCAGGGAATCTGTGTAACAAGCGATTTCATGAAATCCCTAAAATGTGATTTTTCGTTAAAGGTACGGGAAATTTATTGAATGCCCGGTTAGGTCAGCTGTACACCCTTGACGATTGGTTAGGTTAAGGCGTGATATTTTCGTTAGAACTAACAGAAATATCACAACTTAACCTTACATGAAATCCCTAAACGTTTTAGGGATTTCATGAAATCCCTAGTTACACAGATTCCCTATAACATAGTATATATCAGTGGTGGGCACCGTTAACCAAAAAGTTAATTTCAATAACGATAATCCGTTAACCCCAATTTAAAAAAATCAAGGAAAAAAGCTTTAAAACCCATAGAAAATGTTTATTTATGCAAAATCCAACAATAAATAGGTATTTAACTCTATTTTTATCAAGTTTTGCAACATTTTTGCTTAATAACTTTTTTTTTTTATTTTTAATAAAAAATGTACTGATTACATGTTTTGAAACCCTTGTAACCACTAACCATTAACTAAATTTTAATTTACCAGAGAATTATTATGGCGGGAACTGAAAGGTAAAATTAAATTTTAGGCACATTTATTAAAGACTGACACAATGTGCTGGTTGCCCTTCAGAAAGACCAACTTCTCAAAGTTAGGCCCAACTGCCAGTCTTGACCTCTTGGGCCTCAGGATGTCCTTGCCGAGAGAGAAGAGCCGTTCCACTGCGGCAGAGGACGGAATTGGCAGACTGAAGTTATGGCGGTTTGAATTCATTCGCGGAGCGGTGATCTTCCGTGAATGACTCCTCGCAGTTAACGTGTTAACGGACTTTAACGGACTAAATATCGAGTTATCGGAAGTTAACTGGTCCGATAACGATAAATGGAAATTAACTTCCGTTAATAGTCCGTTAAAAAAAGTTAACTTCGTTAATTAACTGTTATCGGATTAACGCTTTAGTGCCCAACACTGGTATATATACACTGTGTATATATACACAGGGTGTCCCGTAAGTCTGGAACCATAGGGCAAAATGATAAAAACGACAATTAAAACGCCGAAGAGACTTTTGGGGACTGTTTGTGAAATGAGCGAGGATGGTAGCGGCTGTGTCATCGTCGGCGGATGTCCTCGGAGGTCCACTGCGTAGTTTATCTCCTATGGATCCCGTTTCCCTGAACTTTGCTACAAGTTTGCTGACACAGCTGTGTGTTATCGGCGCGTGGCGCGCCGGATGCAATCTGTTAAATTCCTCAGCGACCTCCCTCTGACTCCGATTTCCTACGAGCAGAATTACCTGGATGCGTTCTTCCTTACTCAAAGACATCATGGGCACTTGCATAAGCGGAAAAACATGAATTACTTATTTTACCCTATGGTTCCAGACTTATGGGACACCCATATATATATATATATATATATATATATATATATATATATATATATATATATATATATATATATATATATATATACAGGGTGAGTCAAAAGTCTCCATACATAGGCAAAATGGTCACTTTATTATGCAATCACTTGTAAGTCACAAAATATGCTCTATGTGGGCACCATTACACTGAATGCACATACGGATGCGTTCCTCCCAGTCATGGCAAACGTGCGTTAACATGTCTGGTGTTATGCGTGCACACGCATCACGAATGCGTTCCTTTAGGTGGTCCGTGTTTTGTATTTTCACCTGGTACACCATGGCTTTCAAGTGCTCCCACAAGTAAAAATCAAGGGGGGGTGAGGTCTGGGGACCACGGCGGCCAATCCAGTGACCCGGAAACTGCTGATCCAGCCACTGGCGCACGCAGATACCGTAATGGGGTGGCGCCCCGTCTTGCTGAAAGTACGCTGGAAATCCCCCGTCCTCGTTCAGCAGGGACGGCATGACTGTGTCTTGCAGCATGTTTAGATGCATTTCGGCATTCAGATTGGTGTCAATGAAAAAAGGGCCAACAATTGTGTTGCCCCGTATCCCGCACCACACCATCACTTTTCCAGCGCCTTGCGTCTTTGAGGGACTCATCCAGTGCGGGTTGTCATCACTCCAATAACGTACGTTTTGACGATTAACCTCTCCATGAACATAAAAGTTGGCTTCATCTGAAAACAGGATGCCAGCCGAGAACTCCGTGTCTTCGTCCACTTTTGTTCTTGCCCATTCACAGAATTCCAGCCGCCTGTCCGGGTCGTCTTCGTTAAGATACTGCAACATTTGCATTTTGTATGGATGCCATCTGTGCTCTTTCATAATGCGGACGATACTCCTTTGGCTGACACCGCATTCTGCAGACATTCGTCGAGTGCTTTTTTGGGGACTCTTTGCGAACGCTGCCAGCACCATGGTCGCTGTGCCTTCATCGGTGGCTGTTCGTGGACGGCCACTTCTCGGTTGGTCTGCAACACTTCCAGTCTTCTTGAACTTCTCAATGAGTTTGGCAACGGTGTCGTGTGTGATGTGCGTGCCGGGGGCGTGTCTCCTGTTAAAATCCTCGGCAACCTTGCGACAGCTTCCTGATCCTGCCAGAAGAATGATCTCTATACGCTCTTCTTGGGACAAAGGCATCTCAGCACATCATCTGCGAAAAAATAAAAAATAAATAATAATTTATTTATCATGACCATTTTGCCTATGTATGGAGACCTTTGACTCACCCTGTATATATAATATATATATATATATATATATATATGAGGGGCGACAAGCTTGACCTTCGTGAAATGAGGAATCATCGCACGGAACATTTGAAAGGTTGAAAGGTATATATACTTGCAACCTTGCATATATTCCGTGCGTAAGTCTCTCTTCACACGGAGGTCAGGCTGGTGGACTCACATCTAGATCTGACTTTATGCAAGATAGAATTGCTGTCCTGAGTTCTCCACTTTACACAGAGGCGCACACCCGGCTCATCCGGAATCGTCCTGAGCCAGGCGTCTATGTTTTCTTCTGAAGACTTCAACTTCAACATCGGTGGTGTTCATGATGGCTTTGGGTATCTGGTTAAATAGCCTTGGTCTGACAACAAAGCTATTTTCTTTCAGAGTTGTGGATGTTCCTTGTCTGGTCTTTAGTCTGGGAACGCTAAACATTCTACCTTTCCTATTTTCCAATGTTGTTTGGGTGATCTGATTATGGAGGTACAGTTTGAAGTTCGGCACTAGATTCTCTATTATTTTTCATACACCATACTTATATTATGTTGTACCTCTCTCTTCTTCTTCTTTCCAGCGAATATAAATTTAATGTACGTAGTCTTTCCCAGTAATTGAGTTCTTTGCAGTCATTGATCTTGTTTGTGAAATCCCTCTGGAATTCTTCTAGTTTACTGATTTCTGTTTTATGAGGGAACGTCAAGACTGAGCAATATTCCAATTTTGGTATGGTCAATGTTTTTAGCAACGAGTTACGTATTTACTTGTCACTTTTTAAAAAAATTTCAGTGTCTGTCCCGTAATTCTTTTTGCATTATCATTATCTGATTTTATGTCTCAAATTTCTCATCGTAGGTCATAATAACTCGTAAATCTTTTGCTTTTGTGTTTCTTGGGATTTTCTACCATTTTGGGGTATAATATTCTGTTTGTTTTAGCTCCTCCTCTTTTCCTTATCTTAAGAGCAGAAAATATTTGGTGTTAAATTTCATATTGTTGTCTTCTAACCAAATGTATTTTCTGTTTGTTTCCGTCTGTAAGGATTTCACATCATCCGCATTTCTAATCTTTTTGTCGATTTTTGTATTGTCAACAAAAGATGTTACTGTAATATTATAGGTTACTTTGTTGTCTATGGCTATTAGGGTGATAATGAACAGGAATGGGGCTAATACTGTTCGTTGTGGTAGTAAACTATGTAATTCCGATTCTTATTAATGATATTCCTTGGATTTTAACAACTTGCTAAAGTTCTCTGAGAAAGTTATAGATCCATTTTCCCACTTTGCTCGTTATTCCCATATGTTTCATTTTATGTGCTATTATACCATGATCACACTTGTTGAATGCTTCAGCAAAATCCGTGTATATTACATCATAGTTCTCATTGTTTTCAACTGCAGCAATTATATTGTTTTAATGATCCTTTAGTTGTGATAGGCATGATCTTCCTGATCAGAAACTGTTGGTCAGGTCTTGGAGTCATTTCTCTTACACACACTACTTTCGTGACCGATTGTACAGTCAGCGACGCAATTCCTCGGACACTTTTTTCTTTTTCTTTTTTAATATTATGAACAATATTTTCAATGGCATCTGAAATACTATAAATCGTAAAAGTTAATTTTTATCATTGGAAAACAATACAAAAGAACATACAGTACTTATAGACATTGCAAAAGTAACAATGTACTTTTATTGGGACCAAGATCTCTCGTTTAAATTTTTTTTTAAATTCTGTTGTATTCACTTTTTCTTTTAATTAAAAGATGTCCGAGCAATGAATACTCTCCTTTGAATATTTGTCCACGGTTGATCATGAGAATCACACTTGATTTTTGATCTTATTTAAGTTTAATATTTTTTAAATCAATATAAAAAGTAGAAAGGATCATTTAACTTTTCATTTAAAGTTACGGTAAATGAATGTATCTACTACATAAAAGCAAGTTGTGTGTGATTCTGTCTGTGATTCTGTTTGTCCGTGAATTTTTAGGTCACTAAAAAGAGGTTAATTAATTAATTAGTTGGTTGGTTGGTTAGTTAATTGAACCTCAGTAATTGGGGGACAGCAGGCCCCCAATTACTGGGGGTTCAACTAGTCAATAAAGCTGTAGAAAAGAAGGCAGCCATGAAAATCTTAAGCTTCACAAATCTTGACACAGTGTGAAGCTCAAGATTTTCATGACTATAGTTTTATTGACCAAATAACTGAATCCCGAGTAATTGGGGGACCTACACAATGTGAAGCTCAAGATTTTTATGGCTGCCTTCTTTTCTATAGTTTTATTAACCAAGTAATTAAACCCCCAATTACTGGGGGATACGACGAAAAATAAGAAACGATTTGAATAATTAAAATTTAATACAATCAGCCCACTCCAAGCAAGTGCTGTGCATAACAGCTAGTATATATAGGGTGTCCCACAAAAAAGTTAACCGTACTTTGAATTAATATAACTCAAAAACTATTAGAGATTTTTGGGTCCTGCAAAAATGTTTTATTTAACAACTATTTATCTGTCGATTCTGGAAATTTCATTAAATTTCCTTTTACGAAGTTGATACATTAATGGTTTTAGTGGAGGCTATCAAAAATATGTTTGCGCAAGGAAGTAAAATAATGAAACTTCGAAGTTTAAAATTAACAAATTTATTTAAATCCATTAATAACAAAAACACCTCTTCATTTGGGTAATACAAATTTATTTTTAATTTTCTAAGCACCGTTTCCTTCCACATGTCCTCCATTTCTTTCCAAGCACAGTTGCGCCTTTGATCGCATTGATTGCACAACTTTTTGATCAACTGGTGATTTTCCTTAAGTAAATTGACTTCACGTGTGATACTATCTCTTAACTGGTTTATGTTTTCCGGTGGAATAGAATACACTTTACTCTTTAGATATCCCCATAAGAAATAATCGCACGGTGTTAAATCAGGGGATCTTGGGGGCCATTCAATTGCATGATTTAGCGCGACAATGCGGTTGCCAAAATTTTCTCTCAGTTTTGTTCTTACAGCAAGCTGTCTATGAGCTGGTGCGCCGTCCTGAATCCACCAAAGTCTATTGAATTGATTGCCGTAAATCTGGAGGAGTTCTGGGATGATCCGTTCGTTGATCATGTTCAGGTAGGCAGCACCATTCAAGTTATTGTCGTAAAACAATGGGCCGACAAGATAGCCATTCCCGCATATTCCGATCCACAGAGACACTTTCTGCTGACAAATACGTGTGTCAAAGTTGAATGCTGGGGGTTGTTCAGCGGCGCATATTGTCGAATATTATGGCTATTTACCTTTCCATTCATGAAAAAGGCTGCCTCGTCACCAATCACAATGTTTTCCAAGAAACGAGCAGGTTTATGGAGAAGCCATTCGACAAATTGTCTACGACGAGGAAAATCAGTTTCAAGAAGCTGGTGTCTTACATGCATCTTATAGGGATGCCATTTTAAGTCATGTTTAACAATGCGGTTAAATGTTGACTTTGACAATTGTAACCCATTCTTTCTGACTGATACATTTGGATTTTGAAGAAGTGTCATCTGAACATTTTCGATATTTTCTGTTGTTCTTATGGTTTTCCTACGACCCGAACGACCTTTATTTAGATTTAAGCATGTTCCTTCATGTTGGTATTTCCGAACATTTTTCCAAATAGCGGGCTTGCTTGGTGGGTGCCTACCTGGAAAACGTTGTTCAAATAAATCTTGTACTTGTTTAATACTGCCAGTCTTAATAAAGTTTGTGATTACAAATACGCGTTGCTCTTTTGTTAACTGCATGATAAAAAGGGTTCTTTTGAAATAAACTTTTACATAGAAACGCTTTGATTTGCTTAATAAGCAATAATGACGAGACCATACCACAGCGTGTCCGAAAAACCACTGTGCAATGGCCTAGGCTTCGCTTGAAGAATCGCACAGTGACCTAGGCTACCTAGGCTCCCTACGCTTCGCTTGAAAGTGCACGGTGACCTAAGCTTCCTAGGCTTCGCTTCATTATTTTACTTCCTTGCGCAAACATATTTTTGGGCCTCCACTAAAACCATTAATGTATCAAAAGGAAATTTAATGAAATTTCCAGAATCGACAGATAAATAGTTGTTAAATAAAACATTTTTGCAGGACCCAAAAATCTCTAATAGTTTTTGAGTTATATTAATTCAAAGTACGGTTAACTTTTTTGTGGGACACCCGTATAATCATTGATGCATTCATAGTTTAAGTGGAAGTATGAAATGTAAACAGCTTTTTACATGGAGCATCATTCCGCCCGTACACCCATTTTAGGGTACGAGCAGCTCGCAGCAGTACTGCCACGCATATAGGGGGGAGTCAAAGTATTTACGAGGTTGTTCGTACGTGACTCGTTCACCACTGAAAGCAACACTGCTCTGTGCTAGTCTAATATATATATATATATATATATATATATATATATATATATATATATATATATATATAGATATATATTAAATATATATATGGGTGATCCAGAGAAATGGGACCCAAAAGAAACCCCTGTAACTCTTAAAGTATAAGTCCTTTTATAAAATCATACGCATCATTCGAAAGAGGATAGTTGCAAGTTTGTACAGGATTGTATAGGTTTTGACAATACAAGACAAGATAAGATACAAAACAAAATAAAAGTGTTAGTTAAAACTAACCCCTCAAGATGACTTCCATGCTCATAATATTGCTCAGTTATGAAACGCAGCTGTTCCGCAGTCCATGCAGTCATCTTGAAAGGTTAGTTTTAACTAACACTTTTATTTTGTTTTGTATCTTATCTTGTCTTGTATTGTCAAAACCTATACAATCCTGTACAAACTTGTAACTATCCTCTTTCGAATGATGCGTATGATTTTATAAAAGGACTTATACTTTAAGAGTTACAGGGGTTTCTTTTGGGTACCATTTCTCTGGATCACCCTTTATATATATATATATATATATATATATATATATACACACAAAGGTGGGCAGGACCGAGTTCCAAAAGGACCGAACTCCAGGAACTCGGTCCTTTTTAAGGACCGTCAGCGGGAAAGTCGGTCCTTTTCTCAGTGAGGACCGAAATGAGGAGCGACGGTCCATTTTTAAGCAATTCCAGACGGTCCGGTCCGGCCGGTCTTTTTTAGTGATTTTAGTGTGTTTAGTGATTATTTGAAGTTCTAAAGAAGATGGATCGTTTCCTCCAGAAGACTCAGAAAGAGACTGAGACTGAACTGAAACTTGTTTCAACACCTGGAGGAGACGAAGAATCTACTGATGTTAGTGCTTCAACTTCAAGTCAAGCAACTGGAGCTCCTAGCGGAAGAACTGAACCCGGCAATCCCTGGCCGTACCTGGACAAATACTTTGAATACCTGGGCCCCAAGGGTGAGCAGAACCTGGAGTACAAGTGCTTGCTGTGCCTGCCGAACAAGAACATCCTCTCGACAAGCAACAAGAGCCAAAACAACCTCAAGCGACATGTCTCCAGACTGTGAAACAAGCAGTCAAGAAGTTCACAAGCCTCAGACACCATCAAGGCCGAGATAGGGATGCAGCTGACTGTCCCCACCGTTACAAGATGGAACTCCGTCTACGACGGGGTGTCCCGCCTGGTCGACATCTTCAGAGACAGGGAGAAGCTTCATGGACTACACCAGACGTGCAACATTCTTGGGGTGCCTTCGTTCTCGTGGTGAGCAATATACATATTTGATTTTTTTACTTTTCTTTTGAAAAGGTAAAAAGTAAAAAGTAAAAAGTACAATATAAAAAGTTTAAGTACAGGACTAAAATATTAATTATTTTTTCAGCTGATATCAACTTCTTCAAAGAGTATCTTGAGGTGATGAAGCCGGTCTGTAAGGCCTTGGACATCCTGCAAGGGGAGGACAAGGCGTACATGGGGGCAATCCTGCCCACCCTGGCCATCTCTCTCAAAATGCTGAAGGAGCAGATGGAAAGCAGCGATGTCAAGATGTGTCAGCCACTGGTATTAGCTGTCAGGGATGGGATCAAACGTCGGTTTGGTCCCCATTTTGAGGATATGGACTTCCTCCTGGCAGCTGCGCTACACCCCAAGTTCAAATTGGGCTGGGTGAGGCTGGTGGAGGACGACGTCATGTATGACGTCGAGGAGATCAAGGCCAAGGTGAAGAAGCAGATGATGTCTATGGTGGAGAGGATTCTGGCAAGAGCGGACTCAGGCAAGGACACCAGCAGCAGCGAGGGTGAGAATGACCAGGACAATGACGACTTCTTTGAGGCTCTCTACGAGGGCGGGGAGAAGACGAAGGAGACCGGGACCAAGTTGGTGGAGACATTTCTCAGCGAGAGGCCTGTGAAACCCTTCATCTTCAACAAGGACTCGTTCCCCAGCCCGGCGTTGAAGGACTTGTTCATCAAGTTTAACACGCCTATCCCATCCAGTGCCGCCGTGGAGAGGCTCTTCTCTTTGGGGAAGGACGTCCTCAAGCCGAAAAGGTCAGGGCTCAGTGACAGCCATTTTGAAATGCTAGTCTTCTTGAAGGGAAACTCAAGCATTTAACTTAATAACTTTTTTTCATCATTTATGTATTGTATTAATTATAATTTACGTCAATAAAATTAAAGATTTCCGGTGTCTTTAATTTCATTTTAATCAAATTTTTCACTTATATTCTATATAAGGACCGAGGACCGAGTCGTTCCTAGGTCCTATCTTCAGAAAGGACCGTGACCGGGACCGTCGGTCCTTTTTGAGGCCCGGCTGCCCACCTTTGTATATATATATATATATATACACCTTGAACATCGTTGTTTCGAACATCGTCGTTTTGCGCTTTCGTCGTTGCTATGCTTGCGACTAAGATTTACAACATCATCGTCTTGGTTTTGCTATTTCGTCGTCTTACGCCTGGCAGCATCACCCTTCCTCTTTTTCATGTTTAATAAAAGGTTTAAATTGAAGAGTAGACAAATGTTTTGCTTAAAAATAATTTCCAATTTCATTTTTACGTTCGTATTATAAATTTTGGTGTTTAAATAAAAGGTTTGAATTGAACAGTTTCTTAGTGATGTTTTCCCTGTGATTGCGCTGTTAAAACGAGTGTATTTGTACTGCATTTGTAATGCAAAAATCCTGATTTTGACAAAAAAATCTGAGAACGGAACCTCTTATTTCCCATAAGTTACATTCCTTGAACATCGTTGTTTTGAATATCGTCGCCTTTTCCAGGAACGCATTAACGACGATGTTCGAGGTATCGAGGTGTTGCTGTGTATATATATATATATATATATATATAGTGGTGGACTGGATATCCGCATCATTTATAACATCCGCATCCGCACTTCTGCCTGCGGATGTTATGCGGATATTACCTCTAATAAATTATGCAATTTACAATTAAATTAGCTCATAAAGTAGCTTATAAGGCCCAGTCATGCACATTTCATGTAAAGTATTAATTATTAATGAACAAACAAATATATAAACCTCAAAATATAAATAGCTGCTAACACAGAAAATTGAATGAAACTTGTTTCATTGAATTTTCTGTGGCTGAAACTCTTGAAAAAGTTATTATTTTTATCATAATGAAAACATTAATATTAATTTTAATTCTTATGCATTGCCTGCCATAATAGTAATATCACGAAATTTGAAAAATTATGTCATATATTCATAATTCTATATTATATTGATAGATTAATTAAATATCCGCATCCGCATCCGCGGATATTGAAATTAAAGATCCGCATCCGCAGATGTTGGAAAACTGACATCCGGTCCACCACTAATATATATAATATATATATATATATATATAAAGGGTACTTACGTATTATCGGGACTACCAAACTGTTTATTATGTCTTTTTGCTCTCGTCATTTTCGTTTAAACTAACGAAAATATCACAACTTAACCTAACCAATCATCAAGGGCGTACAGTTGACCTAACCGGGCATTCAGTTGACACGAATGTTAACACTGGATGTTTTTATCAATTACGGCATTATTCTCTCATCCTTAACTTGCCCGAAAGGCGAAATATGACAATGAGTGCCTAATACGAAAAGATCAGAAGATATTTAGGTGAAATAACCAATATTAACCTGGTAGGTTAATTGAATGCCCGGTTAGGTCAACTGAATGCCCAGTTAGGTCAACTGAATGCCCGGTTAGGTCAACTGAATGCCCGGTTAGGTCAACTGTACGCCTTTGATTATTGGTTAGGTTAAGTTGTGATATTTTCGTTAGTTTAAACGAAAATGACGGGAGCAAAAATACATAATTAATAAACAGTTTGGTAGTCCCGATAATATGTAAGTGCTCAATAAAGTTATTGGGCCGATTTGAGACCTGTGTCACTTTTTATATTTATTTTGTTAATTTTAACAAAATGGTGTGTGATGTTCAAATAAAACACTTATTTATTCTTTCTATATACCTTAGATACGAAGCATTTGTTTATAATGAATTTGTAGTGCAAGAAAAATCTGCCAGATGGAGCTGCAAAACTTCCATTTTATTTAGTTTCTTTCGATTTTATTCAATAATCCCGAGTCAACAGGAATGGTAAAGACGAGATATTCACTGACTTTTGATGTTTGGACTGTAGTTTATCTCTCTCTCTCTCTCTCTCTCTCTCTCTCTCTCTCTCTCTTTTTCTCTCTACTTCAACTTTCGTTTACTTTTAAATTATTTCTTTCGTTCCTCCCACTTTTCGAATGGGTTCAAGTTGCCTTGCTCCGCTTAGCCAGTCGAACTGCTGAACTGTTCTTGAAGTATAAATTGGACATCTGTCATGCATAAATATTATGCGTTACCGATATGGTGGTGTCACGGTACTGACTTGACAGTATCTCTTCTACAGGGTGGTCAGTATACTGATGTGATGCCAAATAAACCTTCGTTCTATCCTCGTCATTTCCTTAATTATTTCACAAGAGAACCTCGCTAATGCTCTAATGGAATTTCGAGCGTCGAATAAGCACTGTAGCGACGAATTATTGTTAGGATGATGTGTTCTAAACCTGTAGATTGAAAATGTGAACAACCATATACTATTTATTTATTGTTTATGGTTAATAAAATAATATGACCAGTTAATTTTGCACCATTGATTCCCGGAATCACACACACACACACACACACACACACACACATATATACAGGGTGTCCCGTAAGTCTGGACCCATAGGGAAAAATAATAAAATTACAAAATAGTCCAAAAATTTATTACATAATCTGTTCAAAGTGTCCGCCGTTGTGTCGCACACATAGTTGAAGACGCAATCTCCACTGCGACAGCACTTTCTGAATCACAGTCGCAGAAATTTCTTGACACGCCTCCACAATGCGTGCTTTAAGGTGGAAAATGTTCTGAAGTTTGACCTCGTACACTTTGGCTTTCAAGTGGCCCCACAAATAAAACTCCAGCGGAGTAAGATCATAATAAAAAAATAATAAAAATAATAATAAAAAAAATATATATATATATTATAAATAAATTTTTGGACTATTTTGTAATTTTATTATTTTTCCCTATGGGTCCAGACTTACGGGACACCCTGTATAATAATAATAATAATTGTGCCATCCTCATAAATAAATCCTCCTGAATATTTAATTTGAGTAATGAAATTATTTTGGTTGGTGGTGAAAATCTTTTCCCTAAATATGTCTTGTGAGAAAATCTGTTTTGGAAATGTGGTATCCTGTCCCGGCCTTCGCGTTTGATCTCTCTTTTTTTTTTCTGTCTCTCTTTACCAAATCCTGATTCTAATAAAGAGGAAAGTCTGCGCGGCCTTTCTTGATAAAAGGAGTCATTTATAAAATTAAGTTTATCTCTGCTATATTTCCGTAATTTATTCGGAAGAAATTTATGTATAAACTTGGTTGGTTATCTTAGTTTAAAGTTCGTCCACTTCCAGCATTTATACGCGTTATAGTCATTGTGAAATCAGACATTTCACGTAAGGCCTTAATAGATTGTGGTAATTCGCGTAATGCCCGTGACTCTTCATTACAAGCATTATGTATTACTAACTTAATCTACTGCAGCCTAATCAACTTAACGTGGCCTAATTAATCTAACCTTTACGAAGTGATTAAGGGGTCATACGCATTACATGAAATGACTGAAACTGTTGGGCATTATGTGAAATAGCTGTTTTCACCATTCACAAACACGCACACACACACACACACACACACACACACACACATATATATATATATATATTATATACTGCAGGAATACATAGCTGAATACATACAAAATATAAATGAAACATACGATTTACGCGCAAAACTTTACAACTAGAGCATATATATATACACACAGTATATAGTTTATGGAAATTAAAATGAAAATGAAAATGAAAATGAGGTGGAATAGAAATGGAATGGAAATGAAAAATGTTATTGGCAGAAGAAAATATAACTCTCATATTACAGTTAGTAATAATAAAAAAAATAACTACCGTATTTCCCGGCGTATAACACGCACCCTAATTTTGAAGAGAAAATTTAGGAAAATAAAAATTTAGGAAAAAATATACCTCCTGCCTCACTTCACATGTACAATTTTAACGAGTTAATTTTAACGCAGGGTGATTTTTGGAGTATTTTGGGGGAAAAAAAAAGTGCGTGTTATACGCCGGGAAATATGGTAAATAGAAAAACAGGAATAAAAAATAGATAAATGTACAAGTAATAAAATTAGTAATAGTAAAAGTAATAAAAATTGAAAAAAAAGTAGGTCTGAAAGTAATAATACAATTAATGAGAATACAAATAACGGAGTTAAGTCGAGTTATTCTGTAGACAAACGTTTTCTTATCATGAAACCTACAATTTAGAAGACCTAAAACCGTACTTACTGACGAAGAGATTGGACAGTTAGATTGTCTGAATTTTGAATTCTTTGCATTAAATTGTGTTGAACACGTCTTGTTACTTCCGGGAGACTCGAGATATTGTGGATAACGAACATTTGCGAAGCTGAGCATTTTGGAGGTAATTTATGTAATAGTCTAGACTCTAGAACAAAGGTTTCGAACCTTTTAAGGTCGACGTACCATATTTTGCCACCATGCGTTTCTAAGTACCACCATTAAAGAAGGAAGAAAGATAATACCATTTAACCAAAATCGTAGGGAAGGTACTGTGGTGTTCAATTTTGAATTTTCGGTTTTCTCTAAAAAGATATCTATTCTAATGATCAAGATTTTTATTAAGTGTAACTGTCGATGTACATCATTAGAATAGATATAACTTTTTAGATAAAGAGGAAAATTCAAAATTGACCACCACAATACTTTACCTTTCCTACGATTTTGGTTAAATGGTACCATCTTCCTTCCTTCCTTCCTTCCTTAATGGTCGAATAGCAGTCGCCGGAGAGCGGCCTGCTGTTCCTTCAAGGCTCGGGTCTATCATCAAGTAAGACCTTCTACAGACCGCCTGCAGAAGCAATCCTTCGAGACCCAGCGCCGTTCGACTTCAGCCGGCTTCTGTCCCTCAAGTAACATCTCAACTCTACACGAAGCGAATCAACACTTGAGGCGACATCCTTCTGACCTTGGTTTAACTCATCCTTCACCTCAAGTTGGCCGGTGCCCGTTCAATAAGCTTCAACTGCCATGTTAATCACTGTGAACAAATAAATGATTTATTTTCTTAATTAAACGCAAAACCACAAGGTAATTTTTCTAACCTTACCAATATTATTTGCTTGGGTGTAATCCAAGCTGGTGACCTCGAAGGATTCGTTACATCATATCATATTCAACTTTATTATTTTGGTAATTATAGTAGGCCTAATCATTATCACCTTACTCGGCTAATATTAGGTCTACTATATATATATATATATATAAGCACACCGGACAAAAAATTAGTCACCCCTCTCAGAATGTACCTAATAACGTGTGACGGCGCCTCTGACCTTGATAACGCACGAATCCGGCGAGGCAGAGACTCTACGAGGTTGTGCATGTACTGAACATCGATTTGCTGCCACTCGTTCATCAGCCGGTCCCGAAGTTCCGCCAGAGTCCGTGGGTGTCTATTCCTGCGCTTCACTTTCTGTTTCCAGCCTGAACAACACCTTCGACGCATTCAGGATTAAAGGCTTCATTGACCTGCGATGTACTCGTCGCCTCCCATCATTGGAGAACAAACAAAAACGGGACTCATCGGACCCAAATTACACGTTTCCAATCTGCCGCAGTCCAGTTTTGTGCCTCTGAGCCCATTTATAACGTGCCAATTTGTGACTTGCTGTTAACAGCGGCCTCTTCCGTGGTACCCTGCTCCAGATGTCCATCGCATGCAGTTCTCGTCGCAATGTCCGTTCGGAAATTGGTCGCTGGAGAACCTCATTGGTTTCTTGGAGCAATTGTTCCCTGGTTTGAAAACGATTTGCAGTTACTAGACTAGACGAGAAACATGGCGGCGGCCCCTATTGTCGAGAATTGTTTTCCGGCCACAGTTACGCCGTCGATTGTCAGTTGATTGCGAACTACACCACTCTTTGTAAACTCGCTGGACAGTACGCGTTGACACACCAACAAATTGGGCTACTTCAGACATTTTGTGTCCGTGGGCTCTGCCAAACACGATGGCTCCTTTTTGCCACTGAGTAACGTCTGCCTCACGACCCATTTTGCAGACTATATCCAACACACACTTGTTCTTCACCACCTCACGAAACAGATCTGATCCTGTGTGCTACGTCACCGCTACTTGTCACTTACCAATGCTACATCAGCGCCCTCTGTGTGACCTTGAACTTCCTACTATCGGTGCTAGTAGGGTGACTAATTTTTTGTCCGGTGTGCTTATATATATATATATATATATATATATATATATCAGTAGCGGCTCGTGTATTCCTTAAGTGGTGAGGCAAAAACAAAATTATATAGTATGAAGTACTTACTGGCTGAGGCGAAAATTCATTTCGCCTCAGCCAGTAATATTTCAGCAGTGAGTGACGTCATCGGCGTCATAGCAACTAGTTTATATTCGTAGCAACACTGAATGTTTTGGTTGTCTTGCCTCATGAAAACAAGGCGAAGCAAGTTTTTTTCGAATGCTAGCACTTTATGCATGAAATATAGGCCTTTTTGTGTACAAAATGAATGGGATAAAACTTTTTATGAATAATATGTTGGGTCTTTTCCGTTTGGGGGCTAGCAGCGAATTTTAATGAAAATCGGTATGCTAATGTAGTTTTTGGTCACTGATTTCAAAAATAATTTTTTTTTTTTTTGGGGAGAAATGAAAATCAAACATGTTAGAGCACTTTAAATAATTAATATGTGTTTTAACTAGCTTAAACTAGTTACAAAGGATTGTGTTAAATTTAGCCAGAGTCACAAACAGCTACTGTTTATGAAAAAGTGCTCTAAGTGTGGGAAAGTGTGTTCCTTTGATAAAAATACCCAATTCTTTGCTTGTGGTACGAAATTCCCTTAACATGCATTTCCCAAATCGGTGGATTGGCCTTAGGGGGCCCATCTCTTGGCCGGCCAGATCACCAGACATAACACCCTGTGACTTTTTCTATGGGGTTATGTAGACTGCGTGTACACAACTCCAGTGGCCAATATCGACGATTTAAAGACCAGAATTGCTGCTGCTGTTGCTAGAGTTGACGTTGAAATGTTGCAGCGTACATGGATGGAGATAGCATACCGTTCGGACATCTTATCTTACGTATGACAAATGGTGCCCATGTTGAATGTGTTTGAGGTTAGGTGAAACTTTATTACTTTCTTTCACAAATGGCGCAAAAACAGTATGTGTTCCTCGTTTCCAAATATTTTCATTTGAGAGAGAAGTTGTAAAGATAATTTATGTACACCCTGTATATATATAGGGTGGGCAAAAAAAGAAGGGAGACCTCGAACTTTGGCTGTAAAATACAAAGTTATGGTCAGATTTAAATATTTTTTTCACACCCCACAACTAAGTAAATTTCCTCTACGGTGAGCGGATTTCAAAGAAAACTAATGAAAATTATGGATTTACTGAATATTTCTTTATGCCACTGGAAATTCTCCATTTACACTACTACTGCATTGTCGGGTCGGCGGCGAAAAAAAAGGGAGACCTTTTAAATCCTTCATATCTCGCCAAATACGGTACATAGAATCATGAAATTTTAGTATGTTAGTATGTTACTAATAATAACTCTTATGTGCATTTTCATTCTGACCATCATTCCTCGATTACATCTTCTATTTTCTCTGCTATGTCTCTTAGAGCATTGAGAGTTGTCAGTCCTGAATTTTTAGATTCCGAGTTATGCAATATCATGAATATTGGTACTAAATAGTGATGTAGCGGATGTCATTTTTTTCACATCCGCGGATGCGGATGCGGATGAGGATGTTTGATTTCAACATCCGCGGATGCGGATGAGGATGTTTGATTTCAACATCCGCGGATGCGGATGTCTACATTTTCGTTATTTTTTAGATATATTCGAGATTTGTTTGTGTTTAACGTATATAATAAGTTATTATATAGAGAGAGCTGTAGCTATAATGTAGTATAATTGATTAATTGTACAATAATTGCTGTACTTTTCTCTGAACATATAAAATAATATCAAGCATCTAACTAATATAGAAATCAATTAGTGAATTCGTCTGCAAATAAATTCGTTATATTTTGTTGAGTTTCAGCCACAATTAGAAATCATAATTGTGTTACCAGGATGCGGGACGTGAACCCAACTCAAATGCACCCACCGACCTCTTTCCCCAACCTCCACCTTTATAGAAAGAGATCTTTAATTAGCTTGATAACTATTTATATTAAGTTTAAAGTTTTATTAGGCATATTTATAAATGAGTAATTAAAATAAAGTAAACTAAGATGTTCATCGTTTAATGTTCAAACTTAATTATAGGAAGGTTATGCTTAAGGAACATTAATTTTTCTGCCTTTTCTGCTGCCAGTCTGTTTCTCTTTTCATCATATATTAATCCAGCACTGCTAATATTCTCTCGCTTGGTACGTTTGTTGGAGGACAGGCTAAAAGTTTCCTCGCAAGTTTACTCAAGTATGGATAGATATTCTGCGTATTTTTCCACCAACTAATAGGATTGTCACATGCAGCCAGGCGTTTTTCTTGGTGATAGCTCTCGATCATTTTTACTACATCTTTTGACATCGCGTAGGTCTCGTCATTGCTGCTTGACTCAAGAAACTGAGAGACAGATTCTGTGATAGATTTGCTCGTTGAAGGTGTTGGTTCTGTCACTGAAACTTTTTCTTTTGGTGGGTGGCGAAGCGACAGATTCAAAGATTGAAGCTCTTCAACTGCTTTGCTAAGTGATGATTTAACTCGTTCTAATGTACTAGGTGAAAATAACAGCTTTGTAACGTGGATCTAAGTAGGTTGCAAGAGAGTAACTTCATACAAGAACAGCCTCTCGTCTTGTCGCTTGCATCACTTTTGCGCACAATGAACTAGTTCTATTAATATAGTAAATTTGATAATTTCCGCTATTAATGACATTTTATCTCAACGGTCCACATCCGCACGACATCCGCAGTCCAAAGTGCGGATGCGGATGCGGATGCGGATGCGAGAAAATGTGCGGATGTTCCGCGGATGCGGATGTGACCTACATCACTAGTACTAAATAATGTTATCCTATTTCATTTTTAGATAACTGCCTTAGGAAAGCCAAGAATAGGTATAATCGTGTAACTGTAAAGGAATTTGAGCGTAAAAATATCCTCAGCCTACCTTACCATGTAAATTTTCAATATCTTCCGACTTTACTTAAAGCAATTGGTATGAATGTGTCTTTAAGTATAATAATACTGTCAAATCACGCCTATTAAAGAATAGCCCTGATAATGTGGTTGGTTGTGTGTATTCGATCGGATGTACACAATGTGACTCAGTATACTCGTATATAGGTCAAACGGGTAAAACGTTAGATATTAGAGTAAAACAGCATAAATATGCGTGTAGAACAGCAAATAATTCTAATGCATTGTTTAACCATATGCATAGATCCTATAGATGTAATCATAGTATCAAGTGGGACAATTCTAAAGCGCTCGTTAAAAACAGAGATATAATTGAAAGGAATATTCTAGAATGTGCATTTATCCATTTTAAAAATAATTTCAATAACAGTGCGGGAATGTATAAAGTTGACAATATCCTATGATAATTAAAACCCATCTAATAGACAGAGTTTATTTCCACAACAGTTTCGATGCCCACTGGCATCCTCTTCGGGTGGATACAGAAAAACGTTTTTCTTTATCCACCCGAAGAGGATGCCAGTGGACATCGAAACTGTTGTGGAAATAAACTCTGTCTATTAGAGTGGGTTTTAATTATCATATTTTGACCTTCACGTAGAAAAAAGTGAAGTTTTTTGCATTGACAATATCCTTTTAAAATACCTTTTGCCTCTACTCAGCTCTTGTTAATCATGCGCTAATCTTTTTGTTTTTCTTTCCCGCTCGTATATATTTTTGTCATCTCGCCTTCTCCCTTCATTCCCTGACGAGGTGTACTTTTGAATACACGAAAGGCCTTGGAATAATTTTTCTTTTTTCTTGTGGGTTTGTATCATTCATTCATTTCAGGTGTTTAATTATGAAATTCATCCCATATATATATATTATATATATTATATATATATAGTACTTACTTTATGAGGGTTTGAACGACAGTTCAGGATCGACCTGCGGCCAACTCCTCTAAATATATATATATAGTTGCGTAAAATAATTCACAGAAAAGATTAAACTTAGATAAATGTTAAACAAAAAAATAACCAAAAAATTAGTGATTCATACTTTTCAGAAATGTTTTTAAAAGTTTAATTTTTTGGAGAATTACTTTCCGTAACTAATTTTGCTTAAAATAGTTTGTAATAATAAAAAAAAAACATATATATATATATATATATATATATATATATATATAGGGTGTCCGAGAATTATCTGTACAATGTTTGGCTGTTATTAAAAGTCAACCATGAGGTGTAGAAATTCCAGTGTTGTCCCATTTTACAGAGAATCTCATTAAGTTTTTTCTGATACCAAGTTTTGACAAGTTTTTTAGAAATTCCAGTGTGTCCGAACATTATCTGTACAATTTCATCTTTTAATAAAATTCTTGATAACACACGTAAAATTCTTAAACAAGATTATTTAGAATCTGTATTTCAAAAGTTTCTTTTATTAAAGTAACGTTGTTACAAAACATTCGATATGTGCACCATTAGTGATTCGCAAAACATCCAATCGATACTCCAAATGTTGCCATGTACGCTGCAGCATATCCACATCAATTCGCTCAATAGCAGCTGTGATTCTTGCTTTTAAATCATCAATGTCTGTCACCCACGTACATTTCTAAAAAACTTGTCAAAACGTGATATCAGAAAAACTTAATGAGATTCTCTGTAAAATGGGGACAACACTGGAATTTCTACACTTCATGGTTGACTTTTAATAACAGCCAAAAATTGTACAGATAATTCTCGGACACCCGGTATATTATATATATATATATATATATATATATATATATATATATATATGTGTGTGTGTGTGTGTGTATATACACAAGTTAAATGTAAGATAGTTTTGATTTACCTCTGAAATACAGGGTGACCCCCCCCCAAAGCGTTCCATAAATATTTGTAAAAAAAAATTATATATATATATATATATATATATGAGACATTTTTGGGTCACCCTGTAGCTTCGAGTGCTTCAAATTCAGCATATTGGTTTTTGAGAGGTTGACCCGAAGATTTGAGAATAAAATTAAAGGTATTCTATTTTATTTATAAGATGGAATTAAATTTAAAAAATTTAAAAACTTAAAACATTTCAGCATCACTTAATTTTTAACTTCAAATTTTTTTTTATTAATATTAATTGATTATAACTTAAACCAACGTTTGTTATTAATTAATTAATATTTATTTTACAATTATCGCTTTCAATTTGGATGAACGTAATACGTATTTGTTATTGTGAAGTTTGTGGAGTGTCAGAAAAAAACAAAAAAAGACAAAAAAAAAAGATTCGTAGATTTTTGTTGTAAACAAGATTTGACTTTTCAAACACTCGGTCGATGTTCCTCAATTGAATGTAAATTCTTTATTGAATGGGACAATACAGGTTCTGTGTTTATCTTGTTTGTGTGTTCACAACCCCTGATATATATATATATATATATATAATATATATTTGTTCAGTGACAGTGAGAGCACTTTAAGTATCGTACAGTAGCTCCGAAGTGGGGTCTGCGGGCTCTGAGCAGTTTCTCATCAGGAGGTCCTCGGCAGTTGTACGAAATGACACGATACGAAACGTTATGTACAGTGTCTTTTAAAAGGGGTCCTCAGAGGCCTTAAAAGCAACTCAGGTGGTCCTTAAGGAGACAAACTTTGAGAACGTTTGGTACGAAGGTACACTTCAGCGTATGTGAATAGCATTCCAAAGTCATGCGATCAGAAATGATGATAATATTCCATTGGGTTGAACATAGTTCACTTTTTATTTATTTATTTTTGTCTATGTCTTGATAATTGTTAAGTTGCGTGTTTTAGGGTTCTTTAACCTCTTCGTCACAGCAAAGTTTTCAGAGGGTTTGGTGACCTACAGTTTTACGTGCGACCCGAACCGCGAGTCGCTACATCATTTGGACCCAGAGGATGGTACTCCATCCAAATACAACCTGGACCCAATGTCGCTTAACTTCGCTGACCGACGGGAAGTGTTCTTCCATAATGTGAAGATGGAGTTTTAACATGTGAAGATATTTCAAACGGTTTCCATACATAATCTCTCTCTCTCTCTCTCTCTCTCTCTCTCTCTCTCTATATATATATATATATATATATATTATATATAATTATATATATATCCCCTTATAATAACAGAAATTATGAGCAAAAACTTTTTAATTGCCTGCGAAGTTTTTAAATTGCTCGCTAATAATCTTAAGGGAAATAATTTTTCATCGTGGATGTTGGTGGCGGATGAAGAATGCAAATGAAAGCGGGTGTTATTCCGTGTGAATGAATCCAAACCTGAAATCTAAATGGAGTAAATGGATGAATAATAAGCAGTTGATTCATTATAAACGTGTAATATGTATAATGACCATATGATGATAGTTGGATTTTAGTAATTACTATTCAATTATTGTGCACATGCGTTTCAGTTTGCCTTAATTGGATTGCGGCCGCATATGGGGGAATATAATTTTGCAGTTCATATACTGTATATATATATTGTGTGTGTGTGTGTGTGTGTGTGTGTGTGTGTGTGTGTGTGTACATCACTAAAAGATGAAACTATTTGCAAATGTGAATGTAGATTTAGGTAAAAAAAATTTGAACAGAAACAAATGAAGTCCATCGTACAATTCCAGCATCATTTTTAAAACGTAAAAGGGTTTTTTTTAGTGCAAGATTTACTATGTGGCACAAATGCTTACAACTTTAACTCCTAAACGTTGAGCAAACAGACTAAATATCATATTGTGACTCGTCTTTTGTGACAATGAAAATGAACAAATAAAAAATATCGTACATCTTACCGTATGATGTCGATACATATGTAACAATTGAAGTAGCTAGATTATTAACATCTCAGAACGGGACATATCAATAATATCTTTCTTCAACTTCAATATGAGTACCTGCCATTTCGTCACCAAGCGTCAATGTCGTGAGTATATCGCAAATGTAATTGCTGATAAAGATAACATTTTTACTAAATGGACAACTCAAAGTGCTCTTCATTCTCATTTTTGTTGCGCAACCTCTTCACACGTTATGAGAGCCAGTTATCTGTCATTATCATCAACTTCTATCGATAGTAAAAACAAACAGAACTCCCGCCCAATTAACACCTTGTGGGACAGCGGGATATACGTTTCGGAAGGAGGACTGCCCCCGCCTAAATCCAGAGGGTTTTTATCACCTTAATAACAAATTGTCATTTACAAATATTGAGAAACTAAAATTTAATTAAATTAAACCTTTAAAATATTAAAAAATTGATTCTTACTTTTACGGTTGCTTAAAATTAAAAATTATTATTAAAAAAAGATGAGAAAATGCTCAAATAAGAATGCACTATAAAACGTTTCAATTACCATATCTAGGCATCTTCAAACATATATTCATCTGTTTTGAAGGTTAAAGTATATTGGCATTTTAATTATGCCGAAATAATACATAAATTTTTTTGCTAACCTTAAGTTTTGTGGACACCGGGTTTCGGTGATCCGTCCATTTTGTACTTCGAGTCACTCAGTGTGACTCTTACATCCGGGTTAGGTTACGCTAGGTTAGGTGGTCGCTCTAGGTTGGTAAGTTCTTTCTTATGTCACTAACTTTCGGCCAATCAGGGGTTAAAGAGTTGGTGTCCCTGAAACTTCATAGTTTCCAAAATTTCTAATAATTGTTGGAAATAGGGAATGGCATTACAACGGGAAATTAGGAGTTCGAACCCACGTCACGTGGTTTCAGAGTCAGCGCTCCTACCGTATATAATAACAGTGAAGAGAAACAGAAACTGGAGCAGCTCTCAGGTTAACTAATGCGTCCCAGTCCTCGAACTCCCGTTAATAAAGAATAAGCACACAACCTGCGCTTTTCATTAAACCTTATAGAGAAAACGTTTAGGAAAGCTTTCATTCTTATGTATTGAGCGCTTAACGCATCAGAAACGAGAGTAGAACATACCTTTGTTTTAGGTTGTATTTAGGGTCTATTCTCTCTCTCTCTCTCTCTCTCTCTCTCTCTCTCTATATATATATATATATATATATATATATATTAGGGTGGTCCTCAAGCATAGGGGGGGATTTTCAAACGTATATTTCTCTTGCTCCCAGGGTCTCAATCTGTGAGGTTATGCATAAAAACACTGTGTTTAAAATGTCATTGAGAAATAATAATATTTACCCTGTGCTCAAGAAGGTTGAAGTTATGCCCCTATGTGGGCCGTTGACACGCCTTGCTGAAAGGGTTGGATTGTGTGTGGTGTTGCTCTCACCGTTGACAGATTAGTGTTTTTTTTTTGGCTTGCCTTTAGAATTGGTATTAAACGTTTCCACTGTATCTTCCCCAGGTGTTATTTTGGTGAAATGGCCAGTACACGTTCAAAAGACTTCCTTGTGACGCCAGTCTCTGCACTCACGGGGAGCAAGCTGCCGTCCATCGGCGACGTCCTCGGCCTGACTCTGCACAAGCTGAGCACGAAGGTGGCAACGACGACGAGGGAGGCTGTTACGGCCGTTGCTGATGAAGTGCTTATCTTGTGGACGAAAGCGCGGATTCCAACGACGAGACGAGACCACATCACTGAGAAGCTAGAGAAGTTGTATGGCGAATACAAGCTTATCAAGAAGAACAAGAATCGACGCTCAGACACCCAGATTGCACGGGAAGCCTCCTTCCAGCAGATGTTCTGCAACCTCTTCGATGTCGCCCACGCTGACGCACTGAACATGATGAACATCGAGGAGGACAAGGCCTTCCTGATCGCCCAACGAGAACCCGGCCGCAGGGGGACCATGGGAGGAGCTGATGTGGTCCTGGCTCGCACAGAGCGCAATGTTGCGCAGCGGAGGGAGGCTGAACAACGCCGTCGGCGCCGTGCGACTGAAGAAATGGCCACTACTTCTCAAACAGCAGAATTGGCCTCTTCCAGCTCGAGCTCTTCACCCCCCAGCGACTCTCCCACCCATGGCGCTGTCGGAGGTTGCAGCCCACCCAAGCGCAGTCGGCCGGCGAATATCATTTCACCGGCACTGGCGGCTAGCTTGGACCGACCGCGACGCCGTTTACGTGCTCGGTGAGACGGCTCGGTCCCTTGGCCACAACATTGATGAGTTGAACATCAACCATACGGCGCCAGAGGCTGGCGCAACGCCAACAAGTTGCCGCTCAGCTCAAGGAGTCCTTCCATTGAGAAGCTGCCCTCGTTGTTCACTGGGATGGGAAGCTGATGGCGGATCTGACGTCCAAGGAACAGGTTGATCGACTCCCGATCCTGGTCTCTTGTGGCGGCGAGGTGCAGCTCCTCCAGGTCGCCAAGCTCGGTTCCGGTACTGGTGCAAACTGTGCCAAAGCTGTGGTGGAAGCTCTGCGAGACTGGGGATTGGATGACAAAGTTGGTGCCCTCTCGTTCGACACTACGGCTTCAAACACGGGAAAGAACACAGGTGCATGCGTGCTGATCGAGGAGGAACTTGGGAGAAGCCTCCTCTATCTGGCATGTCTTCACCATGTCCTGGAGCTTCTTGTCAGTGCGGTTTTCACGGAAGTCCTTGGACCGTCGTTGGCACCCGAGGTTCAGCTCTTCAAGCGATTCAAGGCGCAATGGGAGTTTTTGAACCAAGAAGATTATGACCACGTCATGAGTGATGCCAACGCTCGTCAAATCGTCGAGGAGGATGCAGACTCCATCATCATCTTCCTCGGCGGAGTGCCCCCCCGTGGGATTCGGTTCCGAGCGCCCGGTGCGATGCACCAGGCCTGCTGGATGTCGAAGGTGTTGTACGCCCTGAAGGTATGGATGTTCCGGCGGCAGTTACGGCTCACAGGCAAGGAAGAGGCCGGAGTTCGGCGCCTGAGCGTGTTCGCCGTGAAGTTCTACACAAAGGCGTGGACGGAGGCCCCGAACGCGGCGAAGGCCCCCCTGAGAGATCTCTGGCTCCTCCAGGCTCTGGAAAAATACGAAGACAAGGAGGTGGCGAAAGCAGTCAAGTCGAAATTCGCCAACCACCTGTGGTACTTGTCCGAGGAGTTGGTGGCCCTGGCTCTCTTCGACGACGATGTTCCTCCGGAAAAGAAGAAGGCGATGACTGCTGCGATGTTGGAGGAGCCAACGGAGGAGGACGACCCGCCCAAGAGAGCGTCGGTCCTGGCGTGCTCTTCCCTGTCATTAGAGACATTCGTGACGGGGAGGACTCGCCAGTTCTTCGACCGACTCCAATTGCGACGTGGATTCCTGGAACAGGATGTGTCGAAATGGCCGGACAGCAAGCAATTCCAAGCAGCTGCCGAGGTGGTCCGGAACCTGTCCGTGACCAACAACCATACCGAGCGGGCCGTGGCGTTGGCACAAGAATACAACAGGCGCCACACAAAGAAGGAGGACCAGCTGCAGTACATGCTCCTGGGTGTTGCAGAGCACCGGAAGAAATTCCCGGACGCTCGGAAGGCCACGCTGCGAACCGGCGACAATGAGTGGCGTCAGCACCCATGAGACCCCCGCCCCTGAGCGGCTAATACCTTTAAATGGGGGGGACCCGGAGGCTGGTATACCCTATAAAATTCAACCTTCATGAGCACAGGGTAAATATTATTATTTCTCAATGAAATTTTAACCACACTGTTTTTATGTGTAACCTCACAGATTGAGGCCCTGGGAGCTGAATAATTCCAAATTTCGATTTTGAGGACCACCCTAATATATATATATATAGTCAGTGTTTCAGCTAAGGGTAAATAATTGTTTGTCTTTTTCTTCAATTTTCTTGAACGTTTTTAGTGGCAAATTCCCACTTTTTTCCCCTCATTTAAGAGGGGAATTAGAGTGAAACCTTCTTTAGAGTGGTTTTAATAGTGAGCGCAAGACCAAATTAACATGCTGATAATTGCGCGACGAAGCGCATTACATTTAATTTCTTTATTCCTTGAATCCTTCAACAAACAAGAAAGATTTTGCATTTGTTAAAGATGTCTTGGCCAAAAGTCTTGAATCCTTCATCATTATTTAATAGCAAATAATGACAAATTCTAATATTAATAATGAATAAAATCTCTCTCTCTCTCTCTCTCTCTCTCTCTCTCTCTCTCTCTATCATGAGTCATTTGGTATTAGATAGTAAAACAAATTTCCCACTTTTTATTCATAATCGATGTTTTGCCAACTCTTCTCATTACTCATTACACAAATATGATACTTAAACCTTTTTCACACCTACAACGCCAATTTACTATTTAAACAACAAAACTAAAAGGAATGTCGATAAAATATTGTACTTTGATTCTTTCCCTCGAAGTCATTGGGTAAAAGTATTGACAACAGTCTTCAATTTAAGGACACCTCGTATATATATATATATATATATATATTATATATATATATATATATATATATATATATATCTTCTAGAGATTTAACTGGAAGTGAATTTTAATGTATTTTGGAGCAGTGTTTGACAACGATGTACTTGGATTAGTTTTACATCTTTCTTTAACGGTTTGTTTGCTTTAACACAAAAGGTTAAATGTAACCCAATCCTCATGAATCACGAAGAAAACATTGTCAGGCCTTTGTTTTTCACATGGATGCAAATATGAAAAAAGATATGAAATTTTTATTTTGTTTATTTCACTGAATCACGATTCTTTTAAATTCTTATATTGGAGTTTTTATGTATGAAAAATACACTAACTAGTTATTATCTATTTGATAAGTTAAACTTCCTATTTATTTTAATCGAAACTATTAAAATCTTAATAATTCTAAACTATAAACTATAAATTCTAAATTATAAACTGAAGCAAAGTGGAATTTTCTATCACGACCGCTGCGAAGGTCGTTTAATTCATGAAGTATTTGCATCTTCACTGTAACACTTCCTCCTCCCCGACTAAATGTGGGGATTTTGGTAAGATCATTTTCCTCTAGAATGTTATAATATTATTCCCCAAAATATTGGATGAATAAGAGCAAATTCCAGTCCTACGATAAAATGTTTATAGGTGGGGTCTAATATGTGATAAATAGCACACTGTAAACTTTAATACACTGTATATATATTTTAATTTCCTAATCTTTAGGAAAATAAAGGAATACAATGAGTTGGAAAGAAAAAAAGTCCCGAAATAAACAAAATAAATCTCTTTAAATTCTTTTCAGTGGCGTAGTTTATATTCTAGATTGTGGGTTTTATGACCTATTAAATATGCTATAACGCTAAAATTCATCTTAGTCTTCGCCGTTCTTTGATTTATGGCCTCCAACGTCATTTCATTTTTCTTCAAGTAATGAACGGAATGACGGGGAAAGGAGGCTAAATTTGGACATGACGACAACTTTAATTTAGGTGCTTTAGGATACGTAAAATATTGAAGGAGAATGGTATGACACTTCTTTCGTTTTCTGCTGTCGTAGAGAAGAAAAACCCTAACTTAAGAAGAGATAACATTTAGGGAAACTTTAGTATGGGATAGAAACAAAAAACGTGAGTAAAATTAGCATATTTACGATTCAATGTTAAGTTTTTTTTTTTTTTAATTGTCATCTGGTATAGATATAAATTTCTCTTGCTTATCTTTGTCCTAAAGGGAATTTTAACATATTGTATGTTAATAATGTATAGCTTAAAGTTAATTACGTGTTTTTGTTTAATTTCCTTCGCGACAGCTACGATCATATGACGGACGAAACCTACAGCTTTACGTGGGATCTGAACCGCGAGTTGCTACATAATCTGAACGTAGAGGATGATCTCCCATCCAACTATACAATCAGACCCAGTGTTACTTCGCTGATTGGCGGGAAGCAGTGTTACGACACTGGCCACTAAGTAAGGATGTGCGATTCGGGACTTTTCTTTTTGTTTCATGAATAAAACCTCTCAAACTTTTTCTGAACCTTCAAAAAGACTGACAGTTTCACTCCTCGCGAACTAGGATAGACAGAAAATGGGCTCAGATTGGTAATAAATGACTTTTTAATGGAAATGTAACATATTTAATTCACAACATATAAGAAAGAACAAATCACTGTTTATTTAATGAAAGTACAACATATTTAATCACATAATATGAGAAAGAACAAAACTATTGATTTAAATCCTTCTTCACTCGGACCGTTACAAAGAGAGTATCGTTAAGTATTTAATTTCCATTTATTGTGATAATTTGTTTACAATTTATGCTGTAACTTAAAGTTTAGGCTTTACCTTCTCTACTACTATGTTCCGCACACCCTGTTCCAAATTCCAATAACCACCATACTTGCAAGACAGTTTAGACTAAGTTGGAACAGGCAGAATCGAAATTCTCGATTCACTCATGCTGATTTGGATCGGGTTTCGAAGTTTTTGCCCAGTCGAGTTTTTCGATTCGCGCCACACCCTTACCACTAAGTAACCCTTTTAACTTTAAAATATCTGTCTATTGTGTTACCTTTTGATTCTATGTGATTAAAAAGATATCGATTTATCGATTTCACTTGAATTTGGAGACTATAAAGTGAGGATCATTTTTCTTTTTAATCTCTTCAAGCGAAATAACTGTTACGTAATTTCAGACCATTAATTAATTACAGTTTTCTGTACTAATGTCATCTTTTGCGTAATCAAAGAATGAATTATTATTCATATTACGAAAAATGCAGACTCTCTTTCTTTAACTGCGATTTTATCAATTTATTGCGTCTCATTTCACTCACTCACTTCACAGCCTGCAGCTGTTTCATATTCTGGGTACGTTTTGAAGGCCATTGCATTTATCACAGTGCAACGAATGAGGGTTTCAATCCTGCACGAGATTAGCACTCTCTCGTCGCTTGACAGAATCGCGTCAGCCAATGCTTAATCAGGGAAAATACATTCAACAATCACCCGAAATGAGCTCAGTTTGAAGTAAAAAAAAAAATTTCTTTACGTCATAATCATAACAAAATATTTTAAAGGGATCTTTATACATAACTACTAGTTTTAATTAAGAAATTGAATATATTAATAAAATCAATACTGATCGCTCCTTCTACGTAGAAACAAATCAAATTCTGAAATAAACAAAAGGAAAATAGACAAATGAAAGCCGCGGTTTCGGTTCGCTGTGACGTCCATTGAAAGCTCAATCAAAAAGCCATTACTTCTGAAGCCATTTAGAGAGAAGGCAATTTTCGCTTTACCTTCCTCTTAATAAATCATTAACGCTTTTATATAAATCATATTTATAACAGTATTATTACTTTATAAAATGCAATTATAATGATGTATCAGTTTTCACTAATTTGAGTGGATCGTATGAAGTAATTAATCCTCACGGTCTTTTATGGCCTATTTAAATTCTACATACACACGCACACAAATATATATATATATATATATGAGGGGTCCCGCGTCTTACGGTACCTAAGCGCCAAAATTAAAATTCGCCAGAAATCGCCTCCAAAGTTCAGCAATATTCTCGCAATAGTATATCTGTTATTAATTGAGCCAGACCATCCATTTTTTTTTTGGCTAAATTAGAGTTCTAAGTATGCTAATGAAGATGTTGATGAGTTTTTGGGATAGATTTTCATATTTTATATTTTATATATATATATTTTTTATTTTTTTATTTTCTTATTATGTCGAACTTTGGGTGAACTTTTGGCTGGCGATAGAGGTGAAAAAAGTAGTTCGCTTCATAAGGTTTTCAACCATACTTCTAGTGTCGTAAGGTCATTATAACCCAAACCACGCGATAGAGGAAGGGTTAAAATAGTGATATCCATCAAAAACACGTTTTCGCCTGTGGTAGCGTTTAGGTATCTTAAGACGCGCGACCCCTCATATATAGGTATATTCTATACTTCTGTGCATTGTTCCGTTGATCAGCGAATTTAAGCGACATTCGATCTGGAGAGAAGTTGAATGGGAGACCGTTCTTTGCGTCTAGATTATGTAGAGACCCTTGGTTCGGATCCCACGTAAAGCTGTAGGTTCCCTACTTCACATGACCTTTGCTGTTACGAACGAGGTTAAACAACCCAATCCCCAAAATTCTTATGCATTAACCTATACTGTCTACAGCTTTTATGAACTTTATTTCTTATGCCACAAGATGTGCGCTTTGAGGTCGAAATAGGAATTAATACATCAACTAGCAGGATTAAGCCGTGGCCACGTCGGAACACCGCTTCCCGTTTGATGAGCGAGGTTAAGCAACGTTGGTCAACGAGGTTAAGCAACGTTGGTCAACGAGGTTAAGCAACGTTGGTCAACGAGGTTAAGCAACGTTGGTCAACGAGGTTAAGCAACGTTGGTCAACGAGGTTAAGCAACGTTGGTCAACGAGGTTAAGCAACGTTGGTCAACGAGGTTAAGCAACGTTGGTCAACGAGGTTAAGCAACGTTGGTCAACGAGGTTAAGCAACGTTGGTCAACGAGGTTAGCAACGTTGGTCAACGAGGTTAAGCAACGTTGGTCAACGAGGTTTGCAACGTTGGTCAACGAGGTTAAGCAACGTTGGTCAACGAGGTTAAGCAACGTTGGTCAACGAGGTTAAGCAACGTTGGTCAACGAGGTTAAGCAACGTTGGTCAACGAGGTTAAGCAACGTTGGTCAACGAGGTTAAGCAACGTTGGTCAACGAGTTAAGCAACGTTGGTCAACGAGGTTAAGCAACGTTGGTCAACGAGGTTAAGCAACGTTGGTCAACGAGGTTAAGCAACGTTGGTCAACGAGGTTAAGCAACGTTGGTCAACGAGGTTAAGCAACGTTGGTCAACGAGGTTAAGCAACGTTGGTCAACGAGGTTAAGCAACGTTGGTCAACGAGGTTAAGCAACGTTGGTCAACGAGGTTAAGCAACGTTGGTCAACGAGGTTAAGCAACGTTGGTCAACGAGGTTAAGCAACGTTGGTCAACGAGGTTAAGCAACGTTGGTCAACGAGGTTAAGCAACGTTGGTCAACGAGGTTAAGCAACGTTGGTCAACGAGGTTAAGCAACGTTGGTCAACGAGGTTAAGCAACGTTGGTCAACGAGGTTAAGCAACGTTGGTCAACGAGGTTAAGCAACGTTGGTCAACGAGGTTAGCAACGTTGGTCAACGAGGTTAAGCAACGTTGGTCAACGAGGTTAAGCAACGTTGGTCAACGAGGTTAAGCAACGTTGGTCAACGAGGTTAAGCAACGTTGGTCAACGAGGTTAAGCAACGTTGGTCAACGAGGTTAAGCAACGTTGGTCAACGAGGTTAAGCAACGTTGGTCAACGAGGTTAAGCAACGTTGGTCAACGAGGTTAAGCAACGTTGGTCAACGAGGTTAAGCAACGTTGGTCAACGAGGTTAAGCAACGTTGGTCAACGAGGTTAAGCAACGTTGGTCAACGAGGTTAAGCAACGTTGGTCAACGAGGTTAAGCAACGTTGGTCAACGAGGTTAAGCAACGTTGGTCAACGAGGTTAAGCAACGTTGGTCAACGAGGTTAAGCAACGTTGGTCAACGAGGTTAAGCAACGTTGGTCAACGAGGTTAAGCAACGTTGGTCAACGAGGTTAAGCAACGTTGGTCAACGAGGTTAAGCAACGTTGGTCAACGAGGTTAAGCAACGTTGGTCAACGAGGTTAAGCAACGTTGGTCAACGAGGTTAAGCAACGTTGGTCAACGAGGTTAAGCAACGTTGGTCAACGAGGTTAAGCAACGTTGGTCAACGAGGTTAAGCAACGTTGGTCAACGAGGTTAAGCAACGTTGGTCACGAGGTTAAGCAACGTTGGTCAACGAGGTTAAGCAACGTTGGTCAACGAGGTTAAGCAACGTTGGTCAACGAGGTTAAGCAACGTTGGTCAACGAGGTTAAGCTGCCGTTACGAAGGAACGGTTACACAAACCCAATGTTAATTATTAATATTAATTATTATTCATACTAACATGGTATAATTTGCGAAACAAATATGGATTGTGAAACATTTATTTTACATTTAAAACGAGAAGCTTTTATTGTTAATGAAGACGTTATTGATCAAGTATTGCTTCCATTATTGCAAACAGCGTATTGGAGAATGTAATGATGGGGCGATTTAACCTCCTTCGCAACATCTAAGGTCCTGCAGTGTATAAAGACAGATAATAAGAATCAGTCGGGAGAGTCAGAAACTGGCAGAGTGCTTAAGCCAATTAATATGACTCATTGCTCTAATTTTTGTATTATTATTATTATTATTATTATTATTGTTATTATTATTAACATCATCGGAATTCGAACCCCCACGACTTCAGTGTTTTCACTTCGCTTAAAGGAAACCGGTGTTACCCAGGGAGCTACGGACGGTGGCTCCTGAGACAGGTACACCATATCGATCATGGGAATACAATCAGAAACAAAGAAATCATGGAAGGTTCTTTAACCCTAAAAAGCCAGTGTGGGACCGCACGCATAGAGATTAGTGTGAGATCTACGTAACCACATAATAAAAATTACATTTATAAGTTAAATTAAACAATTTATTTTTAAGAAACAATGATAAAAATTAACTTACGTACAATAAAAGCAAATGTACCTTTATTGTAATAGGCCACGCTGTCATTCTAGGGTTAAAAATGTTCAGAGTTGCTAAGTAAAGTTAACGTAAATTTTTCATTCATTGCATGTCCTCAACATTCATTCACAAATATAGGAAATATAAAGTTTCTTTTGCAGAGTTTTAATATTTGTTATCATTTAATTTACTAAACAAAATATTATATTTATCTCTATAGTTTCGGTTTTCAAATTTTATATTTCCGTAAGACAGAAAAATGTCTGAGCTTAATCCTGAGGTTTAAGGGTTAAGGGCCAAATTAAACGGGAAAAATAAATGTTAAGAGCCCTTTTTTTAAATTATCAATTATTTATCAATAATCTCTTAAAAATTTTTTTTAATAATTGTAATAATAATATTATTATAGCGTAGTGGTTAGCATCGCTGACTACGAATCCATCGCCCCCGGGTTCTATTCCTGGTGACGGCAGGCTGCGCGCAGCTAACCCAGCTGTTCATCCTTGCACGTAATAAAAATTGGTTGGTAGATAAATGAGTACCCTGGGTAGCCTAGTGATTAAATCGCTGGGTTGCTTATTCATTCTTTTATTATACAATCTTTATTGGTTACCTTGGTTTTGCTTCCGCCCGAATTGTTTATTCTGATGAAGGTCAAGTTCGTTGCTCCACCTTAGACCTACTACAGCTTAATGTGGAATCCGAACCACAACTCATCACACAACTCATCACGGGCGGTAGGAAACTACAAAATCCTTGACTGGACTCGATCTCACGACCTTCCCCAAGGTAACTAATAAAGATTATATAGTAAAAGTTTGATTAATAATAATGTTTATGGCCTTGTTTGGTAATTCAGATATTCTTTTTATCAATATTTATTGGAGTATTGACTAGGCTTTTATTGTTTTAATTTTTTATTCAAAATTTTATACTATCTACTTGGTGTAATGGCATTTTTAAACACATTAACTAATAAAAAGCATCAGTTATTCAAATTAAAAGAACCTTGATAGGTAGTTCTAAAATGTGTACATTCCCACACATTATATATGTATATATATATATATATATAAAGGCCTACTGACAGGTAAGCCCTATAATAATGTAATTAGATTAATTCAAGATTGTTTGGGGGTCACCAATTTGATCGTTCGATCAAATAATAAATGCCATTAATAAAGGTAAGGTGAGTAATAAGATGCGCTGGATTTTTCCTTTAATTAAACAAGACAAGTAAAGAAATAAATGTTTACAGAGTTTGAACTGAAATGAACAATTACATATATTGACTGAGTTATCGAGATTAAATGTTTATTTTACTGAAGGACAAATGCACGGTATGTAAATTGCATTAGAATAATGACATGAAGCATATGAGCGGATTTAGAGTTATTACGATTGGAAAGGAATGACACAAGGCCCAGGCGAAGGGGCCTGTTAGATTAAGTCTGGCATCTTGTCTGGCGCCACTGCAGTGTTGCCAGATCTACAGATATATCTGTAGATCTACAGATTTTATGAAGCAATTCAGATTTTCAGATTTTTTCAATAATTTATGCATAATCTACAGATTTTTAATCCAGCAAGCAATCATTATTATTTACTTCCAAAATTTACAACAAGGAAATATTAGGCCTACAGTCTCAATCAATAGGACACAAATGTTCTCGGTATTCAGTTTCAGAAGTCGAGTCGACTCGCTTCTGACTACGATATACATGCCGATTAAATCATTTAATCGGCGCTGATTGTTTGATATTCCCTCTACGTCATGGTAGCATGGAATGTTTTTGTTTTTGTTGAAAAAAATGATATTTATCTGTTTAAATCTAAAAAGGATTTTTTTTGGTTTCATTTATGTGTATGAATTAAAGAAGTATTCCTGTGTTCTTATAGTTATTACAGCAATAACCAAAAGGTATTTCCTTTGTCACAAAGTAACGGAATTCAATTTGTTTACTTTCATTTACTTTACTTTTTTTTATGTTAAAGTGCCATATTTATATAAGTTTATAAAAATAAAGAAAATATTATACAAGATTTTATCATTGATAATACCTTAAGACAGTAAATTAAATAAAAATATGTCAAAATTATTATTTAGATAAATATTATAAATCTACAGATTTATACAGATTTTTTAATCAGATTTATCAGATTTTTAAAAATTCCATCTGGCAACACTGGGCGCCAGCTTAACTGAAGAGAGATGCGAGAGTTTCTCGAGCCGAGATACGATGTGACGTCATCTTGGTCGCGGCTATATGTCGATAAACAAAGAAAGGTATTGATGGAAGAATGGGCTTCTTGTGAAGGCAGAAGGAGCTGCTGCAGGAAGTTTTGACGAAATGTCTGTATCCCCATATATATATATATATATATATATATATATATATATATATGTGGAAAAGGCTTTCCACAGGAAATAAAATTTTGTTAAAATTTAAAGATATTACTCTGTTTGTATAAATTAAAATATTAATCCTTTAAAAGATAATATTCTGCTCGTATAAATTAAAGTATTAATCCTTTAAATTTTTAATATTGTATGACTTATCTCATACCCATAGACAGTAGATGTCTGGCAGCCCTTCTTAACCATAACGCTCTTCAGAGGTGCCAAATCTATAATCTTAAACGGAGACTCCTAAATTCTAAGCAATGTTTTCGGTTACAAATCACATAAAAGAGTTAACTATAGAAACGAAAATATATAAATTCACTTTATTAAGTTCATTGTTGGACTAAAACTTTGCAACCTTAATAATCTCTTGAAAAGAAGAACCATGACTGTCAGCAGTATAAACTTCATTGTCGGTGCAATGAAGCAACATACTGAGTTACTAACAACGGGATGGTGTAACGTCACATATACTGTACAGTGTACATACATACATACACACACACACACACACACACACACATATATTATATTATATATATATATATATATATATATATATATATATAATATAAGGTGCTACTTTAGTATGCGGTCTACTACGATTGGTTAGGTTTAGTCATGATATTTTCGTTAAAACTAACGAAATATCATGACTAAACCTAACCAATCGTCAAGGGCGATTGACATCGGGATGTAAACAAGCAATTAGTAAACAAGATAAGATATAGTTAAAAGGTAGACCGCCGAATCGTAGGTAGACCGCATACTAAAGTAGCACCTATATATATATATATATATATATTATATATATATATGTGTGTGTGTGTGTGTGTGTGTGTATGTGTGTGTGTATTATAAACTCCTTTAGAGTGGTTTTAATAGTAAGTTTAAGGGTAAACTTTTAACTTAATCACAAACGACTTTTGCAAATACTTTTATGAGTAATAAACAGAACCCTTTTTTTTTTTTTTTACCTAAATCTTAACTAAATCTTATCTAATCATGTATCTTTCAGTTACTAAATTCTTGTTGCTTGAAATGCCTACTCGGACCAACGCTGTGGTTTATATAGACTAATTGCATTTATCTCTCTTATTATTAAAAAAAAAATAAAGGATGATTTGCCACTGTCGTTAATAGGGCAACTTCGATGGTACGAAATTAAACAATTAAATTGCGAAATGAGGACAGTAAACTTTTAACTTAATCACAAACGACTTTGCAAATACTTTTATGAGTAATAAACACAGAACCCTTTTTTTTTTTTTTTTACCTAAATCTTAACTAAATCTTATCTAATCATGTATCTTTCAGTTACTAAATTCTTGTTGCTTGAAATGCCTACTCGACCAACGCTGTGGTTTATATAGACTAATTGCATTTATCTCTCTTATTATTAAAAAAAAAATAAAGGATGATTTGCCACTGTCGTTAATAGGGCAACTTCGATGGTACGAAATTAAACATTAAATTGCGAAATGAGGACAGAGTAATTTCAGTATGATAATATTTAACGGGTGACCATTTCATATGACATGTGAATTTCCTTAAATTACTTTAATTTTGAGGTGAAGAAGTAATGCGGGAGGCTGATGTACATTGCCACCATAACACGCAAGATGTAACATATTATAAATACTTTTATCCAAAGACCTGAATGCAATACTTTAGATTAAATCCATGTTTTTCTAAAACTTCAAAATTACATTTTTACTAATTTCAAGTAATAATATTGGTTTACATCTCTGTTCCAAAGTTACTATATTACATACACACATACATACACTTGCTTTTGTGTTTTCGGGGTTCTTGGCTCCCGGTTCAACCTTACCTTCAGGAGGATTTTGCTATGTTTGATTGCACCCAAACGGTTTAAAGGAAACATGACAAATGCCATTTTTCTGCTAACACAGTGGAAGTGGAATTTAACAAGCACCGTGTCCAACCTCGTATGTATAAAGTACCACACAAATGTAAATTAAAATAGCAACTGGAGCATTCGTTAGGTAATAGACCAACCACAAATATATATCCAGTTGGCATTTGTGAACACAAGGTTATTAGTAGTTGCACTAAAAATAGACTTACAAATTCCTCCCAATCGCATATACGTTCCCACTGCCATCAGTTAGACCAGGGATTCCCAAAGTGGTCTGTACAGACCCCCAGGGGTCTGTAGGAAGCTTCCAGGGAGTCTCTAAGCTTTTGGAAAAATAGTAACATTAACTATATTAAAATAAATTTCCATTTCACACTAGACATTTGGTAAGTGTTTATCAAACTGGTTTAATGAGCGTAGAATGTTTAAGTTTACTACATTAATTTAAAAGCTATCTATGTTCATGAAATATACTATAGTTTGTAACTGAATCCATAATTTTTTTTGTGGGGGTCTATGTCCTTACGGAATTAATATTTAGGGTCCTTGGTGTAAAAGTTTGAGAACCCTGAGTTAGACCACCCAATTAGATGTAATAAATTTTCAATAATTACTAAAGCTAATAAACACGATCTCCCCCTCTTAGAAACAATACTCATTTTGAAATATGAACCAGATATAAATCATCATACCCTATTCCATAACCTCATATCCTTCAATAAAATTTTCTTTACCTACCACCAACCAAGTTAGCGCCCTTCAACAAATTGTATCAACCTTTCTCATCTCTCATTCTTTGCTGCGTCTGTGATCGAGTAACTTGTACCTGATTTGTTTAATGGTTTACATTTTAAACTTATCTATAATAATGTTCCCCTAAATTATTTGTTTTTTTTTTACATTTATCTTAAAGGTAAGCCCATTTTATGGTTTCTTTTATATTAAATATTTTAACTGTATTAACTTCATAATTTCATAACTGTTTTAATTTTTAATTTCGTTTGTGGTATTTTAGTTTTTAATTTGTTTGTGGTATTTCTGTTAATATTTAAAATTTTTTAAATTCACAGTTGGTTTTTAATTATATATATATATATATATATATATATATATATATATTATATCTATATATATATATATGTTAACCCTCCGTCTATGGCCTTGGTCGGTTCGAAGTTGACGGGGGTTCTGGTTAGCTGGTAGCAACGGATTTGTTACTCTGGAGTAGCTGATACCGTATAGGGAATCGCAGTAGTTTCCTTCTATACTACTCTCCGATTTCTTCTTATAACGCATCGGGAAATTATTTTTCTCTATTTAAGACTAAGTTCTCTGAAGAGAGCAAGGCTCGTAGAAGATAAAGACTTTTTCTTACGGTAATTTACTGCTAAAATGTTACAGGTAATGTCAGCCTCTAAGTTAGATTAGTCTAGTCAGAATGAACACTGGAGAAATTTTATGGGTTTTTATATCGAATTTTTTTCCTGACATCATTATTATTTAATGCTGATCTGTTTTTGTTTTTGTTTTTTATTCTCAATAGGCTGATTTACTTTGCAAAACATTTAAAGACAAAAATATTTTTGCTGCATCAATGTCTAGATTGCTAAGCAAGAGGAAGCCATATTTTTTATTTTAAACCGCATATTGACAGATCTGATGTTATCATGATCTACCGAGTTAACTAAAAATGGAATTGAAATATGCTTTCCCATCACGAATTACAAAGAACATGCACATGGGCAAAAGTGAAAGGCTTAAGATTAAAAATTAAACGTTAAGCAGGACATGACTTCATCTTTTACAACGAAGAGAGAATGTATACAGGAAATGAACAACATTGCATTATTAAGCTAAGTCTATGAAAATGATCAAGTTGTTTAAAGAGAAATAATTCACCAATTATAAATAGAAATCAAATCAGTTTTATCCAAACTCGTGTCAGCGTGATACGATTTTGGACTTGATATGTAAAAATAAATATATGAATAAGAATATAAGGATTATATAAATACACGAAGTAACGAATGAATATAAGAATTATATGGATGTAGGAGTTATTCATTGTTCATTTTTACACACACACACACACACACACACACATATATATATATATATATATATATATATATATATATATATATATAAGGTGACCCAAAAGACCCCAAACTCGTGTCTTGATATTTATTTATTGTTATACATTATTCAAAGTGGAAGTAATACATTTTAATATTTGTTTCAGATTTAGAGGTATGATAAGCTGCTCGTCCTGATCTTGAATGTACAGAATAAGTGCTCGTGGTGCAAAGGATGAATTCTCAAAGAAACGTCGGGAGAGGAAATCACCGTCACGTGGGATGGTTTGAGGAACACGCTCAAAAAATTCAAAATTAGTGATGGACGGATTTCGGTCTGGTCGTCCTACAGGACATCGACGGACGAGGGTACAACGTACGCGGTACTCGCAAAAGTTAATGCTAGTCTCCACTGATCCGTGCGTTTATAAATTATTCTAAGTGGGTATCGGCAAAAGTTCCGTGTATTGGATTTTAGAGAGTTACAAATATCATTATTACAAGAATCAGTTTGTCCAAGAATTACATGATTATTGATAGGCGCACTAGATTTTGCGAATGATATCTCCATCAACAGACTCGGTCAACTGTAACTGAAGACATTCTCTTCTATCTCTTATCTCACTGAAGACGTCAACCGCCCTAACTTGATATTAGGCTGGTGAGAATCATTACTGCGCAGTAGATATTCATTCCCAGACTAACCGCGCGTTGCATAGTTTGGTGTAGTATGCATTCAAACAAAGTACTATAGGCCTTTTTTGAGTTATTTTTTCCAACAGTATTACTGCTGACTTACTTGTACATATTCCACACTTTCATTAATGATACATCGCACTCGCCAAAAGAATACGTACGTCATCCAGCAGGATAGAGCACCATCTCACTACGGTCACGATGTTCCACGCTGACGGGTGACGATGATGATGACGGTTGATTTTGGTTGTCTAACTTTCTTCGTAATGACAAAGGTCACGCGACGGAGGGGACCTACAGCTTTACGTAGGATCCGAATCTCGGGTCATTACATTATCTGAGCGTGGAGGATGATAACCCAACTACAGGACAGCCCCAACATCACTTAACTTCATTCATCTATCGGGCATCATTGTTGGCAACGTGGTCACGCGACGTACCTCTGGGCTGTGAAAAGCAATCCAATTGTATTACTATCGAGATCTTGTGACATCACTTCTTTGGATTTCAGTTTTGGGATCACTTAAAGAGTGACGTTTCCAATAATCGTTCTTGGACACTTGGAAACCTCAAAGTTAACATCCGTAATGAATTTGCAATCATTGATACGAAAAGTCTTCAAAGGTCTTGAAAAGGTCTTAAAACATCTAAACATGTTCAAAACATCTTCAAAACATCTTCCAAACGTCCATCACATCTCTTATTTCAATGTGAAAAGATCTGCAGGAAATGCAGTTTAAACACCTTCTGTGACCAATGTGACTAATAAAAAACTAAATCCTATGTCACGGAACTTTTTGGGACACCCTATATATATATATATATATTAGGGTGTGTCAATTTTGGGGGTGAAATGACTAAATTGAAAATCATGTGATTTGGTAGCAATTTAATGTAATCATTTGGCATACAAAATAATATCCTTGCTTCAAAAACAATAAAAAATAACTCCTACCTACATCAATTTTAATTCAAACATTCAAATTTTTCGTAAATTCGTAACAAAATAACAAATGTGCGCAAACATCCTATCAACATTTAAAGTGGCAATAAGATATCATTCAGAGTCTTTATTTGAAAATAACCAATGCAGTCATGTCCTTTTTGCTGCGGTTCCTTGACATCAGCATTCGGCTTGCTACTTGCGCTTTGATGTAGCCTTCTCGCCTCTCGTGACTGTAAACTTGACTAGCTGCTTCTATGACATTTTCACACATCTCTCCACACTCTGAGTGTGAGAAGGACACTTTGGCACTTGCATTGGGGCCTCTTTAAGTTGTGTTAAATCTTTGTTTGTTATACATGTTGTCAGTGGTGGCTCCAAAACTTCCGAACTCAAGTTAACTAATTCTGACAATTTCGTGGCATTGACGTTTATCGGAGGTACCTTCCTTGTCTGAACAGAGCAGTCTCCCAGCTGGTCATCATCTAGTGATGTTCCTCTAAGCTTTAGAATGATTTTCACAGCCTCAGTTCGCTCTTTGGTACATTGGCTGCAGAGTGTTGCTTGCAAAACTGCCTCTGGCCTAGCATACCAAGCGGACCTTCTCACCACAGGTAACACGATGTCCACCACTACTTTCCTTTGGGTTCTCAGTAGCTGTAATTGAAACAAGATGTGGTTGGGCCCCTCCATCCACATTGGATTAAGTTTTACATTGAACCAGTGAGGAAGATAAAACCCAATAATAAATTCAACAATCAACATCAAATTCTGTAGCATTTTGCCCTTCAGTGCATGTTTGGAAACCCAAATCCTGCAGAAACTAATCGCTGTAGTTAACCAACGACTGTGACTTACGGGTCCAATCTCCAAGAGAGTCAGATTTTGAGGCAACTCTCCTGATCTGATTGCTTGAACAATACGATAAGCGTAAGATTGATCCGTGCTGAGGTCTTTGATAACTTCTTCAGACAACACTAGAAGGGGAGGGCCTACTTCGACCTTTGGAAATTTTGTATTTATTTCTAATTCCGTTGCTTCATCTAGCATGTTGCCAAGGGGGCCTGACCACTTGTTGTTGCTCTTTGTAGGACCATCAAGTTCCTGGATGAGACGACGAAGAGGTAGTTCCCCTGTGTGCAAATCACATACAATCCAAACAAGCCTTCTTCCAAGTTTTTTCTCTAAATGCGTCATAACACCGCCCTGTCATCCAGTGTTCACCGCAGTTGAGTCTCCATCCACCAACGGTCTGCAGTGAACTGTCAAGTCTTCTTTCTTGAAGCCAACATATTATTTGATCAGCAATTGCCCCTGCATGTTTCTTGCCTTCTACTTCTGTTTCAGGAACAAAGTGAAACAAATAGCGGCCACCAGGTTCGGAACACACAGAGTAGTGTTCTTCTTTGATGAGACCGGGAAACTTTCTGTCCATTCCCTCTACCTCTAGGAGAACTTTTGTGTCATCTCTTCTTCCATCAAACAAAAGGCAAGAGAGACCTTCCTCCTTCAAATCTTTTTCATGCTGATCAGATATTTCCTTCATTATTTTTTCTTGTGCTCTTCTTATCTTATTATGAGCTATCACTAAGGATGTATCCTCTCGGCTGATGAGGCCTGCATCTATCCAAGCGGCAGTGGCAATCTCTGCAGTCTCTCGTAGCCCCGTATGGTGACGAATACTGGCAAGGGCAATGTTTGAGATGTCTTTAGTGTTGTATTTCATTCTTTTCGGCGAAGGTTCAGATGGCATTTTGGAGCTATCATCTGATGTTGCCTCTTTCTGTTCATCTGAAGATCTTTCAAAGAAGTGAGAAACCTCTTGATAGAGCTCTTCATCCCTTTGGTTGGCTTCTTCACTCTTCTTTTTCTTCCTTTCTTCCCTCTCGGATTTTCTCACGAGGACAGCGACAATCAATGTGAGGGTGAGGTTCTCTTCTGCATGAGGGAGAACAATTGGCTTCAGAACACAACTCTATGGGACACTGGCAGTTAAAAATGTCAAGAAGAGTATCAAGTGTGTGCAGAAATTTATTTTTCTTTGCTAGTTTTCCTTTACCAAGTGATCTCTCAACTGCTTTGTGCCATAGCTTTGTTAATTTTAGCTCAGTAGTTCTATACTGATTGAGTACAGGTGGTTTGAATAACACATTAGCTTTTTTCCACTGATGCAGAAGAGGGGGAATCATGTCCCTTATGAGCTCTTTCTCTGTGTAGTTCCTTCTATCCTTTGTATTTTGTTCGTGAAGGAGTAACCCTAGTCTCAGCATGTCTCGCACTGTTGGTAGTTCTGATACGGGAAGCTCCTTGCCTGTACCGACTAACAGGCTCAAGTGGCATGACGACTGACCTCTTGTCTTCAATTTTGGCATCTTAGGAATATTTGAAAAGAAAGAAAAACATTTAAGTATTTTATATCAATTACGATGTTTCAAAGTTTAGTCATTTCGATGTTCTAAAATTCAATAAAAAAATATTTCATGGATTACAACATAATTAGACAGAAGAATATGATAATAATAAATAATTGCAATAATCAATAATCCATACTTACAGTTAAACTGTAGTATTCGTCTAGTAGAATAACTATGAAGTAGGTACAAGAGCAATAACAGCAAACCACCGTCTATGACATCTAAGAGGCAACTGAGGACTGAGAGTGAGGGACAGTTCTATTCATGTTGTGACTTGTACATTGTACAACAACTATATGACCTTGAAAACACTCCATATGCGATCAGTGGGATAATTCTGTGACAGATGAATAGTTAATCAATTTATGTCCTATTATTAGTAAAAGAGTCAATTTCTGAAACTTTAAGGTAGTTTATTGCTATCCGATTTTGTGTCTCGAATTTGGCATCATCGGTCATTATTACCCCCAAGTCGACCGCTTTCGTGCTTCTCTGAATTTCTTGCCTATCTGGAGCATAATATGCAGTCTTTTTAAGTTCCTCATTTCTACCATATCTCAAGAGGTGAAATTTCTCTGTGTTAAATGTCATATTGTTGTCTTCTGACCATTTGTATATTTTGTTTGTGTCTCTCTGCAAGGCCTCTACTTCGTTTGCATCGCTGATTTTTCTGCTGATCTTTGTATCGTCCGCAAATGATGTTACTATACTGTTGCTGTTTACTCCACTGTCTATGTCTGTTAGCATGATAATGAACAGGAGTGGGGCCAGCACTGTACCTTGTACTGAGCTGCGTACTTCTGATTCTGATGATGATACACCTTGAATTTTGACCACCTGTAGTCGATTTCTGAGGAAATTGTAGATCCATTTTCCCACTTTGCCTGTTATTCCCATATGTTTGATTTTATGTCCTATTAAACCATGATCGCATTTGTCGAATGCTTTAGCAAAATTCGTGTATATGACATCATAGTTTTCATTGCCTTCAAGTGCATCTAGGATATTGTTATCATGCTCTGTAAGTTGTGACAGGCATGATCTTCCTGATCGGAATCTGTGTTGATTTTCGTTGAATTTTTCCAATGTCTCCAAGAAGTCATAGATTTTCTCTCTGACTATTCTTTCAAACATTTTGGTGAGGTGGGACGTCAAGGACACTGGTCTATAGCTCTTTGCTTGAGATCTATCTCCTCCTTTATATATAGGGACGATGTTTGCTCTTTTCAAGATGCTCGGTATTTCCCCAGTGTCTAGGGATCTCCATATCCAGTATAAGAGTGTAGCTATTTCATTTTTGCAGTTTTTAATTAATAGTGCGTTCCATTTGTCCGGACCTGCAGCTGAATGTGATTTCATTTGTCCTATAGCTGTCGCTACATCTTCTGGGGTAAAATCAAAGTCTGTTATGCATTCTCCTTGCAATTTCTCTTTGAAGAATGCATCTATGTCAGGTATCGCTTTGTCACTTTTTGGGTACTGAATACCGATTCATACTGGGCTCTCAATGTTTCAGATATTTCTTTTAGATCGTCTGTTAGTTCATTATTTCCTTTCCTTAAAGACCCGATAGTAGCGCGCGTTTTTGTTTTCCTTTTCGCATAGCTGTAGAAGTATTTTGGATTTTCCTTTATTGCTTCTACCGCCTTTTCCTCTTCCCTTTCTGTATGGCCCTTTATCAGAGTTTGTATTTCCCAATCGATTCTCTCCAGTTTTTCTTGGATTTCTTTCCTGGCATTGCTGTCTCCGCAATTAGCTAACTTCGTCGCTACTCTCTTTCTTTTGCGGAATATTCTTCTCTTTTGACTCTCTAGCCAGTTCCTCTTTCCTTTTGGCTGTGCTTTCGGAGCATATTTTTCCAAAATTCTCAGCGTCTTTTCTTTCAAGGTTGTTAGCATTTGAGGGGTCGCGCGTCTTAAGGTACCTAAGCGCCACCACAAACGAAAACGTGTTTTTGATGGATATCACTATTTTCACCCTTCCTTTATCGCGTGGTTTGGGTTATAATGACCTTACGACACTAGGACTATGGTTGAAAACCTTATAAAGCGAACTACTTTTTTCACCTCTATCGCCAGCCAAAAGTTCACCCAAAGTTCGGCATAATAAGAAAATAAAAAAAAATAAAAAATATATATAAAATATAAAATATGAAAATCTATTCCAAAAACTCATCAACATCTTCATTAGCAATACTTAGAACTCTAATTTAGCCAAAAATGAACGTTCTAGCTCAATTAATAACAGAGATACTATTTGTTGATAACTCGATTATATTGTGGTCTGAGATAATAGTTGGAGTTATTTTTATATCCGCAATCAAGTTCGTGTTATTTGTGAATACCATATCTACTATTATCTAGGCAGTTATTTTTCCTAGTATTTTCTGTTATCTCCTGTGTCAGCATAAACTCGTTTATGAGAGCCATCAACATTCTTGCTTGCTCCTCGTCCTCTCTTGTGCCCCCCTTATCTTGCCGTATAAATATATTTTTACCCACCTTTTTGAATTTTATAAATGGGAAATTAAAATCGCCACAGAGTATTATATCAGGGGATGGAGAGTTTACGGACTTTATTAGGGTTCTGATATCCTCAATAGCATCCGAAAATTTTTCATTTGGAGAGTTTGGAGGTCTATAGATGACTATCAGTACCACGTTTAGTTTATCTATTTTCACTGCAAGGGTTTCCACGAAACTGTTGGATTTACTTATTACCGTCTCTGTCATATGCCTTTCATGTATATAAATAGCACAACCACCTTTACGTCTCGCTGTTCTATCCGCTCTTAGTAAGTTGAATCTATCGATATGCAATGCTTTCTTATCGATACAGTGTTCGCAGTTTCGAGTTTATTTATATATATATATATATATATATATATATATATATATATACACCGTATTTAGTCGCATATAATGAGCACCCTGATTTTCAGACCAGGTTTAGAAAAAAGTTTGTTTGCGCATATAATGCACATCCCGCTCGATCATGGTACTGTATTTTTAGATTCAGTCTCGAAACAAGCTGAGACTTGTTTGTTGTTCTTCGCGTACGCTGTTTCGTTGGCAATTAGAGCCTTCGCGAGCGCTGTCTATTAGCCAATTAGAGATGAGTGCTACCACCAAAGTAGTATGGAGCTTCATAATGGCTTGGATAGACAACAGGCTGTTGGAAAACTGTATTGTCAGACGTCATAATCAATTCGTTCAGGAAAAGCAGTATAAGCAATGTCCTCGATGGTACTGAAGATGATCTACTGTGCGAGGAGGAAGAGGATGCGAGCGACCCCGATGACCCCTCTGAGGAAGCGGGCGACTCCTCAAACACCAGTGAATCGGGCACGAATGTGGAAATTGTATAGACAGTAATTAGGGTAAACCTTTCATTTCATTCAAAGAATGTCTGCAGCGCTGTGATTACCTGATTAACCTAATATTGACAATAGTGTAATGTTATGCGAATTCTGAATAGTCCTTTCATTTCGCGTATTAAGGAAGTACGGCTATAAGAGTCTAATAAAAATACCTGTATATTCTTCCAAAGTTTGTTATATCTATTTATTACTGATAGGAGGGCCACTCAATGTATTTTGCCCCACCTTTTTTTTCTTTCCAAGTTTCCTTGTAAGTTCCAGAAATTGGTATACAAGTAGTTACATACCTTTTTTACAAGTTTTTATTTTTCCACATAGTCTCCATCCTTTTCTACAGCTTTCCTCCACTTCGAAACAAAGGCCTTTATTCCTTCCTGGTAAAAGTCCGCTGGCTTCCGTTGGAGCCACCTCTTAACCTCCTCAATACCCTCATCGTCACTCTGAAACTTTCTTCCACGAATAGCATCCTTCATTGGCCCAAACAAATGGAAGTCTGAAGGTGCCAGATCCGGGCTGTATGGAGGGTGGGGTAACACAGTCAAGCACATTTCTGTGATGGCCTCTCTTGTTTGCAAACTGTTGTGTGGTCTTACGTTATCGTGCAAAAGAAGGACGTCTTCCAGTTTTCTCTCCGGTCGAACTCGCTTTATACGTCTCTGAAGTCTCTGTAGGGTAGTAATATATGCCTCTGAGTTGATTGTTTGTCCTTTCTTCATAATGTTCGCCAGAATCACTCCTTTCATGTCCCAGATGATGGTGGCCATAACCTTTCCTGCAGAGGGAGCCATTTGAATTTTTCTAGTTTGGGGAGTCTGCGTGATGCCACTCCATGAATTGGCGTTTTGTTTCAAGTTCAAAGTGGTGTACCCAAGTTTCCTCCACAGTCACAATTCGTGAAAGGAAGTCATCCCCTTCTGTCTCGTATCGAACCAACGACTCAGAAGCAATTTCTTTTCTTTGGGCTTTGTGATCTTCAGTGAGTTCGCGAGGAACAAACCGTGAACACACTTTTGAATATCCAGTTGCTGAATTATTATATTCACACTTCCTTCACTAATTCCTAGCTCCAGTGATAGCTCCTTGTAATGTGACGCGCCGATTTGATCGAATAATGCTGTTAGCATGTTGCACAGTGTGAGATGTCACAGCCGATGCCGGGCGACCGCTGCGTGGCTCATCATCGAGGCTGGCTCTCCCTCTCTCCGACGAACTCACACGTTTAGACCAGCGTCCAACTGTGCTTCGATCAACAACAGCATCTCCGTAAACGTTTTGTAGACGTTTGTAAATATTTCCAACTGTTTCCTTCTCTGCGGTTAAGAACTCGATAACAGCTCTCTGTTTACGTCTTACATCACTGTCAGACGCCATTTTTGAAACTGCGTTAACCATCAGTTTTATACAAGGGCGTTTAAAAGCGGTTTTATATAAGGAGGGGAGGTTCAAACTGGAAAAATCCGGTTATGTGAAGCGCAGAAAATTCAAACTTACGGCCGAAAAGACATTTCAGCCCCATGGCCTATTATTTAGCTAACAAAAAAGGGTGGGGCAAAATATATTGAGTGCCCCTAGTAGTTTTCGTGTTTTGCCTGCACGTACAGAGTGGCCACAAAGTCCCTTTGCAGTGAAATTATAGCATATCTGTGTTGCCCTTGTTTTTCATGCAAAGGGACTTTGTGGCCACCATCTATAGTACGCACCCCGAATTTAAAGATGGGAAAATGGTAAAAAAGTGCGCGTTATACGCGAGTAAATACGATATATATATATATACACACACACACACACACACACACACACACACACACACACACAGTATATCCCGTTTGGGGGAGTGGGGAGTGAGTGTCTGGTGTTGTGCGCAACTTGATATAGCGTCCGGTGCGCCCTTTAATTCAGGGCTGAGAGGATTTACTGATCTCCAGTTCTTCAATTCGACTTTAGCCGCTTTACAAAATGTTTTGCGAAAGATTTGGCGACGTTGCAACAGATTTGCCACTATCAAATACTAAAGGTTAAAAACAAACCTTTTAGTATCTAGTGATGCGTAATACCCGAAATCAAAACCAAGAAGAAAATAATTCAGGATACTCGATTCAAGCTTTTTCTACACAAAATAATTATATTACTGTTCAATTTTACTGTTGTTACTTTTAAAGATGATTAAACAAACGATTTTTGCCCAAGTATGTATTATTTATTTACAGTCGGAAATGAAAATTATAAATTTAATTTGATGAAATCAGTGTGATGAAACAATTAAAAAGGTTTAACTCACAAATAATTAAATTATTAATTAAACGAGCATCGATTGTAAATCTTCAGAAACTTTTACAAATATTAAACAAAATATTAAAACGTTTTCGACTTCAACACTAAAATTTATTATACTCCATTTCAAAGAGACGATTTTCAACAGTAAACGATTTTACTGTCGAGTTGAAACCGGACCATCTGACGTTCAAAACAAATTCACTAAAAAACACTAAATCGAAATTTATATTGAAAAATTTATAATAAAACATTGAAGCAAAATTATAGCAAAATAATAATATAATTAACGGTTATTAACAATTTCTAATAACCATTAACAACTACGAAGAAGAGAATCGTCAGCCACTAATTTTTCTTCGATCCATCACGTAAAAGCGGGCTACGTCGTGGGCCACGTCGCAAAATCACTTCCCGCAGATCAGCGAAGTTATATTAAGTGACATTGGGTCTGCGTAGTAGTTGGATGGGTGACTGTCCTCTGCGTCCGGATGATGTAGCGACCTGCGGTTCAGATTCGACGTAAAGCTGTAGGCTCCCTCTGTTACATGACCTTTGGTGTAACTGTGTGTGTTTTGGGTTTGTTTAACCTCCTTCGTAACAGCAAAACTTTCACACTTACTGTACGTACGTCTGGAAACTTTGGGGAGGGGGAGGGTAGACTGAAGTAAATGTGACTAGCTAAAAACAGTTACTGATAACACAGCTCAACAAAAAATTTTTTTGTTTCGTTGCCAAGGAAATTCGTACGAATTTAGGGTATTTTGGGGTTGCTGAATTCCAAAATGAAAGTAGTTTTTCCGATTTGGCTCTAGTTCTTGAGATAATGAATACCCTCAATTAATAGGAAACGTAACCATAACGCGTGCATATGGGAAACTACCGGAACATTCTAGATGGTGAGACCGAATAAAATGCCATTATGTATTTCATGTGTTTACTTTTGTATGATTTGAGACAATTTCAATGCGATTTGTAAGTAGGCTCCGCCTGAACATTAAATTTTTTGCATTTTTACGTGTTTCAATGGGGTACCAATTATCTCATAAATTAGAGCCAATCTAGCAAAACCGATGTCATATTCGGAATCAGCACCACAAAGTTACCCCAAAATCACTCTAATATGATTGGCAATAAAATGAGTGTTGACCAGTGTAATCTTTCTGAATTTTAGCTGTTCCGACGGAGTTACATGGATTTATACATCTTTAAAAAGTATTAAAATCCTTATAAACCAACGAGAACCATTTAAAAATATTAATTTCGCATTTTGCCCTGAAATTACTGAATAATTTTGGTTAAAAATCATAAAATAGATTAATTACTGGGCGAACTACGTACATAAGCAGTTTGCTACATTCTTTGGGTGCAGATTGCTTAAATCTGAATATTAAAGACTGTAATTACATTATGGTGATAAAGGGCCTTGATCAAATGTGGTCATAAATCTTAAATGAACGCTAAGAATTGATATAAAATTTTTAATATAAATTTTACTAAACATTATATGAGAATATATAAGAGTTATTATTATTGTTATTATTATTATTATTATTATTATTATTATTTATATGGTTTTTATATATAACTTCAGAACAAAATATGAGAACTCTTTTAATGGTTAAATTTTAGTTGGAATGGCGTGATAGAAATAACTATTAAATATTTAGCACTCGCGTACATTTGGTTTAGACAAACAAGATAGATTTTCCTTTGTTCGATCTATGGGCGGATGTGAACAGGCACGTACACAACACACAAACACACACACACACACACACACACACACACACACACACACACACACAGGGTGTCCCAAAAAACTATATACTTTTTATAGCATCATATATTTTATAATTTAAAAAAACCAAACAATATATTGTTATAGCAATTGCCAATGAAAGGTAAATTAGTAATGTAAGTGATCAAAATGTTATAGCGAGTTGTTTGCATATAAAATTTAATTAACTACGCCAAGTGCTCAAAATGTTCTCCGGCGGCATGAATGCACTTTCAATATAACAAAATCGTGTGGTCTGATGAAGCTACCTTCAAGCTGAATGGCACAGTAAATCGACACAACTGCAGGTACTGGCCACTTGATAATCCACACGTTTATGTGGATAAACATGTTAATTTACCAGGATTAACAGCATGGTGTGGTTTATCATCCAGGGGTTTGGTTGGACCATTTTTCTTTAATGGGACAGTTACCGGTGCCGCCAGGGCCGGCGCTAGGAAGTGCGGGGCCCAATTAGAAAATTGTTAGCGCCTAGCGGGGCCCTCTACCCTACAAAACCTGAAGATCGATGCTTTATGCTTCGTGCAGTACGCCAGTCCCAGCCAAAAAGCGTTGAGGGCTTGAGGCTCCACCATTAGCCACAATGATATACTAAAAATTGAAAGCCCATATGAAAGTTTTAATGTTTTATTACAAGTCAAGATATGCATGTATGCATCTAATGATTAAAGCAAAAGATTTCATGATTTTTAAAAGCCTGGGAGTAAGAAGAAAAGCGCAGGGGGCAAAAGAACAAGCTCTAGTAAATAGAAATGTAAATGCTCTCTATGATAATGAGGCAAAAACTAGTTAATTTAATATGTAGGATCTACTTACCACCACGTTTCTCTGTTACATGCAGGCTTAAGACACTTCAAGTTTGCAGTTTGGACATATAAACAATTTGGACATATTTAACAAACAACACAACTTTACATTCCAAGCTTTATGTTATATAATCTTATTAACAGCGCTCTTTCTGTGTTGAGGGTTTGAATATCGTCCACAAATTACCTTTTTTTTAAAAAAGCTAAACCGCGACGATAAACTGAAATTACAAAACAAATAAACAAACGATTAGCAATAAAACATTGAAACATAGATACACGAGGACGGACTGAATAGTTTCACTGCCTTCACAGTAACAAGAAACTTCGTGCACACTGGACAGTGGACACTCATTAATTCATCATAGCGTCCCCCACTCGAGCGCGTGCGCGGGGTCCCCTCGGGGCGCGGGGCCCAATTTGAACAAATCGGTCTAATCGGCTTAAAACCGGCCCTGGGTGCCGCATATCTCGACATACCTCGGACAGAAATTATACCTGCAGTTCGGAAGTTGTTTGGAAACGACGACTTTTACTTTCAACAAGATGGAGCCCCCCCTCATTATCATTGTGATGTCAGAAGGTACCTCGATGAAACGTTGCCTAACCGTTCGATAGGACGAAGAGGAAGCGTTGAGTATCCTCCATGTTCACAGGACTTGATTCCACTTGATTTTTACTTGTGGGGGCTACCTGAAGGATGCAGTTTATGGTACAAGACCCGCAACACTCGAACACCTTAAGGACGCAATTAGGGAAAAGTGCGGGACCATCACAGCATCCACATTAGTCCATGTCTGCGAATCAGTTAGTCGACGCATTCAAAAGTGCATTCATGCCGCCGGAGAACATTTTGAGCACTTGGCGTAGCTAATTAAATTTTATATGCAAACAACTCGCTATAACATTTTGATCACTTAGATTACTAATTTACCTTTCATTGGCAATTGCTATAACAATATATTGTTTGGTTTTTTTTTTAACTATAAAATATATGATGCTATAAAGAGTATATAGTTTTTTTGGGACACCCTGTATATATATATATATATAAGGATTTAACTTCTTAATTAAGCAACTTTTATCCCTGGGCGCATTCTTTAAAGACTGAGAAGTTAAAAACGCAAAATATTTTAAAAACATTATTAGCATTTCAACAAACAAATGCTCACAAATTATAAAGTTTTCCATAGACGAATTTTTTTTTTTTTTTTTTTTTTCACCGAAAAATTCTGTAAATATTTTAATTAAACGGACTCGCTAGTGCGTTGTTGTCGTTGTTTCGACTCTTTTTTCCTACGTTGTTTTGGCTCTTTTTCCTACGTCGTTTCCTCGAATGTTATAAGCCGAATGTTAAAAATATATCAAAGAAAGGAATGTGTTCTTCAACGTCATTCCGAATTCTTGATGGATATTCGATAATCCGATAAAACGAGCATGGAAACTATTTTGTAACATAAATCTGCTCCCTTCCCTATTTCACAATTACTTTTAATTAATTCACTTTCGTCCGCGAGCAACCCCCCAAACTAAACCCCCACCAAACTTTTTGCAAAATCCGAACCAACCCCACTTTTATACAATCATACTTATATATTTTTTTCCGATTTAGTAAGACCTCAGTATCGCTTCAGAAAGAATTTTTCATTTTGATGAAAGTCAGACTTGTTGTCCCAGCTTAGACCTATAAAACTTAACGTGGAATTCGAACCACGATCCATGAAGGAAGTCAAAGAAATTATAAAATGCTCGCCGACTCGACTTCACACTCTACCGATCAGCAGCCCAGTGTCCAAATGACTAGAAAACCCAGGTACCCATATATCTACCAACCAATTCTTTTTGTATGGAAGGATGAACAACTAAGTGAGTTGAGCGTCACCCGTCCTCGTCGAGAATCGAACCAGGATCTGTTGGATTCGTAGTTAACAATGCTAACCACTACACCACCTAAGTAACATATTTAATTATTAAGTCACTTTTATTGATGAATTTGTTCATGCGTGACGACCAAACCCCCCCTAAAAAAAAACCCATCTCAAATTTCGTAATTACAAATGGAGAACATCTACAAGATTCTTTAATTAAACAAATGGATATAATCACTTACTAAAATTACTTTAAAATACCACTGTTTCGTAATGGCACATAAAAAAAACAAAAGCGGAATTAATACGAAACTAAAACAATTTGAAAATACAATGTCGCCCTCGTTTACAAAAGGTTGAAGGGGAGGAGAAAGAAATGAAATGAGAATAAATCCTTTCCAACAACCAACAACACTTGGGAGAAAAAAAAAAAAAACATCGAACAAAAAATGAAGCGGATAAATGGGTCCCATTCTCTGCAAATCGCTTCACATTCATTTATCTATACGAGAGCAACGTCACGTCTTTATGAAGGTTGGAAAGGAGGCCATTTTTGCGTTTCAAACTTCGAGCGGAACAGCAGTTGTGTCGAAGTCTTTTTTGGGAAAGCGTTTATGTGTCATTGAAGAATGATTTAAAACTGTAAAAGTTGAGCTCGCGCGTTACCTCCAATGTTGAATGAAACTGGATTTTATTCTGCTTAATTTTGGGTCTTTATTTACGGGCTGAAATTCATTTGAAAAAAGCATTAAATAAATTTTGTACATGGAAACATTATTTACACGCTTTAAACATTCATTTCTATTTTTTAAAGTTTTGAATTGACCGATTCATTAATCTCGCTTCCGTTGTATTTATTATTGGACTGTATGTGAAGATGAATTCTTATTATTGGACTGTATGTGAAGATGAATTCTTATTATTGGACTGTATGTGAAGATGAATTCTTATTATTGGACTGTACGTGAAGATGAATTCTTATTATTGGACTGTATGTGAAGATGAATTCTTATTATTGGACTGTATGTGAAGATGAATTCTTATTATTGAACTGTATGTGAAGATGAATTCTTATTATTGGACTGTATGTGAAGATGAATTCTTGTTATTGGACTGTATGTGAAGATGAATTCTTATTATTGGACTGTATGTGAAGATGTATTCCTATTATTGGACTGTATGTGAAGATGAATTCCTATTATTGGACTGTATGTGAAGATGAATTCTTATTATTGGACTGTATGTGAAGATATATTCCTATTATTGGACCGTATGTGAAGATGATTCTTATTATTGGACTGTATGCGAAGGTGAATTCTTATTATTGGACTGTATGCGAAGATGAATTCTTATTATTGGACTGTATGTGAAGATGAATTCTTATTATTGGACTGTATGTAAAGATGAATTCTTATTATTGGACTGTATGTGAAGATGAATTCTTATTATTGGACTGTATGTGAAGATGAATTCTTATTATTGGACTGTATGTGAAGATGAATTCTTATTATTGGACTGTATGTGAAGATGAATTCTTGTTATTGGACTGTATGTGAAGATGAATTCTTATTATTGGACTGTATGTGAAGAAGTATTCCTATTATTGGACTGTATGTGAAGATGAATTCTTATTATTGGACTGTATGTGAAGATATATTCCTATTATTGGACCGTATGTGAAGATGATTCTTATTATTGGACTGTATGCGAAGATGAATTCTTATTATTGGACTGTATGCGAAGATGAATTCTTACAATACAAAAAATAAAGAACTTGTAAAAATGGAGCAGAATTTGTAAATGTTTACGTCTTTTTTATTTAACGTAGAAAAAATTATAACTTAAAAAATGGGTTTGTTCCAATTTCAGTGTTCGTTCAAGGATGAGAAACCGAAAATGGGAATCTCAAATGAGCCAGTTCTTAATTCCCATTCCCACTTTAGGGTTTCGTACTTTGTTACATTTTCCCGGAGGAAATACCCCTCGGGCACGCATTTACGTGCCCCTCTCTTTACCACTTGCCGGATCTGGAATCCCCACTTCGAGCACTTTCAGACCGCAATTAGGAATAGGGATGACGTCATTTGGGAAGTAATCTCGCCAAAATAAAAAAAAATTTACCATAAATTGCGGCACTTTTCATATTTTACTTTTATTTTTGTCCTCACTTTACTCATTCATGTAAATTACTTTTCATCCTTTCAAATCATTCTTACAATTTTCGTAACTACATTTATTACAAAATTACATAATAGGAAGAAGCTTGAAGCATTTTCAGACTCTCTCTCTCTCTCTCTCTCTCTCTCTCTCTCTCATTCGCCTGCGGGAGAAGCATGCAGCGTGAATATGTTCTTAATCTCCCCTCGTAACATGCCAACACAAAGCTTTCCCCTCGTGATAATTCTACGATCAAGTCATAAGCCGATAAATTTCTCCGGTGTCACAATGCGAGGCTTTGCGCCGTCCTCGTGAATCACAACATGGGCGCAAATGGGTAGGAAAGATAAAGCGGAACGGAGGCCGATTCAACTGAGGGAAAAGAGTGCCTCAGGAGTGAATCTGAGGGAAAGAAAAGAGGCGGAAAGGAACGCTTCATATCGCAATTCTCACTGTGAAAAAACGGCAAAGATGAAGAAAAGGATCATATTTTTGGAACAGAATGTTTTGTATTACATTATTTAGAGCTATTTATTATTGCCATAGTAGTAGAGAACAATATATATATATATATATATATATATATATATATATATATATATATATATATATATATATATATATATATAAGGGACAACATACATTTTAACGTATTAAGCACAAAAAGGGCATCATAGTGCTTATGGAAAATTTAATTCTCAAACTACACCCATACAAGGAGGTTTGGCACCGCGTATTGTCCATGCCAAGTATGAGTGAGGGCCAGTGTCATAATGACACGCCTGTACACAAAAGAAACAAATTACTTTATTTATAAAACATTCAGAGACGAACCCCGTAATCAAAGTCGCTTGATGGCACATTCATTGGAGTGTGTAGTGAGTAGTGTGTATACTGTATTCATAACAGCATAACAATAATTACAGCTTTGGAGTGAAGAGAATTTTTTCTTTCTTCTTGAGACTGTACAGCTATTTTGAACAGCATTTTCAGGCTATTTTTCATGAATTATTTTAATGATAATCTTCCAAATATGTAAATGAATTTATTGCGTGTACATAAAGAGTGCCAAATTTTAGCAATATTTTATAACCAATGTTAGTTTCCATTATATATATACACACACACACACACACAGTATTATACACACACTGTATATATATATAATATATATATATATATATATATATATATATATATATATATATATATATATATGATGAATAAAACCACGAAGGAAAGGAAACACAAAATGGTGCTCAAGCGCTTTCGTCTAATGACATCCTCAGGAACACTGAAGTACATAAAAAGGGTTAAGCCTATATATAGGTTACAGAAAGAAAAAAAAAAGAAAAAATAAATAACATACATACACACACACACACATATATATATATATACATACATATCTATATATACAAATACATACATACATACATACATACATATATATACAATAAACAGAGAAGTAAAAATAATTAAAAAAAAAAAAAAAAAAAATTAAGAATTAAAACCTTAAAGGATTACCAGTGAGGCGTACAGATTTGTAAGGAAAAATATCGATTTTTAGCACAAGATCAAATGGATTATAAAAATACAAATTTATACTGGAACTCTGCCGGGTTTTAACACAATGCTGCCTATGGTCAGGTTTCGATATATATAAAAAAAATAAAATGCAAATTAAAAGTTAATCGATTTTTAGCACAAGATCAAATGGATTATAAAAATACAAATTTATACTGGAACTCTGTCCGGGTTTTAACACACTGCTGCCTAAGGTCAGGTTTCGATATATATAAAAAAATAAAATGCAAATTAAAAGTTAATAAAGTAGAAGACAAGTTTACCAAAGATTTAATGTTTTACCTTCTTATCTAAATCTTTTTTAAAGGAATTCAACATAACAGGATCGAGTTGAAAAAGACCTTTGCTTATGTTGAAGTTTTTGAAAGTTGGATAATGGCAGACTCAAGGTCTTTTTCAACTCGATCCTGTTATGTTGAATTCCTTTAAAAAAGATTTAGATAAGAAGGGTAAAACATTAAATCTTTGGTAAACTTGTCTTCTACTTTATTAACTTTTAATTTGCATTTTATTTTTTTATATATATCGAAACCTGACCTTAGGCAGCAGTGTGTTAAAACCCGGACAGAGTTCCAGTATAAATTTGTATTTTTATAATCCATTTGATCTTGTGCTAAAAATCGATTAACTTTTAATTTGCATTTTATTTTTTTATATATATCGAAACCTGACCATAGGCAGCATTGTGTTAAAACCCCAGAGTGTTCCAGTATAAATTTGTATTTTTATAATCCATTTGATCTTGTGCTAAAAATCGATATTTTTCCTTACAAATCTGTACGCCTCACTGGTAATCCTTTAAGGTTTTAATTCTTAATTTTTTTTTTTTTTTTTTTATATTATTTTTACTTCTCTGTTTATTGTATATATATGTATGTATGTATGTATGTATGTATTTGTATATATAGATATGTATGTATATATATATATATATATATATGTGTGTGTGTGTGTATGTATGTTATTTATTTTTTCTTTTTTTTTCTTTCTGTAACCTATATATAGGCTTAACCCCTTTTTATGTACTTCAGTGTTCCTGAGGATGTCATTAGACGAAAGCGCTTGAGCACCATTTTGTGTTTCCTTTCCTTCGTGGTTTTATTCATCATAAATATTTTTCACGTGTTACCTTCGTGAAATAATTTTCATATATATATATAAAATTATATATGCTGCAAACTCACAAGGAAAAAGTAAAACGATTCCAAGGCCTTTCGGATATTCAGAGCTACACCTCGTCAGGGAATGACGAGGAATGACGAGGTGTAGCTCTGAATACACGAAAGGCCTTGGAATCGTTTTTCTTTTTCCTTGTGGGTTTGCAGCATTCATTCATTTCCCGTGTTTAATTGTGAAATTCATCCCTTATATATATATATTATATATATATATATATATATGCACACCTCGGTGGTGTAGTGGTTAGCATCGCTGACCACGAATCCATCGGCCCCGACATCGAGACCCAATGGCGGCAGGTGGCGCGCAGCAAACCCAGCTGTTCATCCTTCTACACAATAAAAATTGTTTGGTAGATAAATGGGTAGTCTAGTGGTTAAGACGCTGGGCTGCTGGTGGGCCGTAGTTCGGATTCCACGTTAAACGTCTAAGGTGGAGTAACACGCTTGACCTTTGTCAGACGGAACAATTCGAGCGGAAGCTAAAATAAAGCTAAATTTGTGTAAACCAAAATTTGCATACATACATATATATATATATATATATATATATATATTTCAACTGCAAACACGCAGTATAATTAACGTAAAGAACGACGCTTGTATAGGAGAATATTCTGCACAAGATGAGGACGGAGAACGAACAAATGAAAAAATGAGGTAACCACCCGGGAATCGAACCCGGGATCTTCCGATTGCCGGTCAGATATGATAACCATTACACCATGGGCCTCACTCGATCAGAAGTCGTAATCCTCCTACATACGCGCAGAAACCAATGCCCCAAGGGGGCACCTCCCGCATGCCGTACATTATATATGTACATTTCAACTGCAAACACGCAGTATAATTAACGTAAAGAACGATGCTTGTATAGGAGAATATTCCGCGCAAGATGAGGACCCGGCAATCGGAAGATCCCGGGTTCGATTCCCGGGTGGTTACCTCATTTTTTCATTTGTTCGTTCTCCGTCCTCATCTTGCGCGGAATATTCCCCTATACAAGCGTCGTTCTTTACGTTAATTATACTGCGTGTTTGCAGTTGAAATGTATATAATGTACGGCATGCGGGAGGTGCCCCCTTGGGGCATTGGTTTCTGCGCGTATGTAGGAGGATTACGACTTCTGATCGAGTGAGGCCATGGTGTAATGGTTATCATATCTGACCGGCAATCGGAAGATCCAGGGTTCGATTCCCGGGTGGTTACCTCATTTTTTCATTTGTTCGTTCTCCGTCCTCATCTTGCGCGGAATATTCCCCTATACAAGCGTCGTTCTTTACGTTAATTATACTGCGTGTTTGCAGTTGAAATGTATATAATGTACGGCATGCGGGAGGTGCCCCCTTGGGGCATTGGTTTCTGCGCGTATGTAGGAGGATTACGACTTCTGATCGAGTGAGGCCCATGGTGTAATGGTTATCATATCTGACCGGCAATCGGAAGATCCCGGGTTCGATTCCCGGGTGGTTACCTCATTTTTTCATTTGTTCGTTCTCCGTCCTCATCTTGCGCGGGATATTCTCCTATACAAGCGTCGTTCTTTACGTTGATATATATATATATAATTATATATATATGAATTGAAAAGAAGTCTTTCAATGGCATACTCTAATGCTCAAAAAGCATAATTTTCAAATTAATGTACTTCTTTCTTCTTTGTGCGTGGTTTTTTTTTTTGGCGGGGGGAGATATTAACACGAAAAGATGCCATCAAGCTCTGCGACAAAAGCGTTGCCTTCGAGATCGAGATTGGTAAATAGATTGTCGTATGTCTTCAGCGCTTTTCAAACTCACTTATTTCAGTTGACAAAAGAATATATATATATATATATATATATATATATATACAGGGTGGCGCAAAAGTCAGGAACCATAGGCATATTTTATTAAATTATAATAAATGTTCCAATTGGTGGCCTTTCACTTGGAGACACCTTCTGACGCGTTGAATGCATGATGTTTGAACATTCCTTAACACATTGGTACTGGATTTGGCACACTCAGATGTGATTTTATCCTTTAGAGAACGTATGATTCTGGGTCGATCAGCATAGACTACCAACTTGAGATGGCCCCACAAGAAAAAGTCAAAGGCGTGAGGTCTGGAGACCTAGGTGGTCAATCCACGGGCCCTCGCCGTCCGATCCATTTGCTTGGGAATGTTTCATTTAAAGCTCCGGACGATGGTTGCGAAATGTGGAGGTGCATCATCCTGCTGAAACCACATCTCCGCCCGTTCTGCCAATGGAATGTCCTCCAGTATGGGCATTAGAAATATTTGCAGCATATGCAGATATGTTTCACCTGTTACATTGCCGTTGAAAAAGTACGGACCAATTAAGCGATCCCCCCAGAGCACAGCCCACACCATAATTCGTGGATCGAATTGCACATGTCCTTCCTTCATCCAGGGGAGGTTCTCATTGGCCCAATAGCGTCCATTACGTCTATTGACACGACCGCTGAGGTGAAATATTGCTTCGTCACTGAACATAACCCTTCGCGTTGAAGCTGTCTATGTTGAAGAAACCACTGGCAGAATTCTACAAGACAGTCTGTGTCGTCAGCGTGCAGTTCCTGAACGAGTTGGACTTTGTAGGGGTGGAAACGATTTGTTGTAAGAATTCGTTGAATGGATCTTCTGGAGACACCCGTTTCCTGGGATAACTTTCTTAAGGACTTACGTGGGCTGTTTTTGAGGTGATTGAGTACAGCAATACCTCGAACATCGTCGCAAATGCGTTCCTGGAAAAGGCGACGATATTCAAAACAACGATGTTCAAGGAATGTAACTTATGGGAAATAAGAGGTTCCGTTCTCAGATTTTTTGTGTCAAAATCAGGATTTTTGCATTACAAATATAGTACAAATACACTCGTCTTAACAACTCAATCACAGGAAAAACATCAATAAGAAACCGTTCAATTCAAACCTTTTATTTAAACACTAAAATTTATAATACGAACGAAAAAATGAAACTGGAAATTATTTTTAAGCAAAACATTTGTCTACTGTTCAATTTAAACCTTTTATTAAACATGAAAAAGAGGAAGGGTGAGGAAGGGTGATGCTGCCAGGCGTAAGACGACGAAATAGCAAAACCAAGACGATGATGTTGTAAATCTCAGTCGCAAGCATAACAATGACGAAAGCGCAAAACGACGATGTTCAAAACAACGATGTTTAAGGTATTACTGTACCGTTAGTGATGTTGCTGCATCGGTTGAACTTTTTGGCCGGCCACGGAACACTTTCCGTTTCTTTGAAGCGAGTGAACAATTTTCCAACTGATGCTTGAACAACTGGCGGCCTCTCAGGGTGTTTGTCATTAAAAGCAGTAGCAACTGATCGGTATGTGTTACCACGCCTTGCACACATTAAAACTATCTCCACCCGTTCATCCATTGTCAATTTCTGTGCCATAGGTTCAACAACAAATCTGAAAAGAACAAAACACATTATTAAACTGTGCCTATGGTTCCTGACTTTTGAGCCACCCTGTATATATATATATATATATATATATATATATATACTGACGTGATGCGCTTTTATTTTAGTGTTGTTGAAAAATAATTTTATTTAAGATGTAAACCTAAAAGTGACCAAATACTGCAAAAAATAATTCTTTTGATGCATTTTAGAATCATATTAACGCTTACTATTGAAAAGTAAGTGTAATTTATTATAGTTAATTTGTGCTACTCATTATAAAGACACGTAAAATTACATTTAAATGCGATTTCATTAAATACTTCATAAAATACCAGTAGTATAGTGGCATCCACGTCAACGACACCTGTTTGGAGGATCGGGGAAAGGTGGTGGGGATAAATGGGATCCCCGATGTTGCCCGCCGACGTCGTACGTGATCCAGCGCGAACAGCGTGTGTAATCCAGTTCAAACGTGTTGAAACATGCTTTATCGTTCACTGTAACATGAATGGACCAATCATATGGCTACAAATTAGCAAACTCCTCCCTTTCTCAATAAATGACACGTTTTTATCAAGCAATAACATCTGTCTAAATCAATTTCCTGCGAGTTTGAAGCTGGGAATCAACCCAACGAGGCGTGTATCAAAGATATTGGTTAGTTAAAAGAAATTCCTTATTAATTGTGATGTGAAAAATAGATGCTGGAGGTTTTTCCAATTCTATTCTACTAAAGTGGTACTCGTTAAAATCGGAGGACATTGTTGATGCATTGTTTCTATCTTTTCATGATTATATCAAGATATTTGAAGATGAAACAAAGCGTATAACGTTAAGAGAAGAAACTGGAGGGCAATTACTTTATGGCTCTTCCGATACTAGCGGAACGATATATTAGATTAAGTAATGAACTTACATTATACGAAAGAATATAATCATAGTGAAGTGACGTATCTTCAGGGGAGTACACAGCATTTCTTAAAGGGGTGGGCACGCACACACACACATAATATATATCATATATATATATATATATATATATATATATATATATATATATATATATATATATATATGTGAGTGTGTGTGTCAGCTCAAAATTGATGATGATTGATTTGGAATCAAAATGAATTGCATCTTGGAAGGCTTCAGTTGTATTTTATTTCCAATTTATTGGCAAAGAATTAAATTTGCACAAATTAACCGTACGTATAAAAACATATATAAACGTTCTTAAGCCAGCCAAATTGATTTTGAGTTTTGAGTTAATAACATGTCCTGGTAACTATGAAATAACTGAAATTCCATATGACATCAAGATTTTTTTTGTGGTGAATGTTGCAAAGTTATCGATTTTTGAAAATTTCTTTTTCAAATATCTTTAATGATAGTAGTAATAATTTTTACAATGGGGGCCTATGCCCCCTATGTCCCCCTTATGTACGCCACTGCGTATCTTATCGTGAAGGCGAACAAAAACTTTGGATTATAAAGTTTTTGGATGAATGGCACAAATAAATGTTATATGTTATGTTTATGACAGATACTGAACCGGTTAGAAAACGTGCAAATATCGTGATTATGGGTAAAGTATTTTTACTGTTTTATATATATATATATATATATATATATAATCGACGTTTGTGAGTGAAAACATTATGAAAGAAATGGATTCGTTCGTTTTTAGATGTTATACACGACGAACATATACCGTTACGCAGCCAAAACAAATACGAACATGTATGAACATTTGTTTCAAATAAACCACCCCTTGTGAACAAATCAATATATATTTTTATAATTAATTTAATGTAATAAGGATAATAACCAAACTTTTCACTTGGTACATGTCTCTGCACGAATTTAGAATTCATGATGCGTCTCGCGCTCCTGATTGTTCCTAGGCTATGGCTGGTATTTCACGGGAAATAGCGACTGTGATCTTGAAATTCCTGATTTTGATGAGACTTGATGATTGTGGGAATTTTCGATTACCAATCTTTGAGGAACGTACCCCAAGTGATATTAGTAATCCGCACCCGCCTCTTATCGTGGTTCGATTGATCCTATTGAGGCCCCAGTCTTGGGCGACTCAAGTGAGGGGTGTTTTTAACCGAATTTGCTTAAGTCATACAAATTAGACAATGACAAATTTACAAATTAATTGGGAATACTTGACCTTAATAACAAATCGGGAATTACCGAATATATTTAATAATGATAATTCTATGCTTGTACAAAAAATAAATGGATCAATCCCAGAATAGACACCTGAAATCATTTTTAGGTGCTTAATCTGGGATTGAGGGATTGAGGAGAAAAAATATAAACAGTTTTTAGAGATATAATTTCATTGTTTTTATCAATATTTGAAAAAATCAACTCTAACCTAACCTATATCTATACCAATTTATGTGGCAAGATAGATTTGCTTCAGATGGATTCAGAAACATTCGGGCTCATATTGCAGGAATTTATAATATCTAAAATTTTTCTTTATTCATTAAACCACTTTAAACCTTTTATAACTTTGCCTTTATTACATTTGTAATAAACTTTGTATAAACAATAAATTTTGTAATCATCAGGTTTTTTTTATTTAATTCCTTGCAAGGTGCCTATTCTGGGATTGAGGTTGAACGCAGGTGCTTCATCTGGGATTGAGGTACATCATGTGCCTATTCTGGGATTGACCCAAATAAATAAGGCAACAACTACAGGTAATAACGAAAGAAAACCACCACCAAATATAAACAAAAATCCTTGGTATTGGAACAAAATTAAGTTAACGCGACGCTAGTTTGTAATGCAATGTAGTCTTATGTAGATCACTGCAAACTATCAACGTGGGCTAATCTCTCTTAATTCCAATACACAACAAAAATAAACTAACGACAAATAAATGTTAAATAATCAAATCCTTAACCAAAATAAATAATTAACAATACAAAATATAAACAATCAAAGACCAATGTTTATAAAAGGCCGGTAAGCTAAAAGGTCTATTGTAGGTTTCAAAAGTAACCTTTCAAACAATTCAGATACTGTAAATTAAACTCAAAAGAGTATCAAATTTAAACTTTGGAGACTTGAAGGTTCGAACAAAGTAGATCACTTCAAGAGCAAAGACGTTGACTGCATGAAGGGAAATTCAGTTTTAAGCAAATTCAGTCTTAAGTTTTAACTTCGCTCGCAACCACCGACTGCTTTATCGCACGGTTTTAAACGCCTGCAGCATGGTTTGCGTTGTCAGTTTCTCTGGCGATATTGAGCGAGCCCACAAACAATATATATATATATATATAATATAGGTTCGTTCGGTCGGCGGAGCTAGTGTCCCCGAAGAAGAAGAATATATATATACTGTATATATATTATGCAGATACATACGCGAACCCGTCCAAATAATTTTGGACAATGATTGTAGCAGTAGTGTCATCAACAACATAAACATCAGTAGATAAAGACTGAAAAACAGATTGTCATTGAAAAGCTTCGCAACGTTCAATATTTTCTGAGTATTTTAAAATTTGTGAAAGTGTTTAGGGGAAGTAACAGAGTAATAAATTATATTTGAAACCAATTGTAGTCGCGTAGGATCGAGTAAAATGCAAGTACTATATTTTACTTGGATCTGGAGGAGGGGGCTAAAATCTTTGGAATAATAGAGAAGTAAGTATCTGAGAATTGTAAAGACCCAGCTAATATGGACGCAACCGAATCTCAAATAGTTATTTGTGAATACCTTATCTGTAGTATTATATGTACGTTGAAAATGATCCTCGAAACATGTCAGACATCCATCGATGTACGCGTATGATGGAAGCCGATCCAGAACAGTATCAGTAAAAATAATAATAATAATAATAATATTAAACTACTGGCTACACGTTACCATATTGCGCTTGACAGGATGTACAAAGTCACGAAGTTCTTTAATTGAAAGATACACTATATCAAAAATTCAGCGACACGAAGCATCTCGACATCATTATAGAGTACGCTTATACCATGTTCGCTGAAAGCATTGTAAATTGTAAAGAAAAACGACAAAATATCCATGAAGGAAACAGCTTACTGATTAAACAGACAAGACATAAATACAAGATTTGGTTCTAAAATCGAGGTGAATGTCTTTATAAAATCTTATTTATAGAGTATAATGGCCTAACGTATTAAATGGGTCTGTCATCATTGAGCGAATAGTTTCTTTGGTTCAAAGTAACGCAAATGTTTGTATTTCTGGTGTAAAACCAAATATATTTTAACGAGAAAATAAAAATATGATTTTTGTTATTTATACACTGTGTGTATATATATATATATATATATATATATTAGTGGTGGACCGGATATCCGCATCCGCATCATTTTTAACATGCGCATCCGCATCCACACTTTTGACTGCGGATGATATGCGGATATTACCTCTAATAAATTATGCATTTTACAATTAAATTAGCTTATAAGGCCCAGTCATGCACATTTCATGTAAAGTATTAATTAATTATTGTTAATGAACAAACAAATATATAAACCTCAAAATATAAATAGCTCGTAACACGGAAAATTGAATGAAACTTGTTTCATTGAATTTTCTGTGGTTGAAGCTCTTGAGAAAGTTACTATTTTTATCATAATGAAAACATTAATATTAATTTTAATTCTTATGCATTGCCTGCCATAATAGTAAAATCACGAAATTTGAAAAATTATGTCATATATTCATAATTCTATATTATATTGATAGATTAACTAAATATCCGCATCCGCATCCGCGGATATTGAAATTAAAAATCCGCCATACGTTGAAAAACTGACATCCGGTCCACCACTAATAATATAATATATATATATATAATTATATATTATATATATGTGTTGTGTGTGTGTGTGTGTGTGTGTGTATATATATACACACATACACACACAGTATATACTATATATGTATATATATGGTAATAAAAATTTAAAAAATACACGTATAATTATTGTTACTCCCATACAAAAATGGTTACTGAAATAAAACGCACAATTTTAAGCAAAAAATTGATTAACAATAAAAAATATAAAATATTTTGTTTTAGAACAAGATGAATAAATATTTTTTAGTACCGCGGATTTCTTTTACAACCTCCCGTTTCTAATCCCTGAGATTATGAGTTTGTACAGCAAGGTGAGGATCTCGACCTTCTTCAGCAGCAGCCTCAACATCTTCACTATTTACCAACTCTTGGAGAACATTAAAAATTACGGCTTGTTTATTGGCAGAATTTAACGTGTATCCTCTGCCTTTATTATAAATTTATATTTATCACCAATCTTTACACAGATGCCATAGCTTTGCGGACCAGTGGGTACAAAGGAATCAGCGTACACATCAATAACGTGTTCAGCCTTGATTTCATCGGTCAGCTCACCGAGGAATGCGCCAAGAGGGGCAAACACCCTCTCCTTCGTAAACACCACGCTATCAGTATCAGCATAGAGGCCCTGTCGACCCAGACAATGCATTCAGCCCTAGGGCTTAATACGAACATAGGATGTTGTTAAACTGGCGAAGGAGATGTTTGTAATACGTGAGGTGTCCTAAACTAAGTCAGTTTTGGCACAACGTATTATGGATGTGTTACCCACAAGCATAACCTCAGTAACTTTTTGAGCTTTGTCGGTGAAACATCCCATACTTTATTGAAACTACGACCTAAATGTACACTACCATTATCAGAGTTTTGAGCAAACGTACTCCAAAGGCTGTTTAATGTAAGTTTTACGGTAAAAGGACGTCATGAATTTAACGCGATAGGTTGTTCTTTAAGTCTGATTCATTCTCGAACCTCGTAGCGCTAGCTAGATATACTCGACTTTCAATTCTTCCGTCTTCACGCTAATGGAAAACCCTGATGCTTTTATGTTTATTCGTTAAATACAGCGTTTGAAATTATATATATTAAATATTAAATGTTTAGCTCCATATCTGGTCACAGTATGCCCGTTTTCGTATGTAAATTTTGGGGAGAATTAGTGCAGAAAGGTTTTCATTTTGTGTTCATCTGAAGTTTGGTGCCTCGAATTAAAAGAACGTCGTTCAGCAGTGAGCCTGACATACTAAACCACGGGAGATTTAAGATGAACTTCAGCCTCTCAATGCTTATCTGGGTAGCTGAGACTCCTAAGACATCCCACACCAGTCAAGAATATGCCCAATTGCAGTAAACGATACACTAAAAAAGTGTTTTTTCTTGAAAATTTTTGTATTGAAACAAAATTCCGAGCCAGTTCTGTTCGGGCTCGGTTCGGGTTCGATTCGGATTCGGTTAATGTCTCAATTTTAGTTTAGGTTCGAATTTCATTTCTGAGAAAAAAAGTTTTCACTGGGTTACGATTAGGGTTTAGTTCTGATCGATGCCCGAGTTTTTTAAAATCTTTTCTAATCAACGAGAAACAAAATATACCAAATAAAGTTGAACAAAACTCATCAGAAGTTCTTTTAAAGCAATTTTTTTCTTCTCGGGGAGAGAGAGAGAGAGAGAGAGAGAGAGAGAGAGAGAGAGAGAGAGTATAGCTTTACTCTATAATTATTGGAAGTTTAAACAAAAGTTCACCAAAAAAAAAAATTCCCCATTAAAGTTGTAATTCCTTTCGTACGAGAAAGGTTTTTTCCTAAAAGGCTTCGTTGCAGCCACAAAACTCGCGAACAAATTAAGCGTTGAGAACTTCATTGGAAAAGTTTAGCTTTTAAGGCCCGATAAGCTTTGTTTAGACTGAACCTTTGAAGACAACTTGCTTTCCTTAAACACTAATCTTCGAGACTCAACCTCCCCCCCCTATTAAAAGAACCCAAATAAAGGTTCTCTCTCTCTCTCTCTCTCTCTCTCTCTCTCTCTCCTAGTTTAGAGAAAGGCATAATTAGAAAACTGATTAAAGTATTGTATGGTAGAACGATTTTAATCACGAATGATGGAAGGAGGTATTAGAGATTTATTTAAATAGATTTAGTTGTAATAAACTAATCGGCGTTTGCGTTAGAAACAGCTTTTAGATGTTAGATTTCATATTTTTTGTATTCACTTTCGAAAGCAATTTATTTTAGGTATTATCAGTAATGATACTGATATTATCATCATTATAACAATTTTTTAAAAATATTTTTAATAATAAACTTACGTAGCGTCTTTTAGTCTTTCGTTAAATAAGAGAATGAAATAAAATTTAAAACTGGAATTTGGTGGACTGCAAATGAGGGTGAAAACAAAGCGTATAAAACAAGATGAACGAAATAATTTTCTTAAAGTTAAGTTGTGTTAATTATTTTTAGAAATTTGTTTCCAACGAAGTCAAGCGAGTTTCCCACCAGACTACGTCATCAACTACGTCATCAATATTAACGACAGGTCAGTAGCAAACTATAAAAATAAAGGTAACCTCATAAGGTCCCAAACTCTTGTTTCCTCAGAGAGAGAGAGAGAGAGAGAGAGAGAGAGAGAGAGAGAGAGAGAGAGAGAGAGAGAGACTGTAAAACTCTTACTCACCTGAACACCTGAATAAAAAGAAGACGGAAGGAATCGAATCCAGAACCTTCAAGTTCCAAGTCTAATATCTAATCACCGAGACGCGGGAACTGTTATTCTGAAAATACAAAATGTTCGACTTATTTTACAGCTTCTGTTTACTTTTTTACAAATGTTCAAGATCGGCCTGAGCCGACTCCTCCGTAGCATCCTGTATACCTCATTTGGGGGGGTATGATGAAAGAGAGTTGCTTTTATTTTCATCCTGCTAAACCTGTTTGATCAGGGAGTTTGCTGAAGAATATTCACTTGGTTCTTGAAATGTAATTAGTCTAGTGTGCTGGATCGTTCTCCAGTTGTTTTGGCACAAGGTTAAATATATATATATACAGAGTGTCCCATAAGTCCGGTCTCATAGGAAAATTTATTTTAAATTAAATTTCCAAAAGTAATACATTAGAACTAAAACAAATGCTCAAATTGATGTCTTGTTTTGGGACCTTTTTTTTTTGGTTGCAAGTAGAATAACACGCAATGGCTAATATGAAAGTGAGTTACACTCGTGAGGAAAAGGCCGCCGGACTCATGGGACACCCTGTAGTTTTGTTCTCGTATTCTGAAAGTATTTTCAGTCTTTTTCATGGTCATCTGTCCTTACTCAGAATCTACCTTTTCTCTCATTTCAATGTGTTTAATTTCATTTCTAAAACTTTGGACTTATCCTTCAAGCATTTTCTAGAAATATGTATCGATCCCGTCTCCTTTCCAGGGCGTAAAGTTGAAGGGATTGTATTCGTGGCCAATAGTCTTCATCTCTTCGTTTCCTCTACATTAGACGTAAAAGTCCTTTGTATAACTTCCGTGTTTGCAATGTCTCGTTTCCCGTACGGTTTTATGAGTAATAAACAATACTCAATTATTGGCAGAACTAAACCGTTTCATACTTTTAGAGCGATGTTGTCTTTTCTGCTATGAAAGCTCCTCCCGATGCTTCCCAGAGATTTTTTTTTTTGTAATATTCATCATGAACTTCCTTTTGAATTCGGTCTCTTTTTTAATTTATAATTCTGACCAAAGGAAAAGTTTTAGATTTTGCGCTTAGTCGAGTAAAGGATAATAGGCAGTTAATAATTATTAATCTCGTTGATATCTATCTTTAAATGTAAAATTATATCCACCCACTTTGCAATTTTTTAACAAAACCTAAGAAACATTTTTAATAATGATGAGCATTTGACGTACAACTACAGTCCTTCCAAAATAGTAAAATTTACCTATAAAATAATTTTGTTTAAAAACTCTTTCGTCCTTCAATAAAAGATGAAGAATTAAGAAGAAAAATTAAGAACGGAAATGCTCCTACTTTTCCTCCATTTTCTTTGTTTTGTTCTTTTAATCTTCTTTCCTAAATTACGAATAGATATAAGAAGGAATTAGAATTATATTCATAATTGCATTTCATTTTAAGAAACAAAGACGAACGTTGGCAGCCACTTCCCATTCATTCGGAGAACCACTTCATTTCATTTATTATTTTTAGATTTCATTTCACCCAAACAGAAATGAAGAAATGCTCAGAAAATACGCATTGTTTCCGCTTTAATTATAATATTTATTATTAATATATAAATATATATGTATAAAAAATTATAATTAATAATTATATAAATATATAAAAAATTATAATTAATAATTACAAATATATATAAAAAATTATAATTAATAATTATATAAATGTATAAAAAATTATAATTAATAATTATATAAATATATAAAAAATTATAATTAATAATTATATAAATATATAAAAGAAATTATAATTAATAAATTATATTCAAAATTTGTATGCGAAATATTTTTTTGGATTTTTAATGTTATCGTAAATAGCGTAACTGTCAAGGAAATTCTCATTTACTGTAGTTCTTCTCATTTAATTTTAAGAAATTAGTAAAGGAACAGTACTTTCCCAGCTAACAATTTTACGTAGATACGACGTTGTCACAAGGTTGCATTTTAGCACTGTGACGTAGATACAAAGTAAATTGTGTGGTCTCAGTTACGTCTTCACAAATGTGATATTACGTAAACTTTACGTAGATAGAACGTTGTCTCAACGTCTCAAGGATAGAATTTGGTCCAACAAAGGCGCCCTATTTGGAATAGTAGTATGCCGTATCTAACTCCGTTACAATTTTGTAACAAAGAATAATGTAATACGAAATTATATGCTATGGATGTAAAACCTCACGTGCAGACAATGTCTCTGCTACGTACAAAAAAATTACGACAGAAGTTTACTTGTACTTCACGTGTATACGTCATTATGCAACGTTGTGTGAACGTTGCAATATCACGTTTAAGTTTTACGTTGTGACTACGTCAGTACAACGTCAATTTCTAACATGACCAAGATTCAACCAGGAAACAACGTTGTATTTACGTAATGTGTTTGCTGAGTTTATGAATACAGAGTGCCAAAGTAGGTATACAGTTGGCTATTATTATTACTGTATATCTATATTTGCACCACCTGTGTATAAATTAAATAAATTAATAGACAAATAAATAAATTTGGAAAAACCCGTCTGAACACAAAGTTAATTAAGAATTCTCTAAATAGCAATAACAATTATAGCAAGTAAATTCAGTGTAGCAATTTAAAACGTTGAAGCATAACGGTATAATTTTTCTTTTTTTACGTCTGTCCATGAAGCAAGAATTTCTCTGTTCTACTTCAGAATTTGTAAGTACAGTATCATTTTATTCACTTACCCAATCACGTATTCACTTATCCTTATCAATTATAATTGATAAGGGTAAGTGAATTTATTTATTTAATTATTAATAATTACTTAGTAATTATTTAATTTATTTAATTCTTAATAAATATGTGAAGCAAATAATACTCCAGTTTCAGGAAAAGTGTGTTTGCATCACAAACACTTTTCGCTGAAAATGAAGTATTATTTACTTTACAAATAATTATTAATAATTAAATAAATTAACTAATTATTAAGTAATTATTAATAATTAAAAAATAAATTAATTATCGATATACGTGTTTGCTTCACTATAATTTCATACATTTAATTTCATGTACTGAATAACAGTCAGTGAGGAGCAGGATCGGGTAATTGTAATTTGTAATTGTAATTTAGTGTAATTAATTACATTTTTTCATGTAATAAATAAGTAACTGTAATTGACTACCTGAAATGTAATTGTAATTAATTACAATGGGAAAACAAGGTGATTGATATAATTACAGCAAATTACTTTCAATTACATTATTTTTTCGGCCTCTCAAGCAGAGATCTTTCTCTCCAGGGAGCTTTCTTTTGAAATAAAATGTTTATTCTTTTTATTTCAAATAAAATGTTTCATTTATTTCAAATATTCCTAACTAAAGTGGCAGTATTTTGCCCTTATTATTATTATTTTGATAAAATAAATGCCAGTCTTTTGTCTTGTATTAGTATTTTTTTGAGTGCCTTATCTTTGTTTTCATTAGGCCATATCACATACATACATATGTCCAATGTCCAATTGTCCATAACAAGAACTGCTTGATGAAAAATACAGTTCCATACAATGTTAAAAAAAAAGAGAGTACATTTTATTGACTTAATATTATCTAGTTTTCATTCATGATGATGACCAAAACTGAAAATGGAATCGAAATATCGAGGTAGAAAAAGCCTGACATAAATCAAAGAGTGTACATTTATGAAAAAATGCAATGCTTTGTAACTGTAATTGTACTCGTAATTAATTACTTTACTAAGTAATTGTAATTAAGTACTTCACCATCTACAGTAATTGTAATTGAGAATATGTGAAGTAATTGAAATTGTAATTGATAATATGTCAAGTAATTGTAATTAATTATATTGACCAAGTAAGTGCCCCGTGCCTGGTGAGGAGTGCCACAAACTGGCACAGCACTCAGCCCAGGTGAATGCTGTCTATTGTGTAACAAGCTCCATCGGGGGTCGAACACTCAACCTCAGTATCTTCGCTTCGCTTATAGGGAATGGTGTTACTTTGAACCACGGCGCTGGTTCTAATTCCATGTACGTAATAAATGTTCAGGGTAAACATGGGACGTTTTTTAAACGTCATAAACGTTTATAAGACGCCAACAAAACGTTTATAGAACATCAACAAAACGTTTATAAGACGCCAACAAACGTTTATAGAACGTCAACAAAACGTTTATAAAACATCAACAAACGTTATAAAACGTTAAGAAAATGTTCAAGATGTTCATTAAACGTCCCATTTCTTACTGTAATATCAATTTGAACATTCCAAATACAGTTTTCCAAGACTTGTTCATAACATCTTCAATCTTCCAGGCCTTGTCCATCTTTATAAAGTTACGTAACATTTGGTCAGTTTTCAAAACCACATTTTCACTTATGCCATACCGTCTCCGGTCGCAACACCGCAACACAGCTTTTCGTTACGTTAACGAAGTTAAACGACGTTAGGTCTGCTCAATATTTAGATGGGTGATTGTCCTTTGCGTTCTGATGATGTAGCAGTCCCGTGGTTCGGATCCCACGTAAAGTTGTAGGTTCTCTCCATTACGTGACCTTTGTCGTTACAAAATAAATTAAATAACACCAAACATTTATTCAGTCATTTCATATATATATTACTTCTAATATTCACGCATACGCAGTACGGTAAAATGAATATTTAAGGAGAGAAATATAGGTATTGGAGCAATATAAGAACTTTATTGTCATTAGTTGCTATAAAATAATATTAAATTTTGTTGCAAATAAAATTAAAAAAAAAAGAAAAAACTCCGCCATTAACGTCAATTCGAAAGTGAATATTTTGCAAAAGTCGAATTTTTAGCACGTTCTTCCATTGGTCTTTACCATATAATTCATTCTCAGTACTTAATGGTACTTTTTTATACGATCCCCACTTTTTTTTGTCTTTAGTTTTGCTTTTTTCTTGATTTTTGTTTTGTTTATTTATTATGGATACATCGTGTAAGGATTTGTCGAGAGATTTTGGTGATTTTGAGTTCATAATATGGAAAATATCTTATGATGGTATTTTATGGTTGTTAGTTATTGCTATGTTGTTGTTGTTGTTTAGGACAGTTCGTTTGGAAGAAAAATCGGGTGTAGAACTTCATGTTTCTTACTGATAAATGTTACTAAGAAACGTGGAGTTTTACAAAAGGATTTTTCAAATTCATAATAGGTTGGTTGATGGTGAATTTTTAACCACCTTCTTAACATCTGAAGTCATATGATGGAAGGGACCTATAACTTTACGTGGGATCCGAACCATGGGTCGCTATATAATGTGGAAGCAGAGGACGGTTCCCCATTCAACGACCACCCAGACCCAATGTCGCTTAACTTCGCTGATCAACGAGAAGCGGTGTTACGACATTAGCTACGATGTACCCTCCGTCCTATAATAGCCAAAGTCACATGACAGAGAGGATGTACAGAATTTCGTGAGATTAGAACCATTACGCCACTAAGGAAGACTTAGAAAAATACCTTAACTACCGAAACCTGAAATCAAATCGGGATTCGAACACAGAACCATCAGAAAAACAGCCTCTGGCTTTGTACCACTTTGTAATTTCCTTTCGTTTTCATAGTTCTTTATATTAATTCTGTTCCTCTTGTTTAATCAAAGAATATTGTATTTCTTTATTCTCTTCTTCTAACTTTAGATTCGTGGTACATTTTCCTCATTGTGAAGATTTGTTCGACGTCACTGATCTTCCTTTTCAATGTCTGTGTATCGATTGCTTAAACGCTATTTCTTCAAAGATTTTCCGACCCCATTCATTCTTCTGAACTACCTTTCATTAAACCCAATAAAAGGGACATATTTTCTCCTTCAGTCTTTATACCTTAATGTGTGTGTGTGTATGTGTGTGTGTGTGTGTGTGTGTCTGTGTGTGTGTGTCTGTGTGTGTGTGTGTACTGTTATTTTATTTTATTTCGATTTTTTTGATCATGGTTTTCTAACTTTTCTTTTATGGAGGACATGCGGGGGGAACGATGATGGGGCGGATGGGGGTGGGGGATGGGGTGGTAAGTCCTTTTGTTTACGGTTTGGATACGCTTCTTTCCCCTTGTCATAATTCTGGACTCTCGCGCCCATTGTTTACCTTATTAATAAGAAGTTGATAAATTCCTCAATAAGGAACAGAACTTTGCGATCATAATTTATTGCCGTTGGATGCGATCTTCTTTTATTTACTTTTCATTCGCTGATTTATTGTTTTTGTTTTTTTTTGTTTTTAATCTTTGTTTCGCGCAAACAAAGTTTGAAAACAAATTTATTACCCGAACGAAATGTAGTTCTCGAGTTTTAGTACAAGTTTTTGTCTCTTCGAAATATAATCCATACAATAATTTCTCGATAGCTCAAAAAGCAATAATTCTTGGGTTTAAGTTCGTATGATGGACAAAATGGCGCTGGTAATAGATTGTTTTATTAGAAAACTTCCTTAAACAAAAAATAAAAAGGATGTTACGCAAAAACTTAAAATTTATACGTGTTACTATTTTATTACGTCTGGAATGTTTTATCATTGTTACTACCCTGTCCGCGTTTGAGGGCCTACAAGGAAGAAGTGGCTAAGCGACAAAAGTAAATGCGTTTTCTGGCGTTTTTTACTTTTGTCGTTTAGCCACTTCTTCCTCGGAGGGCCTCATATGAAATAGATATTTATCTATCTATGGATATCTCATAATCATTCAAGAGGGTTAGAAATTGGCACAGCGGTAAGGCCAAACGAACTCGACCCGTTGCGTGTTAATTCCCCCGAGTATTATTACCAGCATCATCGGGAATCGAACCCCCGACCTTAGTGCTTTTACTTCGGTTAAGCCGCACTTACACTGGGGTAAATTTGTTAGTTAACATGTTGGCCGACATGTTAACTAACAAATTTACCCGTGTAAACATTTAACATGGTCAAAAACATGTTAGTTTAATTTGTTTGTTTTTCGCTCCGGAGCGTTCACAATTGTTAATATGACATGTTGTGAAGCGATATTGTCATACGCAGGGTTGCCAACCTATTATGATTAAAATTACGATTATATATATATATATATATATATATATATATATATATATAGAGTGCCTCGTTGGCACTATAACAATAATGATAATGGTTACAATGGGATGATGGTTAATGACTGATGCTGATGGTTGATAAGGCTGGGGTCACCATGATCTTTTCAGATCAAATAATGTTATTAATTAGGTTGATTGACAGGATGAGTTTTCTTCCTTTATTAAACAAAATAAATGATTTATGAATGAGACAAAATAAAAGTTGATTGTTTACAGTTAAAATTAAATGTGCACTTAAATAATGACTTCAATAGTAATAACGCGCGAGGTAATGATTAGTCTTTATATAAAGTTAAGTGAATGACACAAGCCCAAAATGCGGTCTTCACAATGATGCTTACATGATAGTAGTTCTCATGTATCTAGTTCTTCGGAGAGAGAGTCGAGGGGCGTCGAGAAGTCCTTGTAACGAGGTTAAGGTGTGAGGCAAGGCATAAGGACATGCCTTGAGTGAATCCTCGCGGTGTGACGTCATCTTAGTTGTGGCCGTGTCGATGGAACATCGCGAAAGTATTTGCAAACGTCTCTGCCACTATATGGAAAACTAATACATGTGGGTAGTTGGGAGGTAACGAAAATGGTCCACTGAGTAGGTGGGTAGTTAATCTAACAATTACTAAACTCCTTTTATGTCAATAACTGGGTAGATGAAACCAATTGGTTGCTCACCAGAGTTATTCTCCACACTAGTATTCGTATACTGTGTGATAGAGCGTGCTTGGTAGTATTGATACACACTACCAATCAGCCAACAAACTAAAAGGACGCTGGTGGAAAAAGCCGGGAGAACAGAGAAGGAACTTGGAAGGAAGAACGGCATGGCGAACGAAGGGCTTGAAAACAGAAAAAGATCTCCACCAGCAAGTGCGCTCTCAAAAATTGAGCAAAGAGAAGAGGGACTCCAGGAGGAAGAAATTAGCACCATTGTCTAATAACACTCAGTAAGTGAACGGTTGTGTTTCTAAACCTCAGTTTAGTCATAACATAAACTAGGTCCAGTTAAATTAGGTCTACATTGTGGTCTAAGACCTAGCATCAACTCAGCTTAACAAAGGCTAAGGTAAATTACCCTAACCTAATTTGGTAAGGAATCCTACTGTGGACCTCAATTTACTCTGCCCGGGGTGGGTTAATCGGGGACCAATTCATACAGAGCATTTTTCACACACACACACACACACATATTATATATATATATATATATATATATATATATATATATATATATATATATATATGGGAATGAACTTAGAATGGTTCCCTGAGGTTTTTTTATGATACACACAGACCGTGCATGGAACAAGGAACTCTTCTAGGAAAATTAAATCCACTATAGTCCGAATAAGTAATGGTAAATGACAAATACTATAGTTTTTTCGGATCATGTCAAGAATAGCGAACCCAATTTTACCATGTCAAGAATAGCGAACCCAATTTAAGAATTGTTTGGGTTCTTCCACATAAGCTAACGTAGTCTCTATTGAGATTGGTAGTCCTATTATTGTAAAAATACTTATTTTATTTATTTGCATTTATAAATTTGTTTATATAATAAATATTAAAATATTACAATTTCTCTTATGTTACAACTAGCCTAAGACCCGCCCTTCGTGCGGGTCGCGGGTAGCAAAAATTAACCAAACTATCACGACTTAACCTAACCAATCGTCAAGGGCGTACAATTAACCTAAAAAAATTAATAAAAAACAATAAATTTTTATTTATTTATTTATTTTTAGATATTAAGAGAAGAGGATTCTTTATACTGTACGGCATTGACGATTGGTTAGGTTAAGTCGTGCTAGTTTGGTTAAATAAAAAAAGACTACTGTGTATAATAATAATAATCTTACTAATAATAAATTTTCTATCAGTCATGGCGGATAACTTGTTGAAAATAGTCTCATATAATGTAAGGTCAGTGAGGAATTCAACTGTAGATGTTCATAAAATCTGCGACAGTGCAGATTTGATACTCCTGCAGGAGCACTGGCTACCTAAGCAAGAGCTAAAATTCCTCTCTACCATCCATGATGACTTTATGTACCATGCGTCATCAGCAGTAGACTTGTCAGATGAATTAATGTACGGTAGGCCTTTTGGTGGTGTTGCTTTCTTATTAAGGAAAAATTTGTCAAAACATATAAGATTTTTAACAAGCGATAACGTAAGGTTGTTAGGCATTGAATTACAAGTGAACAATGATTGCATATTAATTGTAAACTGCTATTTACCATACAACAACGGCAGTAATCTAGATGAATACATTGATTTGCTGTACAAAATTAAGTCATTATCAGATAACCCCAAATATTCTCACTGTATAATAATGGGGGACTTTAACGCACATGTGAACTCGGAATTCTTTGGAGAATTGGGTAACATGTGCGAGTCGGCCAATTTAAGTATAAGTGATGTAGATGTATTAGGGGTAGCAAGTGGTAATTTTACATACGTTAGCGATATGAGTGGTACCACCAGGTGGATTGATCATTGTCTCACTAGTAATAATCTAAAGGATCGAATTGTTAGAGTTCATATTTTGCATGATTTCCTTCTTTCTGATCATAGACCATTACAAATATTAATTAACGTTACCAATTTATGCGCAACACGACTTAAGAACTCAATAGGTAAGAATAATCGCGTCGATTGGTCCAATGTTAATATGCAGCAGAGAATAGAATACAAAGACAGAACATGTCACCTCTTTAATAATTTAGAAATTTTGCACCTTGGCTGTAATAATCTTTGCTCAAATGATTCTCACTGTAAACTCATAGATAGGTATTATAGTAAGATAATATCCCTGTTAAGAGAAGCAGGAAGCCCCTTGATTAAATCTTACAACTATCATACTAAGGTTATTCCTGGATGGAATGATTTTATTGCCCCCCTGAAGAGGGAATCGAAAGACGCCTACGATTTGTGGTGCTTTCATGGTAGACCCAGATTAGGACCAGTATACATAAATATGTGTAGAAGTCGGGGTCAGTATAAGGCGGCCATAAGGCGATGTAAACAGGAAGAAGAGTCTATTCGAGCATCAAAAGCCTGTGAAGCTCGCATAAATAACGATAATAACAAATTTTGGAAATTTGTTAAGAATCAAACGGGTGTCAAAAATGTCCTCCCTCCGACAATCGATGGGGTGTCGGGGGACGATGAAATTGCAAAGCTGTGGAAAAACCACTACTCTAACATTCTTAATAGTGTGAGTAGGGATAATCTTAAGATAGATTGCAGCGAAACGATTGTGGGAGGGACAAGGGAAAATATTTTGATATCATTTTCTGAAGTAAAGAGGTTAATTAAAGAGTTAAAGACTGGTTCTGCGTCAGGGGTAGATGACTTATCGAATGAGCACTTAAAATATGCAAATGACGTAGTATGTCTGCATATATCATTGTCCTATGGACATCTCCTAATCAGTTTGGCTTTAAAAGGTCCCACTCAACTGACCTGTGTATCTATGTACTTAAAGAAACAATATCTAAATACATTGACAGTAATTCAACCATTTATAGCTGTTTCCTTGATATAAGTAAGGCATATGATAGGGTGAACCACAATATTTTATTTGCAAAACTAGAAGACAGGAAGGTTCCCATGTACATATTAAATTTATTGAAATTTTGGTATTCCCACCAATCTTTCACTGTTAGGTGGGGCAATGTACTATCCGAGTGTTTTGGCTCCTCTTGTGGGGTGAGACAAGGCTCCTTGCTCTCCCCTATGCTGTTTAATGTGTATATTGACGGATTAATTGCTTCACTTAATGAGGCAACAGTAGGATGTTGTATAGATAACACAAGGATAAATAACTTAGTTTATGCCGATGATATGGTGTTAATAAGTCCCTCTGTTAAAGGTCTGGATCGGCTACTAAAAGTCTGCGAAGTGTATTCGCAGAAACATGATTTTCTTTTTAATGTGACAAAAACTAAGGTTATGCAATTTCATCCTAAAAGCTGTAATCAGCCAGCTGATATAAGGTTTAAAATGAATGGTGAAGTAATTGAGGAAGTACAAGAGTTTAAGTATTTGGTCAAACTATTAGCAGCTCCTTGAGTGATGACTCGGATATAAGAAAACAATCTCGAAGCCTGTGTGCTAAAGCGAATATGACCATAAGGAACTTTCGTTTCTGTACAAGTGAAGCTAAAGACACACTCTTTCGTACTTTCTGCAGTAATATATACGGTCAGCAACTCTGGGTGAATTATAAAAAAAGTTCTGGCAGAACCCTAAATTTGCTGTACAACAGGTCGTTTAGACTCTTACATAAATTACCCCCGAGATGTTCAGCTTCGCAAATGTTTGCAACCCGCAATGTTCCGAGCTTCCCGGAGGTAACAAGACGTGCTCAACACAGTCTAATGCAAGGAATTAAAAAATCAACCAACCCGATCATCCAAGCTATCCATGAGTCCTGCCATTTATCCTCTAAGCTATGGACTTCTTGGTACGAAAACGTCTGTCTGTAGCTCCACTTAACTTCAACAGTGCAGTATTATTTCTAATCAATTGTATATATTTTTATCCTTAGTGTATGAACTGTCATTGTATTAATAATATTTGTCATATGGACTATAGTCTGCCAATAAACCTTTTCATTTTCATTTTCATTTTCATAAAAGCATTTAATACGTCCTTAACTAATTACTTAAAATTGGGAAACATAAACCTACCGTCTGAAGTTATGAAAACGTCCTTGAGGACTTCCCATGTCAAGAATAGCGAACCCAATTTTACCATGTCAAGAATAGCGAACCCAAAAATTCCCTTGTCAAGAATAGCGAACCCTGCAGGTGTTGGGCTCGCTATTCTTGACATGATCCGTTTTTTCTTTTTCATGATGCGAGCCCGACGTGGGCAACGGGTCACTCACAAAGAGGTCCCAGAAATATAGTTTCCCTCACCAGCTATCTGCAAAGCAGATAGGATCCAGCTCATGGCCGTAACTACCTATGAGGTCACCGAGGTCCGGACCTCGGTAATTATTTCCTAAAAAAAAAAAGAGAGACTGAATCGTTCTCCGTGTATGAAACGCATATTACCGCTTTTCTTTTGAAAAGAGGGAGCGTCGAGCGTTTTGTGTTTAGTGTATAGCTTGGGTTGTGTTTGTAGATGTCATTTTGGTCTGAATTTTGCTCGTCCCGCCGCGCTCGAAAAAAATCTGGACCTCACTAATTTCTAAACCCTAGTTACGGCCCTGATCCAGCTTAGGGACAGGATCTATGGTTTAAACCCTAGATCCTGTCCCAAAGCTGGATCCTGTCTGCTTTGCAGATAGCTGGTGAGGGAAGCTATATTTTTGGGACCTCTTTGTGAGTGACCCGTTGCCCACGTCGGGCTAGCATCATGAAAAAAAAAAACTATAGTATTTGTCATTTACCATTACTTATTCGGACTATAGTGGATTTAATTTTCCTAGAAGAGTTCCTTGTTCCATGCACGGTCTGTGTATATCATGTATACATATATATGTATATTTTCTATTTTTGTCGAAATTTGGTTCATGATAGGCTGGCAACCCTGCTGTCCACTAGTCAGCAGAAAAATGTTTGTGGCTTTGTGACGTGTCTTTTATATCCAACAGATGGTATTAGTTGACCGAACATGTTCCATAACACGTGTTCCAGTGTAAACGGTGGACACTAACTGTATGTTAGATAACAATGTTAGCTAACATGCTAAGCCAACACGTACAGTGGATAAGTTAACGTCAATGTAAATGCGGCTTTACAGGGAAAACGGTGTTATCCATTGAGCCACTGGGTCTGACACACCCAAAAAATTCTCTTTAATTTAAAACTAAAATAAACAAATGTTATTTCAAAGTAAATTTGGTTTAGATTAAACCCATACGATAGATGTATATATATATATATATTATTTATTTATTACCAAGTAATTTTAACTTTGAAAAATCTGTTTGCGTCCATTTCCGTTCAAGTTGAATTGCAAACAATAATCTAAATCAACCTTTGAAAACCTAAACATTACTTAAAATTGAAACAGTCCCTTCCCATATGCGTTATATTAAACGAATGGTCTCGAATGCAAATAATTATTGGACTATTCTAATTGCATTAAAACTTATTCAGATCCCTGAAGTAATGACTAACTTTTATTGCCTGGCTTCATTGCTCTCTCTCTCTCTCTCTCTCTCTCTCTCTCTCTCTCTCTCTCTCTCTCTCGATGTAGGGCCGTAGGCAATCACCGATAGCTGCAAGCTAATAGAAAATGGAAATTTGACAGCAAATAAATTTCCCGAAGTTTTCCTTGAAAAATTGATAGGAACAGATTTCGTTGAATTTTGTTATAGTTTCTCCATATATATATATAATATATATATATATATATATAGGGTGTCCCGTAAGTCTGGAACCATAGGGCAAAATGATAAAAACGGCAATAAAAACGCCGAAGAGACTTTTGGGGACTGTTTGTGAAATGAGCGAGGATGGTAGCGGCTATGTCATCGTCGGTGGATGTTCTCGGAGGTCCACTGCGTAGTTTATCTTCTATGGATCCCGTTCCCCTGAACTTTGCTACAAGTTTGCCGACACAGTTGTGTGTTATCGGCGCGCGTTCCGGATGCAATCTGTTAAATTCCTCAGCGACCTCCCTCTGACTCCGATTTTCTACGAGCAGAATTACCTGGATGCGTTCTTCCTTACTCAAAGACATCATGGGCACTTGCATAAACGGAAAAACATGACAGACTTATGAGACACCCTGTATATATATATATATATATATATATATATATATATATATATATATATACAGGGCGTCCCAAAAAAATGTATACACACTTTAAATAATTATAAAGGCAGTGTTTATGCAAATACATTTCATTTTCAAAATGTAATAGAATCTACAGACATTATTTAATTGTTTTGTCAACGCCTGTTTTCAAACTGACGTCCGTTCTGGTCCAGGCACTGCTGATAACGCGAAGCAATGGAATCGCAAACATCACGAAACATTTCGTTTGGTATTTGTGTGCATTCTCGTTCAATGGCTGCTCTCAATTCAGCGACTGTTGCAGGTTTTATAGCGTAGACTTTGTCTTTTAAGTATCCCCATAAAAAAAAGTCTAGTGGTGTGGTCTGGTGAACGCGGAGGGTATTCTACGAAACCCCTTCGTCCAATCCACATCCACATCGTGCCAAGTACCACTCGCAATACTCCACTCTTCGGTCCGGATCATCATCTTCATTAATAGCATGGACTAATCTTGGAATGTAACTTTTCCATTGATAGCGCTTCAAAATGCGTTGGACAGACGATTCTGAAATTCCTACCTCACGACTCGCTTGCCGCACAGATTTTCTTGGACTTTGGTGATACGTTTCCAGTACTCTTTCTTGCTTTGTGGGGCTTGTCGATGTCCGTGGTCTTCCGGAACGCTTCTTGTGGACATTCTGAACAGTTCCATCGGCTTCAAACTTATCTCTAATTCGAGTGATGGTAAGTCGCGTTGGTGGATCTGTTTGAAACTCCCTCCTAAACTGTCTTTGCACTTCAACTGCGTTTCACACTTCCAGTAGCATTTTAGAATGAATTTCCTTTGTTCAAAGCTTAGTCTGACTGCCATTATTAATTCTAATGGGTTTAACTTGGAAAGAAAGAAACATCAATTGAGCTATCAGCTGTGAAAGTGTGTATACATTTTTTTGGGACGCCCTATATATATATATATATATATATATATATATATATATATATATTGCAAGGACGAACCCTTTACACCAATTTCTAACGCAGTTTTATTGTCATCAGTACGACTTCATTCTGGAGGCAGTTCTGTGAACATACTTCATCGATATACAGTAAATAAAGTACATCAGGGGCGGATCCAGAACCTGAAAGTGACAGGTTTGCTGGCAGGTTGGGGATCTGGGGACCGCCTAGACGCCTAGCAGGGTTCGGAGGCAGCGCCCCTGATGGGAGTTCAGGAAGCGGAGCCCCCGAAAACTCCTGAGTTTTAAGTATTTTAGGGTTATTTTTTGCATATATAGGACTAAAAACATACATCGTAGTATGTTACCTCATTTGAGGCGCCCCGTACCACAAGGAAGAGCGCGCCAAATTTAAGTGTCGAGAAAAACGTGCGTTAAAGTTTTAAAATCACGCACATGGTTCACCACCCCATCCAAAACAATGGAAAATTACCGGTCGATAAAGACGAGCCTGCCATATGAGGACCGTGTATTATGATAGAAAATGGATAGATCTTTTTGATACCATAGAAAATGGATTTTTGGGACGATGGCGGGGTTCGTCCCTGTCGTACGGAGTGCCTCATTTAATAAAAACCGATTCCAAATATTTAAATTTTTTTATAAATATCACGAAAGTATATTACAGTATGTTACACTTCAATTGCTAAGTACAGTATATCTACCAGTGCCAATCTTCTGGGATTGATCTGGGCAAATCTCTTGACGACTATACGAGTATATAATACCCATAACGTTCAATTTCTATATGTTCAAAACTCCCAAAGTTCAAAACCCCCTAAAGTTCAAATCCCCTAACGTTCAATACCCCTAAAGTAATCGAGTACGTATCTTCAATGATAATTGTTTATGAAACAAAGATCATCTTTCATTACGCGGTCGCTTGGTCGCTTCCCATCCATGTTTATTTAAGCAAACCTGAAAGTAGCAGACTTCGCAAATTCTGACCGTTTTGTGCAAAACGCTCCAAACCGGTATGAATCCTTGTCTGTACATGCTTCATAATAGCATGAGGAAAGTTATCATCATCCAAAGAAAAGGTCTTCGCCAGTCGAATAATTTCACTCTCTCTTCATCACATACGTCATTGTCAACGCGTCCGGAGAATTAATAATGGCGGATTCCTAAACGTGAAGTAACCGTTGATAAACAGGAAACTCTTTCAGCAGACGAACCACTACAACTTTCAATTGGACTTAAATTCGTTGGGCGTGAGTATAATCTCGGTGAATTGCTCTTAAGTGTAATTCTGTACCTTGATTTCGGTTCTCCTCTTCTCGTTCTAAAGGGGAAGGGGCAATTTTGAGGGGTATTCACCCTTGGCCCTTCCTTCCTGCATGAAAAAAAAGTTAGGACGGGACTATTGAGGGAGTAAGACCACAATAAAAAAATGGATTTATTATAGCACAAGCTTTCGGTCTCTGCAATTAAGGTCCTCATCAGTCACACTCGTACCTGCCGAAGACCTTATTAGTATAGACTAAAAACTTGTTCTTTAATAAATCCATTTTCTCGTTGTGGCTTCATTCCATTTAATTGAATTTCTCTTAACTGAGAATATTTACTGAATACAGAGTAAAGTGTTCAACTAAATTTCTAACTCAGAGCTTTCCAAACTTTTAACGTTGGCGACAAACGATTTAAGCATAACAGTTTTCACGACACATTAATTAATTTTTGTTATCAAATATCAAATATCAGATAATTTTTCAGTAGGTGGTTCATCTTGTAGCCGATTTTGTTGATAAAAAAATCAAAATTTTCAAAATACAAAAAACACTAATGTGTCGCGACATACCAGTTTGGAAAGCTCTGTTCTAACTGAACCCCAATTTTCAGCGATAAGTTGAAACATTAACGGATTTTTATCTCTTTGCTCTGTACATAATAATTTTGGCTCTCTTCTTCTTTGGGTCGGGGGCGTTTTTGCGGGCGGACATTCGCCCTTGGCCCCTCCTTCCTGCATAAAAAAAATTACAATAGGGCTACATATCTAATTTATAAAAGCAGTCTTAAACGTATGCTCTCCTAAATGAGCTCGAACAAATCCTCTGAGTAAAGGAGAAGGAGAGCCATTTTCATTTTCCAACCATTTGCTATGATCCATGATTAAGAGAAAAATGCGGATGAAATTACGAAAAACCCCACAGAAAGGGGGAACTCAATGGATAACAAAAACGACAATAACAACAAATAAAACAACCAGAAACTTTCAACCAAATACATGTAAACAACCAAAAACAACAACAACGCAAAATAAAACACCCAGAAACTTTCAACCAAATACATGTAAGCATCATCAAACTACTTAATTCAAAAATGGCAGTTCAAAAATGACAGTGCGCAAATGTGTTTTACATAAATTTTATTAATTAATTCGAAGTGAATTTCCACGAAATTAAAACGACGCTAAATCCTAGAAACGGAAATTGATACTCGAAATAATGAACGAAACGTTGTGAAAATTAATAAAAAAAACAATTAATAAATAATTATTTAGTTAATTAATAAAAACAATTTGGATGTACACTGCGTGTCTCAAATTCGTTCCCAATCAAATGAATTTATAATACAAAACTACGAGGTTTATGTACATATGAGTATATAATATTAATATATAAATGATGATGATGATGATAATGATAATGATAAGCTTTATTAGCAGGATATAAATCTCATAAAATAGCATAATATTCTTGAATGTAATAAACGATAAGTAAATCAAACGATAATAAATTAAAAACAATAAAAATTATGATTAAAAGAGAGATAAAAATAAGACACGTACTGAAACAAATAATAATATAAACTATCCACTGCTAACACTACAGAAAAAAGGATGGATATATATATATATACATATATATATACATACATATATATATATATATATAATATATATATATATATATATATGTCTCGAATGGCTGTTCTTCTTCATATATATATATGTATATATGACGCTACATCATCCCCTTTGTTAGGTAACTCAGTATGTTGCTTCGTTGCGCCGACAATGCAGTGTATACTGCTTACATCCAAGGTTCTTTAAAAAAAAAAAAATCTGACTGCGTGTTACGGAACAATTTATACCTTCGTCGATGGCATCCCCTCCCTCAAACCGTTGAGAGAATGGAATGTTTATAAATCTCACGTGGAAGGATAAAGATGACGTGTTACCTTTTTTTCATTTTTATTTTACAAGGATAGTTCACTTCTTAAGAGATTAGATTTTTGCAGAGCAAAGTTAAAATATAAAATCAAAGTCTTATCACTACACTTGTTTAGAGTGTTATTAACGAACACTGCTTTCATTAAAAACCTATTGACTGACCGGCTGCCCAAAGGGCGGGGCACCGACTGACTCCTCTGCTTGTCCCATGCCTGGAGGGACTCCCTGGTGCCATATTTACAAAAGATTACTGAGGTTGCAAAGTTCTAGTCTAACAATGATATTAGCAAAAGAATTTATATAATTTTGGTTTTATACTTAACTCTTTTATGTGATTTATATTAGCCGAAAAGAACACTTAGAATTTAGGAGTCTCCCTTAAGATTATGGATTTGACACCTCTGGAGTGTGGTTTAGAAAGGTTGCCAGACATTAATGAAATGAAAATGAAATGAAAATGAAAAGGTTTATTGGCAGACTATAGTCCATATGACAAATATTATTAATACAATGACAATTTATTATTAATACAATGAAGTGACATTAATACAATATTAAAAAATTAAAGGATTAACATTTTAATTTTTACAAACAGAATAATATCTTTAAATTTTAACAAATTTATTTTTTGTGGAAAACCTATTCCCACATATACTTTACGGGTATGAATTTTTCAGTATGTAAAATTTTACACAATTTCGAAGCTGTGCGAATTTTTCCCTCAAAAAGGTTACATCTTAATTTAAAAATCTCTTACGATTCAACAAGTTCTTTAATATTACAACAGTTGTCAAATTAGATTTTAAATGTTTAAAAAGAAGCCAAATTATATATATATATATATATATATATATATATATATATATATATATATATATATATAATATATATATATATATCCTCCTTAGAGTCGGGGTCACCAGCTTGCTTGATCTTCGTGTGAAGAGAGACCAACACACGGAACATCAACGATATATATATACTGTATATCATGCATTAATGCTAAAACGCTAAAAAATTAACTAAAAGTTAATAATAAAAGTCATTTTACATCACTCATCAACTAACCTCAGTTTACCAAAAAAAACTCTCAATCACAGTCAATAATAATAATAATAATAATAATAATAATTTCGAGTTATTTTCAAGATAACATTTAATACAACACACATTTACAAAAAACAATTAACCAAAAAGTTCAAATGTTCTTTATTAATACATGAATGACATTTGGCTTTCATTGAACTTTAGTGAATGGAATGTACAGGGTGTCCCATAAGTCCGGTCTCATAGGAAAAATTATTTTAAATTAACTACACCTTTTCCTGAGGACTGTAACTTACTTCCATATTAGCTATTGAGTGTTATTCTACCTGCAACAAAAAAAAAAGGTTCCGAAACAATATATCAATTTGAACATTTTAGTTCTCATGTATTACTTTTGTAGATTTAATTTAAAATAAATTTTCCTATGAGACGGGAATTATGGGACACCCTGTATAAAGGAACGATGCAAGATCCCATTCATTACAGAAGGTATTTCAATATTAGATTCTTGAGATTTATCGTGTATGGTTCCGATGTAAGAATTTATTTAGAATGATTAAAATTATTAGAATCCGCGTTGACTCAGGATGGAAAAACAAAATTGTGGTGCATCCCGCTCCTGAGGAATCATGCATCAGGATCTATGTGACCAGGAGTATCTGCGTGTTCAAACTAACGACACAAGCGAGAAAATGATTATCAATTTGACCGCTCATTGGATCATAACACCACAAAGACTCGTTGCTTCCAGTGGTGGTGGTGAACCACCTACGGGAGCTTCGTTGGTATTCGTATGTTGACTCTCAATGATGCTGCGAGCTGCCTGTACCGTGAATGAGCGTATGGAGAGAAAGGTGCTCTGTGAAAGAATGAAACTTCTGTTTTCTGTCAACGACTTAATGTATAATAACATATCCCTATATATAAAACAGATTTTTAGCTTAGCAGCCAAGCATCTTAACCAGAAGGATATCTGAATATATATATATATATATATATATATATATATAACAAAAATAACCCCTGTCACTTACAAAAATAACCCCTGTCATGCTCCAAAATGTGTTCCACAATGCTGCTGACAGATTCGAACTCTGTAGAGATACTGATGGTGCTCATGTAGAATCATATGCTTAAGTATTCATTAAATTTAGGCCTTCTATTATATTATTGTTGAATTTTACCCTTTTTGCTATATATATATATATATATAAGGCCCGTAGCCAGCTTTTCGCGGGGGGGGGGACTCGAATTTTATAGTAATGGAGCAAAAGTGGAGTGGGAAGGTACAGAGAAGGCAGGATCTGGAGGGAGTCTGAACATTTTCTTCATGCCTGAATCAGATCTTATTTCATATACGATATCACACACACTTTGGTCATAAGTGAAGTAATTACACACAAATATCTGCACCAGTATTTACTTTTGACTATTAATAATAAGTTAAAGAAACTTTATTCCTAGGTTGGAAATGTATAAAACAGCAGACTTAACATAAAAGAAATTCTTAAATTCCTTTGTTAAAAACCCTAAATATCACCAACATCTGTCATTCATAGAGAAAATATTTTTTCCCCTCGAGCTCCCCATAACTACGGGCTTGTATATGTAAAAATGAACAATGAATAATTCTCATATTCATATATTCTTATATTCATATATTCTTATATTCATTTTTGCATATAGAGTCCAAACTCGCATAACGCTGACGTAAGTTCGGATAAAAAATTTTATTTTCTATTTTTGCTGAATAATTAATGAATTATTTCTTTTTAAATTACTTCATCATTTTTTTTAGATTTGGCTTAATAATGTAATCTTGTTAAATTCTGCAATGTTCATTTTCTTTATACATTATCTCTTCGTTGTAAAAGATGAAGTCATGTCTTGCTTAACAGTTAATTTTAAAATTTTTAAGCATTTCATTTTGGCTCATATGCATGTTTAATTGTAATTCTTAATAAAATGCATATTTCAATTTCCATTTTTAGTTAACTCGGCAGATCATGATAACATCAGGTCTGTCAATATGCGGTTTGAAATAAAACTATGACTTCATCTTCAAATATCTTGCTTATCTGTTTAGACATTGCTACAGCTAAAATATTTACCTTATCTTCAAATATTTTGCAAAATAATTCAGAGAAAAATAAGTTCCTGATACGCTACACGAAGAATCGGGGAACCTTTATTGAATTTAGTAAACTTCACAGAATCCTCCGATCCACTACAAGAAGAAATCGGGTATTTCACAACCGGTCTGCCATACTTTCGGGGGTGATTTGGGGGATGATATCGAATAAAAAAGTTAATATAACATAGGTGTTATTTCCAACCATTGCGGAGCTACGGATGTTTTAAGGTGCACGGAAAAAAATAAACGAGAGTATTAATGTGATGAATTTATTGGTTGTACTGGTCCAATATCGTGGCCCCCGAGATCTCCGGACCAAACCCCGTTAGATTTCTTTATATGGAGCCTTATAAAAGAGAAGAGATGGTCTACAAGACCAAAGTACAAACGAGAGAGGAATTCTAGAGTCGGATTATGGATGCCGCTGCTTACATACGAGAACACCCCGAAATGATTCAATGGGAAGTGGACTCTCCTTTGGAACGAACAAGGCTGTGCATTGAAAACCAAGGCGGACATCTTGAACATTTATAAGGTGTATCTCATAAAATGTAGCAATAAACATATCAGATTAATACTCTTGTTTATTTTTTTCGTGAACCTTAAAACGTCAGAAATAGCACCTATGTTGTATTAACAGTTTACTCGATATCATCCCCCAAATTACCCCCCAAAGTATGGCAGACCGGTTGTGAAACACGCTATATATATATATGCGCTCTTCCTTACCCTCATATGAAAAAGCTAAAATAAAATACAAATTGTCAAGAGAAGAGCCGATTAACGAGTTTGAACTCACAAGTTCTTCGTTACAATAAGTATTAAAATTTTACTAACAATAAGAACTGACCACTGACCAGTGCCAGTAGCTCACTGAAGTCGGGGGTTTGACTCCCAATGGTGTTGGTTATTGTTATACAGTAGTTAGTGCAATAATCCACTTTCGCCTGGCCAGATTTGTGGCAGTTTCTGGCTCTCCTGACTAATTATATTATTATTAACTATTGAGCATCCCCTAACAAACAAACACACAAACACAAAGCAAAACACGAACAAACTAACGAGCGCATGTACACAAACAGACATCACACACACAAACAAACACAAGAAACAAACAAACACACATATGCAAAAAAACATGCGTATAAAGAAACGCACACACACACCACACACACACACACACACACTGATGGGCCTCAGTGTTTAAACGCCCCAAACCTAAAAAATTATTGTATAATTTTCTGGAAAGTACAATTTTGAGAAAACTTTATCTTGAAATACAGGGTGTCTCAAAAGTCACTATCTATTTTGAAAAATAATGGGAATTACGAAAAACTGGTTTAAGACATGAAAAATATATTTATTTCAAAGTAAGTGCCACAAAGAATTAGTGCTATTTATTTATCTGTCTCCACATGGCGACCATCAGTGTCTCTACAGAGCTCAAAGCGATAAGTTGTTTCCCGGAACACACTTTCCAGCATTTGAGGTGTTATTTTCTGAACTGCATCAGTAATACGATTTCGAAGTTCGGCTACATCACTAATTCTTCTACCAGTGTACACCTTAGACTTAATGAAACCCCAGGCGAAAAAATCTAATGGTGTTAAATCGGGTGAACGTGCTGCCCATGGTTGTGTTCCTCCACGACCAATCCAGCGACCGGGGAAGCGTCTGTCAAGATAATCACGTACAATTATTGCATAATGGCACGGTGCTCCATCCTGCTGAAAAACTACTGTGTCAAGAATGCCATCTGTAAGAAGTTGAGGTTCGAGGAATTGTTCAAGCATGTCAAGATAATAAACCAATTAACTTTTTTAAATACACAAATTTGCACCAGAAGTACATATCTTTATGCCAGCATAGCATTTTTTAAAAAAAACATCTAATGTCACCGAAATAGATAGTGACTTTTGAGACACCCTGTATTTTAATTAAATTAGCACTGAACAGCGAATTCTAAAGGTATATACAGGGTATCCCAAAAGTCCTTCCCCCATTAATATATAGCATGACATTAGCTTTTTGGGCAGGAATTCTGGGACACCTGTATATATACTGTACATGTTACAGGGAATCTGTGTAACTAGGGATTTCATGAAATCCCTAAAATGTTCAGGGATTTCATGTAAGGTTAAGTCGTGATATTTTCGTTAAACCTACAGGAAAATTATGGAATGCTTAGTTAACTGAGTGCCCGGTTAGGTTAATTGAATGTCCGGTTAGGTCATCTGTACGCCCTTGACGATTGGTTAGGTTAAGTCGTGATATTTTCGTTAAAATTAACGAAAATATCATGACAACCTTACATGAAATCTCTCAACACTTTAGGGATTTCATGAAATCCCTAGTTAAACAGATTCCCTGTAACACACACACACACACATATATATATATATATATATATATATATATATATATATATATATTGTGCTGCACTTAAAAAACAATGAAAATTATGATTTATAAATAATATACAGTACACGGATTTTGCTAAAACATTCAACAAGTGTGATCACTGTATAATAGCACATAAAGATATGAAACATATGGGAATAACGGGCAAAGTGGGAAAATGGATCTATAATTTTTACAGATAACTTTAGCAAGTTGCTAAGATCCAAGGAATATCAACAATAGAATCGGAATTACCTAGCTCAAGACCACAGGGAACAGTATTAGCCAACTCGTACTCGTTAACATGCTTACAGACGAAGTAACCAAAAATCAGCAGGAAATTAGAAATGTGTTTTAATAGTAGGAAAATGAAATGGTTTTAATAGTTTGGGGGTTGTAGGGCAAGTGATTCTGCAAAAAATCCAGACTTTTTCATGTTATTTTTAAGTAAAAAAATGTTGCCACTTTACGTCAGGCATACTCGTAGATATCGCAGATAAGTGTCCGTCCAAAAACATTCAGTATTGAATACTAGTGGCCAGTGGCGGATTTAGGGGGGGCCGAGTAGGCCATGGCCTACGGCCCCGCGCCTGTGAGGGCCCCGCGCCCTCACATATAATTATAATGTTGGATTCCACTATAAATAATACAATTGATTAATGATTAGTGCTAATTATGGTATCACTCTCTTTGCTGGCGGGAGTTTAGTTCTATTCAGGCCGCTGTGGAGTGTACATGTGAGTGTGTTTAGTGGTAAGTAATGGTAAAAGTCGTATCTCGAAAAAGTCGCCAGTCAATAAATGGGGATGGGGGAGTTTTAGTCAGCTTTATAATAACATAAATAAGTTGAAAAATGTTAAATTAATGTAATTAATTTTTTTATATGAAACGTACTTAGGCTAGGTTAGGTCAGTTTAGCTTAGATTTCATAATAAATACATTTTATACATATTTAAGGAAAAAGTCGCCACTGGTGGGGGCTGGCGACTTTTCCCATAAAGCGACTTTTTCACCCGAACAACTGTTTAGTGTCTGTATTTAATTAATTAATTAAACTGTATTAATTAATACTAAACCGAGGGTCAAGTGTAAATAGTTTGTTTTTTATGTTTTTATATTTCAGGATAAGGCAGTGAGGCTGCACTGAGGCACAATGGAGAAATCAACAAGTCGTGATCGTGATCAAGGGAGGAAGTATAAAGCTGGCTCTGTTAAACGACAAGAAAAGGCAGACGTAAACCAAAGCGTAAAAAAACTACCAAAAATAACTCAATGGTTGACATATCCAACAGTATCTGAATCTGCAAAATCACAAACTCAAACTGAATCCGGTCAAACTGAATCTGAATCAGTAGAGACACCAATTACGCCTGAAACAACTGGAGAAGCCACAACTAGTACTGAACCTAGTGTAGTTAGCGCAATTGAACCTGAACACAGTGACAGTGAGGAGACACAAGAGGAAGTGAAAGTTATGAATACCGGTACTGAACAAGGATTTGAAACGGATCTTGGATTATGGCCTAAAATAATTACTGAAAATGTGTGTGACTATTGGTTGAAAAAGGGAAGCGCAGAATGTCGACACTGTGATGGTGACTTCAAAGAGTCAGTGTGAAAGAGCTAAACAGAACCCGTCATTGTACAAAGACATTATTCACTCGAACTCATTCATTATCTGGCCAAGAAATTAATCTTAAATGGCTCTGTTACTCTAAAACAACTGGTAAAGTGTATTGTTTTGCTTGCAAGCTTATGTCAAAGGTGGAAAGCTCATTCACAACTGGCTTCAATGGTTGGAAGAACGCTAGGTATGTCATAGAATCTCACAGTAGGTCAGATCAGCACAGGAAAAGTATGGTCGAAATGATATATCGAAAGACTGCGGGTGCCCGTATTGACTCTAATCTAGTACAACAATATGAAAGTGAATGCGAGTACTGGCAAGCAGTATTGAGGAGGTGTGTAGATGTTTTAAAGCTACTTTGCGAACGCGGGCTAGCCATTCGAGGTAAAGATGAAGTAATTGGATCAGTACACAATGGAAACTATCTTGGGATTCTAGAGCTGCTGAGCACATACGACAGTTTCTTGGCAGCACATATCAAGAAACACGCAAACAAAGGTAGTGGTCATACTTCCTACTTGTCCCATGTCAATTCTGAGGAAGTCATTGGAATAATGGCAGAAAAGGTTATGTCCTCAATAACAGATGAAGTAAAAACAGCAAAGTACTTCTCAATTTCTGTTGACTCCACACCTGATATTTCACACATGGATCAACTTTTACAATCCGCTATGTACTGCCTACTACAGGTCCAGTTGAAAGGTTTTTGCAGTTTATTCCCATGCTAAGCCACACTGGCAGAGATATTGCTACAACTGTTCTTGATTTTCTTAAAGAGAAGAACATTCCAGTTATCGACTGCCGAGGACAGTCCTATGACAATGCCAGCAACATGTCTGGTAAATATCTGGGGACCCAACAGATAATCAAGAATGAGTGTAGTGAAGCTGAGTACATACCATGTATGGCTCATTCCTTAAACTTGGTGGCTAAGTGTGCTGCAGAAAGCTGTCCTGCTGCAGTGTCATTGTTTGCTCTGGTACAAAATATGTACTCCTTTCTTGTTGCATCTACTTATCGTTGGAGGAGACACCGTGAGGTACTAGAGACTAATAAAGATAAGAAGTTGAAAGTTGATAAAATACTTTCAGACACTCGTTGGTCAGCACGAGCAGATGCTGTAGTTGCTCTCAGTAGAGCACACAAAGAAAACATCATTGTTCTGGAAGAGTTATTCTCAGATCAGAATCAGCCAGCTGAAACAAGAGCTGAAGCAAGTGGTCTTCTCAAAAGTTTGAAAAAACTTGAAACAGTGATTCTTCTTGAAGTTTGGGATACAGTATTGGAAAGGTTTCAGAGTAGCAGTATCCAGCTGCAAAAATCTGGGCTCTCCCTCAACACAGCTGTCACACTGCTAGAGTCTCTTTTACAATTTGCTAAAGACCTGAGATCCCAGTTCGATGACTTTGAAGCAAAAGCTATGGCTAAGTGTGATCCCTGTGATGTGACGAGTAATGATGCATACTACGCCGACACGCAGCGTATTAGGAAGCGCAAGCGTCACCACGATGAACTAGACTCCGCGGAGGATGTTATGCTGACAGGGAGAGACAAGTTTAGAGTGACTGCATTCTTGCCCATCATTGACAAGCTCTGTGCTGCCCTACAACAACGCATTGCTGCTTACAGCGACCTTCGAGAGAAATTTGGGTTTTTATCAGAAATCTCAAACAAAACGAACACTGAGCTTAAAGCATCTGCTGAAAAGCTTGTGTCTTCATATCCTAAGGACTTGGAGGCTGGATTGGAGTCGGAGCTTTTGCAGTTTGCACACCTTATGAAATCCATTCCAAGAGATTCACCTGAAAGTGCTCCTTCATCAGGTGGTGCAAAGGCTGCAAAAAGTCCTGAACTAGAAATGTATGAGATAATTCACAGACATGACATGGTAGAAACATTTGCTAATGTTGAAATTGTATTACGACTCTATCTCTGCATGTTTGTCACAAACTGCACTGGGGAGCGATCATTCTCCAAGATGAAACTAGTCAAGAATTATCTAAGAAACACCATGGGGCAGGACCGTTTGTCTTCACTCACCCTGTTGAGCATTGAACATGAGAAATTAAGGGTGCTTGATTTTACTGATGTCATCAAACAGTTTGCAAGTAAGAAGGCTAGAAAAAAATCTTTTTTGACTGAGAAATAGTTAAGTGTACCGTACAAATTGCCTGCAATAAACAAAACCCACTCATTGCATCATTTGCATGTCAGTCAAGTGGTATTCTCTTTAGTTAATGGTGTATTATTATAGTTATTTTTTGTTAATGGTGTATTATTATAGTTATTTTTATTGTTAAGCTTCAAAAAAACAAATGTGTAATGTTCAACTATGAAATGGTCATTTGGCTAATTAATTATCAATAAATTGAATATTGTTTAAAAAGTAAATTTATTTTAACGCTTCGCTCGCCCATTGATTTGAGGGCCCCGTAAGGTCACCACTGGGGGATGGGGGTGTAAATCTTCATTTCAGTTAATTAAGCTAGCTTTGCGTAGTTTGGGGCCCCGCACTCCAACCGGCCTAGGGCCCCGCGCACCTTAAATCCGCCACTGCTAGTGGCCTTGCATTCTGATTGTTTCAGAATCATATGAAAAACTAAGTCCAATCAGGAAGAAATGCAGTCCAATTTTTAATAAATAATTGTACCAAGACTGCTTAAGATTCGATTTCTGATTCCATTTCTGATTCCACTTCTGATTCCATTTCTGAAAGCAAATACTTTATTCACTGCGTACAAACTTTAAACATTAAAAGCAAATGAACAATATATGTTCCAAAAAGTTTAAGATTCAAGAGAAAATTTCGCTTCACATTTTTTCAGAAAAAAAATCGTAACTTGGATTAGATCATAAAATGCACGAACCATGTGAAGATTTTACATCAATATTAAACTGTCAGTTGAAGAAGCGCTCAAAAATCATAACCAAAAGCATGTTGCTTCAACAAAAATAAACGTATCAACAAAAATCAGCAGGCTTTAAAAAGTGTCTTAAAGAAAACACACAGATGAAGAAAAATCTTGCCCGATTGACGGATGGCATTGTAAATCGTATGACGAAGTTTTATTTTGAGGTGATAAATGTTTTGGAAGAAAGCTAACCAAAGTTAAATGAACAGCTGGCTGAAGTGCTAAAGGAGAAATGACTCGGAGAACTAATGCGAATTTGAGAATGAATCACGGAAAATGTAAGTCTCCTATGAACGAGGTCAGTCATTGTTGTCACTTAAGGGAGTAGATTATGATCAGCGTTCCGGCAGACCTTCAATCGGTGAAAAAACTGACATCTCTTTGAGATGTATCGCATTTGAAGGAAACTCAAGGAAATAACTTGTACTCAAGCTTTAAGATAATTTATATTCTAGTAACAACAGTGTGGAAAATCTTGAAGATGAAGGTGAAGTTGCATAAGCTTGCTACAGAAATGAAGTCGTCCAGAACTTAGTGAAAAAGAAGTATATCGCTAGGTTAGACTTCTGCGAACGAGTTTGAACAAAAATCAAAAGAAATCCTTTCTGCATGAAGCAGTTAACATTTTCAGATGAAGCCACATTTTATATCAGTGCCACTGCTAGTTGCCACAGTTGTGGCACTTGCGGAAGTGAAAAACCGAATAGGCTTTGATATCGTCAGAGAAATTCCAATAAGGTCATTTCGTAGTACGCCTTAATTCGAAAGTCACACGGGTCGTTGACTTTTCATTTTTGAGGAAGTGAGTGACAGTAAATGGAGAGTAATGTACTACCTTGCGATGCTATATAACTTGTTTGTAGACCAAACAGTTTTCAAACAAACTGATTTCCTTGTCACTATGCTTTGAATGTTAAAAAATTTTTGGATCAAACTTTCCAAGGAAAATGGATTGGGAAAGGAGGCAAACTTCAGTGTCCACCACGGTGACTCGACTGAACCCCTTTAGAGTTCTTTTAATGGGGGACCATATATATAAAGAGAGTATCATTTACACCACAAAGCCTCAACATTTGGCAAAACTGAAGGTTCGAACTGAAACAGCAGTCCGCCAACTCACAATAACAAACCTAAACTCTGTTTCAGCACTTGCAGAATAAGGTCGATCATTGTATTGCTCAAGGCGAAGAGTATGTTGAAATGTAAAGTATGCAAAAGACTTTGATAGTTAAAACTTTATAATACCATTTACATTTTTATTCTATCACACACACGTAAAGCGTCATTAAAGTTTGATCCCGTTCAAAAACTTTATAACAACCCTGTATAAATAAGTTTTCATTAGTTTGCCACATCATTCTCATAAATAAGAGGAACAATTATTTTTCGATATAAAAAAATAAAGTTCACAAAAGTTGGATGAAAAGTTAAAGAAGGAGAAAAATAATAAAATTATTAACGAAAGTCGCTTTGAGCTAAAATTAATGTGTTTCTCGATATAAATAAGCTTTAATGAGTTTTCTCTGTCGCGAGTCAACAAGAAGCCATTTACCTCTAATGAGGCTAAGTCGAAGGCAAAAGCTCTCTACATTTTACGTCTTTTGCTTAACCTTAAAACTTAATTGTTTGTTAAGATTGACTTCCGAAACAATCATTAATATTTTATTTCAATCTGAAATAATTATGACTAATATATTTCAATTAATTATTTCAATTGTTTCAGTTATTTGTCGCAATAATGTTTGAAGGAATCTCCAATACAATAATTTTAAATGGTGATCGTAAACGTTTTTTAAAATAAGATTAATTCATTTACGTGTAGAGATAATTAATACCCTGAATAAATGATAAGATTAAAGTTCACCTCCAGGAAACGTAAGTTTATGATTACATGCATGTTGCTCTCGGTCTCAGTCTCTCTCTCTCACTCTGCTTGTTGGCAAATGTGCTCATTTTAATTTTATTGTCTTATGATTGGTGAACTAATAAGGTTTGAGATCGTTTAATCTCTTTCGTCATGACAAAGGTCATGTGGCGTGGAAGACCTACGGCTTTACGTGGAATCCGAACCAAGGGTCACTACATCATCTGAACGCAGGGTCTTTGTTAGCCTTAGCTTCTGTAGATCTGTAGATCCAACTACAGAACAGATCCAACTTTGCTTAACCTTGCGTTTTAACTTGAAGCGGTATCTTTCTCCGAAAATTGTCGTCAACTTCCGCATAAGCCTCGTGTCCCATTGAAGTACGTGTCATCGCGGGAAAGAATTTAATTTTGAAATATATGGTGTACCGAAATATACAGGGCGATCCATAAAAAGGTGTTCCAAAAAGTGTGTAACGTCATTTCTGGGAAATTTCTTTTTCCGAAACTGTGAAGTTCAGATAGAAAACTTGGGTCTGGGCTTCATCTTTTAGTGTCAATAATTTGAGTATATATATATATACAGTATATATAACTGACTTGGATACAGACTATACTGTAGATACAATATAAATCACAATTTGACAACATCCTAAATCCAGGACTTTAAAAACTCTTCTGACTAAACTCTGATGGTAAAATAGTAATAAGAGACGGGCTCATAATATATTTTTGAGGAATATCCTATATATATATATATATATATTATCAACACCCTTTGCGACAAACAAGGTCGATCGTCTTCGCTGACAAAAACCTTAATAAGTGAAGAAGGAAAAAAAAAAAAAAAGGTCAATTTGAAGAGCGGATAAGGAAACTTTCATTTTCTCGTCTTTTATTTGCTCTTCCCAATTCTGTTTCTCTTCAATGGCCCGAAGCGCCTTTTCCTCCACGACTTAATTCCTTCACGGATCATTGACTTCCACAAGCCAGATATCATAAACTGAGGGTGATTCGAACCCTGTTTGCGTTCTTTTGTACGAGGCACTCTTTCCTCTTCAGCCAAGACTAATAGTTATTAATGGGCGCCTCAAGAAAGATGACCGATAACCTATTTATTAAGTTGCTTCAAATTTTTTTCCCACTTGGGAACTTCTTAATAGAAGTATATATATATATATATATATATATATATATATATATATAGAGAGAGAGAGAGAGAAGGAGAGAGAGAGAGAGAGAGAGAGAGAGAGGATTGTAGACACCAATCGATCAGAGAAGTACTCCGGGGATAGGAATAAGTTAGGCAGAAGATAGGGAGTGTTGGCTCTCCCGTTTCTCCTGTCACTGTCCTCTTTAGCTGATCTTTATTTGTGTCTCATATACCGTGTGAGGTCCAGTATGCTCTCAAACACACACTTCTCTCTTTATTCTTCACTACACATACATGCATTTTACACACTACACAATCTTTTCAAAAGTATGAAACAAAACGGCATCGTGAACATCGAAAACCTTGATTTTAGCTTTTCCATTCTTATGTATTGGGGTGGGCACATTTTTGCGGGCGCTCGCCCTTGTACCCCTCTTTCCTACATAAAAAATACACTAGAATGCCCACTGCGCCTTGCGCAGCAAAGGCCCCTCTCGAAACAACCAACAGGGGAACTGGAAAGGACGAGTGTGTTACTGAAACTTTCTCCGATTCTCTCTTAATGTGTATACTAAATTTGGTGCAGATTAGACGTGTATAAACGAACACAAAACATCACACAGACATCACCACCACCACCCCAAACACACACACACACACACACACATTATATATATATATATATATATATATAGTCGTTCTTGTCTTACTAATTTGCTCCATTTCTTTAATGCTTTAATGATATTGTAAATATACAGTCATGAAATGTCATAACTTCGGGAGCTTATAGCTGAGGTCATTCCCAGTCAAAAACTCTATATGAACATAGGTCCGATTCTTAACGGTTATGAAGCTATGGATGTTTGAATTTCAAGCATGCGCGCTTGCGTGACTTTGAACTGAATTGACAGTTACTTACCGAACCGAACTAACTACGCAGTAGAGTGTTGTGTTTCACAGCGTTCAGTTGATGTTTTGTGCGTTCAGTATGCCTTTTACGTTTTCAAATGCCGAACATGCCAATATGGTGTATGTTTACGGATTTTGCGATGGAAATATTACTGCTGCTGTCGCTGAATACCAGCGACGTTTTCCAAATCGAAGAATTCCGGATCGACGAGTGTTTAGCAACGTTTTCCGGAGATTGCGAGAGAGCAGTTCATTTCCTAGCGTTACTGTTTTATCTGAGCGTCCGGTACAACAAGATGTGGCTGAACATTATTCAGATGGTACAGCGGAGTCCTCATGTTAGTACGCGAAGGATTTCCACAAGTCTTAGAGTTCCTCAAACGAGAGTACGTTACACGAAGAAGGCATGTATCCATACCACGTACAGCGCGTTCAGCGTCTCCAACCTAGGGATCATGCCCAACGACTGGAATTTTGTAATTGACTCAATGCCGATCGACAATTGCATCGATATGTCTTTTTCTGTGATGAAGCTTAATTTACCCGCGACGGTGTCAACAACACTCGCAATTCACATGTGTAGTCAGAAAGGAATCCTCATGCCATTGTGGAAAGTAATTTTCAACATCGGTTCAGTGTCAATATGTGGTGTGGTATTCTCTACGGTCAGCTGATTGGTTCGTTTATCTTCGAAGGTGGTCTTACAGGTACATTTATCTACGATTTCTGCATGACGAACTGCCTATACTGTTAGATGATGTACCTTTGGCAACACGATTGCGTATGTATTTACAAGAAGATGAAGCTCCTTCCTATTTTAGCCGTGCAGTGAGAATGCATCGTGATGATCACTTCCCTGGTCGATGGATCGGTCGTGGTGGTGCATAAAATTGGCCACCCAGGTCTCTGGACCTAACTCCTCTAGATTTTATGTGTGGGGACGCATGAAAAAGCTGGTGTACCAGAGAAAAGTGGAAACACGAGATGCATTGCTCCGTCGCATTTTGGATGCTGCAGCCGTCATAAAGGACACTCATAATGCACTAATGCGAGCTACACGCGCGATTTACAGACGCGCCGCGATGTGTATTGAGGCCGAGGGTAGTTATTTTGAAGTTATTGTAAATTCATGAATAAAAACTTTAGCAGCTATTTGTTCGCTTATTCTTATTTTTAAACATTCAAACATCCATAGCTCAATAACCGTTAAGACTCAGACCTATGTTCATATGAAGTTTTAGGCTGGGAATGACCTCAGCTATAAGCTCCTGAAGTTATGACATTTCGTCGTGACTCACCCTGTATATGACAAGACTATAACAGTAGATATTACTGTATATATTTCGATTTTCAAAAGGCGTTTGATAAAGTGCCACACAGGAGGTTATTAGCTAAACTTCATTCTCACGGAATTGATGGTAATGGTTTCAAATGGATTAAAAATTGAATGAGTGGACGTAAACAAAGAGTTTTCATTAATGACAAAGCGTCTAACTGGAAAAGTATAGCTAGCGGCGTGCCTCAGGAATCAGTTCTGGGACCAGTTCTCTTTATTATTTATATCATCGACATAGGAATTAAGAGTATAATTTCAAAATTTGCGGGTGATACCAATCTAGGAAGACGAACAAAATCAGCGGCAGAACGTTTGCAGATTCAAAAAGATACTAAAAATTACTAGAGTGGCAGAAATTTGGAAAATGAACTTTAAGAGAGAGAAATGTAAAACGTTGCATATCGGTAGAAACAATGTTAAAGAAAAGTATTTTATGCGAGACAAGACACTAAAGTGTGTTACGGAAGAGAAATATTTAGGTATTATTGTTGCCGACACTCTTAAACCGAGTAAGCAATGTATCGAAGCGGTCAGAAAAGAAATAGAATCTTAGGATTTATTGGTAGATCATTTGAATTTAATCGGAGAAAACAGTGCTAACATTATATAATTCGTTAGTACGCCCCCACTTGGAATACTGCGTGCAGTCCTGGTTCCTATATTTACGGCAGGACATAGACAGAATGGAAAGAGTGCAGCGACGAGCTACCAAGATGATGTCTAGACTTAGAAACAAATCATGCACTGCCCCTTCAAAAACGTTAAATTTATTCTTACTCGTGAAAAGGCGTATTCGAAGAGAATAATTAATCCAGGTGTTTAAAATGATTAAAGGTTTTAATAATGTCGACGCCGAAAAATATTTCACCTTGAGAAATGCAAATAGAACTCGCGGTAATGGTTTCAAATTTGTGGGTAAGCATTTTTCTTCAATCGTATATAGTAATTAATTTGTGGAATGGATTGTCAGCCAATATAGTTCAAAGTAATTCTGTCGAATCCTTTAAAAAGAGACTAGATGCTTATCTTGCCTTAAATCCCCAGTTAGAAACATCTGTTAGCTCGTAGAGACGTTATGGAATTTTCACTCGGATTCCCTCCTCTTTACTTTAAAAATTTCACTTTACCTTCAACTTTTTTTCCTTCCTTTCAACCTCCCTTCTTTGATCTGCTTTAAAACTGTCACTTCTCTTTAAATTTTCTTACATCTTTTAATCTTCCTTCTTGAACAGACAGCCTCGTAGAGACCAGCCGGTCTATTGCTCTTTGGTGTCCTTCGTATATCCCTTTACTGCCCAAATTTATTAGGTCTTTAAAAAAAAACAAGAACTAGGCAAGCATTGATCATATGGTCATTATAAAACAATATATCAACATTTTTTTAAATTTAAATACCCTGGGGTATTTAAATTAGAAGGGGACAAATTGTCCCTTTGGGCACACAAAAGATTTTATGTCCACTAGGAGAAAAATACACGAATGCAAAATAAAATTTAATTCCATCAAACTACACTACTATATTTATGAATTTTTAGTTACATTTTATTTAGAAGCATTTATTTACCAACTAACAACTTGAAAACATTAAAATGAAACATTTTTCATAATTATACGGTAAAACTCGGTCTTTTCTCATTAGCTTTGATGAAAAGTTAGAAAACAATTTCGTTTTGCATCGATGCAGAGATGAACATTACATTTCATGCAAAACGTACCTATTTTCCCTTTACATCCAGGGAGTTTGCATGTACCTCGGCTAGCACTTATAGCGGGAAAATGGCCTACAGCATCTTTTCTTATGTCATCATCAGGTATAGGCTTTGTTGCATTGCCACGCTTCTTCTTTTTTTCAAACTCTGATTTCATGCTACTACTTGAAGGCCTACCACGCTTTCTAACAACATCCTTCCCACTCATCATGAGAGATTTAGCTAATCTCATTTTAAATTCACATAGTGAATTTTGTTTTCTCACACCTATTTCTAACAAATCACCTGCACGCCTATACAATAGCCAACTATTTACTACTACCATATCTAGAAGGTGGAATATGAGTCTGTGGTAGTACTTTTTGGAATGAAATGACATCCTGTAATAGGATAAAAGCTGATCTTGAAGGTCAACACCCCCCATGTGCTCATTGTACACCTCAACAATGTTGGGAATTGGGACCACGACTAGTTCTTTTCTTTTTCTATCATACCTTTGGCATTTTCCTACAGGTTGCAATGTAACAAAAGTAGAAGTCAGACATACTGACATACTGTCAAGCCATTTTTACAGCAGTAACTGTTATATCACCATCATATTTAGTTTCCCATTCATCATAGCTCCCTCTACCCTTTGCTTCTAGTTGTTTGTCCATTTTGAAGGTTAGGCATGGTAGTCTTCTGGACTGCACCGTCCCACAATACCAAATTCCCCTCGTTGCTAGATGTTGCATGAGATTCAAAGAATTAAACCAGTTATTGAAGTACAACTTATGATTTTTCAGAGGAGGTATTATTTCTGATAAATGAAGTACTGCATTGGCACTTGCACCAAGATCAGGCACATCGGGGTTGTTTACAGGCTCGATTTTATTAGAATAGGGGAAAAAATCGTAGACCATTCCTTTATGATCAGCTAAAACAAATATTTTATATCCCCATTTGTGGGGCTTCTTTGGAATATATTGTTTCATGCTTGATGTACCTTTGAATGGAACCATTTGCTCGTCTATGCACAAGTGTTCAGTCATAGGGATCTTTCTAAATTCAGCCCTGAGATGATCTACTAACGGCCTAACTTTTGAAATTTTGTCATTTTTATCTATATTAGCATTGTCTACCAAGTGCAAATTAGATTTAATTTCCTCCCACCTGTTTCTGCTGATAATACTGGCTACTGCATCACTGAAAGTGTCTAAACTCCAGTGAAGACGTGTGTTGGAGATTTTGCTAATTGACATATACAAACAGCATCCTAACCATTGCTCAAATTCACTACGAGTAAGAGCAAGAGGTTTATTAGCATCTTTCTGAACAGCATATAAATTAGACTGCTCAACTATTTTATCAACCACTTCATCTGAAATGAATCTTCTAAAATACTGAATGGGCAACAACAACACTTCATCTTCACTGGGATTAGACTCAATAAAATTTGGTATATGTGGTGAATCGCTGTTGTCAGCATTTTGCTCCCATAAGATTCGCCTTGATTTCTTACGTTGAGGACGAGCAATTTCTATAAGTTCTGCATCATTCACCTGCATTACAATAGGGGCTTCTACATCTTCCGTCTCTCCTTCAGTACTTTCTCCATTATCTGTTTGATCTGAAACAGAGATTAGGTCAGATTTTATATTATTTTTGTAATAGGCCAATATATATGGCAACTAATGCATTGAGAAAATGAAGCAGCAAATGTTGTTGAATTATAGCTTCGATATTGCCAACAGCTGCAGAACTATTAGTATATATCTTTTCAATAACAGTCGAGAAGTTGAGCTACATAAATGCCAATTATATTTTACTTACTAAGTATATCGTTCATAGATGGCATGAAATCAGGATCAATTTCATTGTTCACATATTCATCTATGTCTTCAGTTTCACTAGAGCATAAAGTAACTCCTACAGTACAACTTGGTCTTGACCTTTCTTTTCCATAGAATACTGGCACAGGCAATGATTGAGAGGTACCTAGAAAAGACATACAAATATATATTACTCGAAGTACAAATAAAATTACCATGTATATATGTAATCGATATTGATTTTATTTATGCATCATAAGCTGTAGTCTTACTGTAAATTAACTGCTCGTTATAATCCATATAAAACACAAGAAATAGGAAAAATATAGGAAGAACACCTCCACCACTGGTTTGTTTACATCAAGGAGGCTGGCTGGTACAGCGATGACTCGCATGCCCAATAGGACAATTTTGTCCTCCATCAATTATACGCCATAATACTAAATATTATAGTAATACGTATATGCAGCTATTGCAAAGTTATTTATGTAATATATATTTATCTAAATTATATTATACAAATATAACTCTTACCTGGTTTAGCCTCCATTGTCATCGAAAGTGATGATTGATGACTTGCTACGACATACATTCACCTTCTCTGAAAGCTGAGTGCATACTGAGAGATTATCGCAGATCAGGGTTGCCAGATGCAAACCTAAGTGATAAGCCAAACTATGCACGAAAAAAAGCCAAAAAAAAGCCAAATAATTTTAAGTATAGATCACATACTCACATTACATGAAAAGCTCCAGATCCTCTTCAGCAGTGTCCTCCACATTAGAACAAGTAGCCTCGACACCATATACTTTTCGTGATTTGAGAGGTTACTCATTCGTGGAGCAATATTGCAATGACAAAGTTTGCAATAAGCTGAATCTGAGCCATCAACAGACGTTTTCACCCAAACAAACGTTTCTTCCCACTTACTATTGTATTTACGGCTGCTGTCGTACGATAGCTTCCACTTCTTTGATGACATGGTTGTAGAACAAAAACAAAATTTACATAAACTAGAACTTTAACTAAACTGGTTCACTCGAATGACAGCCAAGTTTTACCGCCTACACACGCACGACGCACAGTACCGATCCGCACCGATGCTAAGTGTTGACTGCTTTCCCGCCCGCGCCCCGCGTCCCGGCATCCGTTCCGTTTGAACAACTATCAAACGTGTATGAATCTCGAATGTAACGCCACGGACAAGACTAGATTCACTATACACGTTTGGTACAAGGGAAAAAACACGTGCTAAAAGAGGCTAAACAGTATAACTGATTATATTATAAAGGCAAAATAAAAAAAGATCATGGAAAAAGCCCAAAAATCAAACTGATACTATAAAACCAAGCAAGTTGAAAAAAGCCAATAAAAAGCCAAAAAAAGCCAAATTGATATTATAAAGCCAAGCAAGTTGAAAAAAACCAAATTTATGGAATTTGGCTTTAAAAAAGCCAATCTGGCAACCCTGTCGCAGATATATGTTAATAATATGCTATTCCGCGGTAGGCTGAAAGTGACTTTATTGTCCTAATGGGTGTCCGAGCACAAACACAGAGTATTTCTACAATTAGACCATTTTTTTTGAAAGGGGACTAAAATGTTCTCATGGGCGGTAAAGGGATATATATATGGGATGAATTTCATAATTAAACACGTGGGTTTGCATCATATATATATATATATATATATATATATGAATGAAGATGAGGAGGATCGAATGATAGCATTTTAACACGAGTCGTAAAGACGAGGGTGGTTTTTTTTTTTTTTTCAGAAATTCAATCAATTCTTTTGTGATGTAAATATTGAAAAAAAAAAAAAGACTTTAAAAAAACTTTATCCTGATATTCTTTTACATTTTAGCTTCATTTAAATATAATTTCTCGAATTTTACATTATTACGAATTCGGTCTGTTGAAGTTTCGTAAATCAGAATCTTCCTGAATTTTTATGGTTTAAAAAAAATGCCAATTGCTTAAATCATAAATATTAAATAAGAACACTGGAGTCAAATTTCGTTTTGTCTCATATTTAGAGGATATGGCAAAGAGACATTTGTATATAACAGCCATCCATATAAATGTATACACTCCATTTCAAGTATTAAGATACGTCTTAAAGCAAGATTATATAGATAAGTTACGAGAATATTAAAATAAAATAGACTCAAATTGGTTTAGGTCAACACTCGTCGTACTGAAGGAAAGGTTATCAAATAATTTTTTTTTTTCTTTTTGAAATTCTCAAGCACCAGATCAAGCATTTTCCTTTCGCCAAAGAAATTATAAAATTTATTCAAGCGAGGGAAATTTATTCGCTATAAATTATAATGAAAAGCTTAACCATAACATGGGAGAGAGGATAGTATATTAAAAAACCTCATAACACGAACAAAATTGGGAGAGGAATTCTATAAACTTGTAAAAGTTATAAACAGAAAGTATGATCTCCCCTCATAATCATCGCTTTAAAAGTTATATGAACTATACTAAGATATAATACGCATTATAAATACAGTAATATCTTATTTTGCATAAAAATTAATTTAATTTTAATAAAGTGTCACCTTAAAAATATGTAATGATTCGGATAAAGAAAACGCGGGTTTCCCCCGAGCCTCATAAATTCTATTTAGCTACTATTTATATCCGTAATGAAGCAGCTAATGACATCTAAAGCTTCAATTTGAGCGGTTTTTGGATCTTGTAACGGAGAACTTGATTCTATATTATCTTTGAGACTTTCAATACATAAGTTTCATGAGGGGAAACGTGCTCTTCGTAAGGAAAAGCGGATCGCCCTTATTGGCTGCGTGAGGCACTCTCTCGCGAAGGAATGAACCGTTCAAACAACCATTTCGACGAAGGATTTTACCCTCGTTATGCCGAAGGGGAAACACGTTCGTTTTAGGAAACGAATTCGTTCCTTCTTTAGATTCAAATTAGAATTTTTATTGTATGATGAACATCCATTCCTATGTGACAGGAAGGTAGAAGAAGATGGGGGAGGAGGGGGAGTGAGTACTATATGAATTTTAGGGTGCCCACTCAAAAAGATGATTTAATAAAATAAAAAGAAGTTTGAATTTTAGACTAACAAATTACGATCTTTGACATAATCAAACCCAATTTTATTAAAACTTAACTAAATAAATGTCACTTTAAAATAAATTGCTTAGATTAAACGCAAAATTGTATAAGGTTGTAACATATATTCTGCTCGATTTTTTAGTTCATTCAGAACAAAAATTAAATGACATAATGACAAATTAATCATCAATATAATTCCCCTCTTTTTCTATAACCTCCTCCCACCTGTAGAAAAGTTTTTTATGTCACGTTCGAAGAAATCCCTTGGTTTCGAGTTAAAAAAAAGCGATTACTTCGTTTTCGATAGCTTCCCTGGATTGCAACTTTTGTCCATCTCGGTGATGTTGCAGACTTCTGAATAAATGGTAGTCTGAAGGTGCGATGTCCGGAGAATAAGGTGGATGAGGCATTTTTTCCCAACGAAATGCCTCCAATTGGGCAGTGGTCAGGGCCGGATTAAGACCTTTAGAGGCCCTAAGCACTTAAAAGATTTTGGTGCCCCATATATATGTAATTCAAAATATAAACAAAAATAAACCATAAAATAAAATTTTATTTTTTGAAATGAAACAAAACTTACAGTAAGATGGAAAATAATGTTTATTTTTGTATACTTCCACTTCATTTATATTTGAAAAGTTTTCTCCTACTTTTTTTAATTGCAAAGTCTTTGATCAGATCCTCAAAACTAATCTTACGTAACACATCTGCTTCTATACTTAGTAGAGATAAGGCATCCAGCCTGCCTTGTTGCATAGTTGTTCTGTTGGTATTTTTAATATACTTCAACTGAGAAAATGAACGCTCAGCTGAGCAATTTGTGACCATTAATGTTAAAAATATACGAAAGGCAATTTCTACATTTGGGAAGGCACACTCAATATTGTCTTCTACAATTATTTTATAAAGTTCAGCATGACTGAATCTTGTTTTTACATTTACTATAGCACACGAAAATATTTAATCTATATGTATTTTTAATATGGCGCTCAAAGATTTGATATAAACAAAATAATAACGCAAAGCGTAAAGTGTGTGATTACAACGAAATATATTTATTCTCTCAAAAGGGTTGTTGTTCACTACAAATTCAAACAATGAAAAAAAATAAATACTATATATGAATATATAATTCAGTTTTCAACAGCTTATAGGCTATAAGCCGCGATTATAATAGTATAATAAATCCATGGTAAATCCGACAATGGAAAATTTCTGTGGTGCCCCCCTTCCCTTGATGCCCTAAGCACGGGCTTATTTTGCTTAATGGTTAATCCGGCCCTGGCAGTGGTGAGTCGAGCAGCGTGAGGGCGCGCGTTATCCTGGTGGAATAGAACACCTCTGCGATTAATTAATGCAGGACGTTTTTCTTGTAATGTCATCTTCAGTCGTTGAAGTTGTTGGTAGTAGACTTCAGCTGTGATTGTTTGGTTATCTGGCAGAAGCTCAAAATGAATAATTCCTTGCATATCCCACCAAACGCATAGTAAAATTTTCTTTGGATGGGGTCCATTCCTTGGCTGAGGTTCAGGCTTTGTTTCACGGCTAAACCACTGATGTCGATCCTTAATATTGTTATAGAGGACCCATTTTCCATCCCCAGTGACGATCAGACTCAAAAACGGTGCCTGCAGTTGCCGAGAATGCAGGGATGTACAAATATCGATTCGATGTTGAAGATGCGCTTGTGACAAATCATGCGGAACCCATTTTCCAACCTTCACTACTTTTCCTAACAGCTTTAAATGACTATGAATGGTCATATGGCTAACGCCGAGTTGCAGGCCAAGTTCTCTTACAGTTACCGTTGGGTTTTCCTCCACTGTTGCTTTCAGTAACTCTTCATCTAACTCATTTGGTCGTCTGTTCGTTGATAATCTTTCTGAACTTCTCAAACCATCTCCTACACATCCATTCGCTCACAACATCATTTCCATAAACTCTGAATGTTTCTCGCGGATTCACTAGCGTTAGATCCTTTATGGAACTCATACAGCATCACATGTCGAATATGCTCTTTCGTGGGCTCCATGTTTTTTCAATTACTGTAATATCGTAGGGGTGGCGTTGTAACTGTATGAGAAACACCAGAGAAAATATTCATTAGCCTAATCCTACACTAGCCTAAGTCATTCTTTATCGTGATAAAACCTGTGCGAACCTGTCGCCGCGTGCATTTTGCAACATTTCTAAAACTATTTTACATTATCTTGAGGTTATTTTATTATCTATCGTCCGTTTTCTAATCGAGCAGAATTTATGTTACAACCTGATATTTACTTGGAATTGGACTTGAATTCATGTAAGAACTTTGATAATGGTTAATAATTTCAAGTAAATATAATCCTATACACGTGTTTAATTTAAACAAAAAAATTATTATTATTTACTTCATAAAATTTTAATAAAACTTGGCCTAATAATTTTAGAGCAATCCAAGAATAAGCACCCCAAATCAATTTAGGGTACTTATTCTTGGATTGCTCTAAAATGGAGTTAAAATGCAGTTTAAAATGCAGTTAATTGGTCTAAAATGGTTAATTGAATGCCCGGTTAGGTTAATTGTACGCCCTTGACGACTGGTTAGGTTAAGTGCGTACAGTTCACCTAACCTGGCATTCAATTAACCTAACTGGGCATTCAATAATTTTACCGTAGGTTTCGATATATTTATAAATAAGTCCTGAAATGTAAAAAACCATTCAGAAGTTTGAGGGCAAGATGACAGCATCAACTTTTCAAATTGAAGTGTTACCATTATTGGTTGAAGATCCATTGACAGTAATAAATTGGTGCAAGGGATAAAATCTTATTAAAAAAGTGATGCTGTGTGCTAAGTGCGATCAAGCAATGACCTGGACAAAGTTTTCGAGGAATGTTGGTGTTAAAATCCTTTAATGTGGATTGAGGTCGAACTGGGGTGCTGTTTCTTGGATTGGGGTCTAACTGAGGTGCTGTTTCTTGGATTGGGGTCTAACTGGGGTGCTTTTTCTTGGATTGGAGACTTTGGGGTGCTTATTCTTGGATTGCTCCATAATTTTAAACACAGTTGTATTTCGTTTAGTCTAAAATACATGTAAAAAAATTGAGTTTCTTGGTACGATTTACAGCTCGGTATTAAAAAAAAAAGATTAATCAATGTTACAGAATAATGCCTCGCAATGCATATAATAATAATAATAATAATAATAATTGATAATAATAATTAATAGTAATAATTAATAATAATAATAATAATAATGCCAATATTCCTCATAAAAAATGTTAGAATACAACTTTCAAAACTGCTTCAAACGAGTTTAATTCTCAAACAACAAATAACAACATAACTTAAAACACAACCACCATAATTCCAGTGAAAATATACACAGTCACGAATAAAATGGTTTAAAATATCTTGACACAAAATGTTGAAAACCAGAGATTAAAAACAATAGATAAATTACGTAAATAGAAGATAGGTACCTAATGGAAGATCCATTTGAGTAAATCTTGGAAAATGGAATCAGATCGGGCTCTTAATTTTTAATTCCATTCTCTTCGAAATCGACATTCGATCAGGTCCAGTCTTCCCTCGTAACATCTGCATTTGCATTGAACATGCAGCGGCGCTAACGACGAAATAGAAGCAAGAATGATAATGTCAGCTTGCCTTTCTCTCTCTCTCTCTTCTTATTCATGATCCGCTTACTCGTTTACATACATTCTCTTTGTAGACACACACACACAGTATATATACATATGTATATATATGTATGTGTGTGTGTGTGTGTGTGTGTGTGTACATACGCATTTGATTGAAGGGTCTGTTCTTGGGGGAGCGTAATTTAGTGAGAAATAAGGGATGAAGAGATGGTACATATTGAAGTTTAATCGGCAAACGTTTCGGATAAATAATTTCCGTCATCAGGGCTAAAAAGTTAAAAATATGAACATATGTAAGAAATATAATTATATATAATGAAAAAAAAAAATTATATATATATATATATATCTATAAAAGATATAGTGAGATAATAAAATACATTATTATTATTATAATATACGAGTATAACAGAATTAATTATAGAATAATAAAACAGAGGATGTACAAAAGTCATAAAATGAATAAAGTGACAGTTGAAATATACAAATAGTTAAACATAATTAACAAAAAATAGGTTAACAAACGAAAGTACAGTAACCCTCCGATTTACGCGCTCCCCATTTGCGCGTTTTCAGATTAACGCGTGTCAAAAAAAATATTCAATTTTTTTTATAAATAATTGTGCTGTTTATTTATAATTTTTTTTATATTTCTTGGACCGCGTTCATCCGAAAACGAGCAAATGGGGAGCGCGTAAATCGGGGGGTTACTGTACAAACTAACTTAACAGGTTCTATAGAAGTGTGTGATTAAACAAATTGCAGATGAATTGGCGAGTTGGATGAATGGGTGGTGGAAATATTCATATCGGAATTTGTTCAAGGGTTAAGATGAAGGATTGCGGGTTTCCAGTGGCGAGGAGGGGAGTTTATCTGGCTATGTTTAGGTTGAAGGCAGATCTATAGTCGGTGAGGGTTCGTTTTGTACTAAGGATATTTAGGGATTCAAGGATGCGGAGGTTGATTGGTTTATGTGCGGAGTCATTAATTTTGAAGATGGTGGGGAGCATGGGGTGGTTGTAAAGATGGCACAACTAATATATATATATGATGCAAACTCACAAGGAAAAAGAAAAACGATTACAAGACCTTTCGTGTATTCACAACTACACTTCGTCAGGGAATGAAGAGAGAAGGCAAGATACCCATAAGTATACACAACGTAGCAGAAACCAAAACAATTAGCACATACTTAACAAGAGTTAATGAGAGGGAAAAAGAATTTTAGCAAGATATTGTCAATTTTATACATTCCCGCACTGTTATTGAAATTGTTTTTAAAATGGATAAATGCACATTCTAGAATATTTCTTTCAATTATGTCTCAGTTTTCAACAAGCACTTTAGAATTATCCCACTTGATGCTATGATTACATCTATACATATGGTTAAACAATACATTGGAATTATTAGCTGTTCTATACGCATATTTATGCTGTTTTACCCTAATATTTAACGTTTTACCCGTTTCGCCTATATATACTGAGTTACATTCCGTACATCCGATCGAATACACACAACCAACCACATTATCCGGGCTATTCTTTATTAGGAGTGATTTAACAGTATTATTATACTTAAAGACTACATTGATGCCAATTGCTTTAAGTAAAGTCGGAAGATATTGAAAATTAACGTGGTAAGGTCGGTCCAAGACAATTGGTCCAATGACGATTGGTCCAATCAGACAATTCGTCCAAGGGACCATTTTTCCAACGACGATTCGTCCAATCGGACGTTAAATGGAATGAAGTTAACTCTTTAACGCCGGAATTGTTTGTAGGGTTAAGTTATGAATGCGTGTATTTGAAAGGTTACCAATATGTAGCGGTCGTCCTTTTAGGGTTAAATGAAACTTAGAAAAAACTTTATTTACAGAAATTGATATAATAATTATTTGAAATTACTTTGTTTATTTATAAAACATACTATAGCTAAAGGCTACATATTACTTTGTTTATTTATAAAACATACTATAGCTAAAAGCTACATATTAAACTAAAAGCATAAAGCATACTTATTAACTAAGAGAAAAATGCAGTATCAGGTATTCAGTATCAGATTAAAGCCTATGGTGGTAATGCTAATATTTTTAGTAAGAAATAACCTTGGTTTTCTACTACAGATAGATTTGTTAATTATGGCGATTTAATATTTGGAAATACTGATGGTGTACAGAAGTATAATAATACTAATCCTTCTTTTTATTTGAAACAAACTTATTATATTGCTTTTAAAGGTTTTATTGGTATGTAATAAATGAAAAATGTTTATAATGTCGTACTTACCCTTTACATTAGTTTGTTCCTTGTTCCGGCTGCCCAGGCATGGTGGGTACAGTTCCTCCACACGCTTATCCCATTGTATAATTTAGATCTCGGGGGTACGGGGGCGGAGCCCCGTATAGACCACGTACCTCTACATTACGGTGCATAGGGTTTTTCCTTTCCTCTTTCGGATAACACTATTTCGCACACACGCCGCTTCATGGGTTTCACAAAAGCAGTTGTAAAGGGAAAAGAGATGTGACTCTTATGAAATCTAACACAGTAATGTTGTAAGTCGAACCCCAACATTTCCACGTAAACTATTGGTTTTAAGCTATCCTCGTCGTTGTATATGCTACCAGTTGGACCAATCGTCATTGGACCAATCGTACCAAATGCGGTAAGGTAGGCTAAGGATATTTTTACGCTCAAATTCCTTTAAAGTTACATTATTATAATACCTATTCTTGGCTTTCCTAAGACAGTTAACTAAAAATGAAATAGGATAACATAATTTAGTACCAATATTCATGATATTGCATAACTCGGAATCTAAAAATTCAGGACTGACAACTCTCAATGCTCTAAGAAACATAGCAGAGAAAATAGAGGATTTAATCGAGGGATGATGGTCAGAAGAGTTATTATTAGTAGGCTTGCGATAACTTCATATTTGAACTGATTAGAGCATCTCCAAGTTTTTAGATCCAGAAAAGATAAGCTTCCATCATTTTCTTTTTCAACTGTGAATTTAATAGATGGTACTAAATTGTTGAGCCTACCAAGAAATAAGTCAACATCCAAATTATTAGGCCAAAGGCATAAAATATCATCTATATACCTGTACCAAACCAAGTTAAAATTAACAATCGTAGGCAAAATTCTGCTTTCAAAAAATCCCATATATAAGTCAGCTAATACCGGTGAGAGGGGATTTCTCATCGCCAATCCGAACAACATAGCATAAAACTTATTTTCGAACTGAAATTTACAATCTTTGACACAAAGCTTAATTAACTCAATAAGAGTGTTGTGTTGAACAGGGAAAGAATATTCAGAGATCTCATCTTTTAAAAAATCAAGTAGGTCATCAACAGGGACTTTTGTGAATAGCGAGCATACATCGAAGCTTACCAATTTGAAATTAGGGTCATTAGGGAACTTCAGTTTGTCAATAAGATCCATGCTATTTACAATGTGACTTAGAAATAGGGCCAACTAACGGCGTTAATAAACTAACTAACCATTTAGATAGCTTATAGGTTACGGGAGCCTACTGAGCTAACAATAGGCCTCATGGGATTATTAACTTTGTGTGCTTTTATTAAGCCGTACAAATATGGTAGTGACGGATTGATACTAAGAAACTGCTGCGAAAGCCCATTATAGTTATTTTTTAATATTTCTCTTAATTTTCTGTTAAACATTTTATTAACATCCTCCAGCGGGTCTTTGTTTAGAGATTTGTACGTGTTACGATCACTCAATAACGTATTCAGCTTTTCAACATACAGTACTGGCCAAATTATTAGGAATTTTTTTTAAATTTCATTTTTTGGCATAAAATGTTAAATTAAACCAATTTTAAACGTTGAAAAGTTATTTATTTCTACACAAGAATACATGGTCATTATTTAGCAATAGTTTAGTACTTAGTTTGACCCACCTTAGCTGCCATAATGGCTGCGACACGCTTCGGCATGCCATGAATCAATTTTTTGCATAATTCTTTAGTCGAACGAAGCGTGTTTGTTCGTCAGTTGTCGTTTGGTTGTCGTGCGATGCGGGTGTGTTTTCTTTCTTTTACGTGTCATTGTAACTACCGTTTAATTTAAATAGTGTATTTACCCAATTTCGGCAATTATTTGTTACAGTTTTTAAGTGAATTTGAAAATGGGGCGAAAGAATGACTTGAGTCCACGGAAAATTGGGCAAATACAGGTTTTATTAACTTCTTCTACATTTAAACAAAAGGAAATCGCTGCCAAACTCCATGTTTCACCACAGTCAGTACTTCGTATTAAGAAAAAAATGGTATTTGGAGAAAATGTAGGCCCCAAAAGGGTTGGAAGATGCGGCAGAAAAAGGGTAACGACTCCAAGAACTGATAGACAGATTGCAATTTTGTCTCTTAGAAATAGAAGAGCTACTTGCAAAAACATTTCCAGTAGTCTAGCGGCTGATGGCATCAATATTAGTCGTAGAACAGTCAACAGGAGGCTTCTAACTGCCGGCTTCAAAGCCTACCGCCCAAGGAAGAAGCCCAGGCTCACTGAGGCTATGAAGAAGGCACGTTTTGCATGGGCAAAGGAACACATTAACTGGACTAGTGAGGATTGGGAACAGGTAAGAATAATATTTAACATTAAATAGAATGTTAATACAGTAAATACAGTATGCATAGAAGTGTATTTACAGTACGTGATAAAACTGCAGTAAAAATATCTGTAAAGCAGCAAGTCATACTGTACTTCGTTTTAGCTGTACTTCATACGCTATGCACTGACTCTTTCACAGGGCTTTCTTTGATTGCAGGTGGTGTTCTCCGATGAGTCAACGATTGCCGTGCTTGACGATCGTGTTCAAAGTGTAAGAAGGAGGCCTGGTGTTAGAAAATCTAGAAGAGGAAGAACCATTGTTGTCCCAAGGCGATACGATGACTAAGCTGATTGATGCAGCATTGCTTGTATATATATTAAGTTAAGGTGTGTATATATATCCATCTCATAATTGTAAGGTTAGTGAAAAATTAAATTAATTTAGAGCTAGCATTTTTTAGCTCTTGTGGCATCATTGTTTGGTCACACTGTTGGCATCATTTTGAGACGCTGCGCGTCTTTTCTACTCGTTTGTGGAAGGTCGTACGTAAAGGTGTGGTTTGATAGAGAGCTCTCTTGCAATTCAGTTTGGTTGTTTAGATACATGATTGTTGCATCGTGCAATAGTCCAGGTTGCGTTGTTGTTGCAAGGTTCAGAAAGAAGACCACAAATAGTACCCTTTTGTTTACTTTTTAAGTTCATGTAATTTAAGATCTAAGTTAGGCCCGCATCGAGTCAGCAACCCTGAGGTTACCCTGAGGTAGGACCTAATAGGATCTCAAATCCGTAAGTTTAATTTAGCTTAACTTGGGCTTTAGGTAGAACTTGCCCTTTAGAATTTGGCCGTTCACGGCTCAGCTGGGATTTCGAACCCGACAAATAAATAAAATAACATGGTCCTTCAGAACCGGATTTCTACCCCAAGACTGAGTCAGTGACCATTTTTCGGCAAAGTTCTGATTGTGCAAATTGTATCCCAAGTTAAGCCTAGACGGGTTGAGTATTATTGAGTTAAGGTCCCAGGGTAAAAAGTTTGGTCGCCCAATTGCGAAACTTGGCCAGTCGTCTGTCGTTTTTTGGCCTACTTTTTTCCGGTTTGGTTAATTTTGGGTTATTATTGAATTAAGGTCCCAGGGGAAAGTTTGGTCGCCCAATTGCGAAACTTGGCCAGTCGTCTGTCGTTTTTTGGCCTACTTTTTTTCCGTTTGGTTAATTTTGGGTCATTATTGAATTAAGGTCCTGGGGTGGAAAATTTGGTATTCCATACTGGTGTTTGGTTAGTACCCCACTCAGCAATTCAGTTTATTTGAAAGTAAAATTTGCGTTGATCAGTTTGGTTAAGTATTTCTGCCAATTCAGCTCATTTGGTATTGAGCCCAAGGGTTGTTTACATTGAAGATGAGTGCATCTGAATTGAACAAATTTATAAAAAGGAGAAGTGCCTACAAAGGTCTAATTACAAAGGTCATTGCCACTATAGATTCTGCCATAGAGCAAGAGGATTTACGCTTAGTGACTGCGAAGCTTGCCATATTAGAAACTAAAAAGGTTGCTCTAAGTGAGGTAAATGTTAAAATTGAGGCTCTTATAGAAGAGGATGAAATAGAAAATAACATAATTTACTTTGAAGAGATTATTGATGATATGATTAACGTAGGCCTCCGAGCAAAAGAGTTTAGCAGCTCAGTACAGTTAGAGACCAGGTCTAATAATGAAACACAACACTCAACAAATGATGCTTGTGAAGTTAAGGTTAACAGATCTGTAGTTCAATTACCGAGGCTTGTACTCAAAACATTTTCTGGGAGTATTCAGGAATGGCAAGGATGGGCAGACAGTTTTCAATCAGCAGTTCATTCTAGTCAAGTGTTAAGTGCCGTGGAGAAGTTTAATTATTTGCGGTCCCTCTTGGAAGGGGAGGCAGCAAAGACTATAGCAGGATTAGCATTAACAGAGGCTAATTATAATGTGGCTTGGGATATATTAAAGAAACGGTTTGGTAAGCCAGAGATCTTAATTAAAAGCCACCTCCGTGCACTTTTAACTATACCTCCTGTTAATAATCCTAATAGTGTCAAGGAGTTACGGCAGTTATATGATGAATTTGAAATTAGAACTAGGTCCCTGGACAACTTGGGTGTAGGAATGGAAAAGTATGGTATAATGTTGGTTCCTACACTGGAGTCTAAATTGCCTAGCTCAATTTTGCTTGAATTAAGTAGGGGACACTCTGCAGAACATGTGTACATCCCCCTTCAGCAGATGTTAAGTCTTTTAGGCACAGAATTAGCAAGACGAGAGGGAGTTGAGTTTGCACAGTGGGATGGTAAACAAGAGGACAAAGGCAGGCACAGCACCAAAGTTTCCACAAAAAGGAATAGCCCAGGTACAGTGTCAGCTCTACATGCCTCCTCTGAGAATAAATTAAAGGGAATCAAGGAATGTATATTTTGCGAAGGCAACCACAAGTCATATAAATGTGAGGTGGCTGAGGCCTTACCCTTTGAGGAGAGAAAGGACAGGGTAACTAAGTCCACAGCATGTTTTAAATGTTTTTTGAAAGGTCATAGAGCAAGGTTTTGTAAGTTTAAAATTTTGTGCAAAAAATGTCATGGTAGGCATCAGCCATTATTGTGTGAAAACACTCTTAGTAGGCCTACCCCAGAAGTAGAGACATCAGTGGCACATGCCACTGCTATGCAAGGGAGTAAAAGTAAAGGGGGATTATTGCAAACAACTGCAGCCTTATTAATTGGGAATGAGGGAGAAGCTACTGTAAGAGTGTTGTTTGATAGTGGTAGCCAGTGTAGTTTTATTAAGACCAGAATTTCCAGAAAATTGAAGTTTAAAGAACTTAAGAGGGAAAATTTAAGAATTTCTGGGTTTGGGGGTTCCGTTCAAAACCGAACCAAATTTAAGAAGGTAGAAGTTCTGGTTAAAGGGTTGTTACCGCAAAGTCCCACTATCAAGGTCCAAGCTGTAGAGATTGAGGAACTTTGTGCTCCAGTCACTACTTGTTTAGATATGGCATGTGTCCAAGAATTGCAAGTTAAAGGAATTAATTTGGGCAATAATAAGTTTGAGGGAACAGAAGATATTAGTCTTTTGATTGGAGCTGACTATTATTGGGACTTCATCACTGGTAATATTGTCCGTACATCTCAAGGCCCAGTAGCTATTGAAAGTAAGCTAGGCTGGATGCTACATGTAGTTATTGCAATGAAATGGAAGTTAAGGCTCTCTTTGTTAAGATTGAGGAGAACAGCCATGGTCTGGAAAGGCATTTGAAAGCGTTTTGGGAACTTGAATCTATTGGTATAAAGGACAACCAGGCAAGTACAGTGAACAATGATGTTTTAGAGCACTTTGAAAAAGGGATTGGGTTTAGAGATGGTTGCTATGAAGTTGGCCTACCATGGAAGGATTCTTGCAAACCCGGTTCAAACCTTCAGCTAGCTAATCGGAGGTTGGAGACTTCATTGTACAGGCTAAGAAAAAATGAGGAGTTGTTAATTGAATACGATGAGGCCATCCTAAGTTATGTAAGGGAGGGCTATGCTGAAAGGGTGCAAGGTGAGCTGGTGAGCCAGGAGGCACATTATCTGCCACACCATGCAGTGGTACGGCGAGACAAAACTACCACCAAACTGAGGGTAGTTTTTGATGGCTCAGCCAAGGACAAAGGTGGTGTGTCCTTGAATGACTGTTTGGATGCTGGGCCAAATTTAAATGCAATTTATTTTCCTTGTTACTGAGATTCAGGTTTGGTAGAGTAGCATTGACTGCAGATGTGAAGCAAGCCTTTTTGCGGATAAAGTTAAAACCAGAGGACAGAGATGCAGTAAGGTATCTGTGGGTGGATACGAAAGACTTGTTGGAAAATGAACCTAAGGTTCAAGTATATAGAATGAAGTCAGTGTTGTTTGGCCTCAGCTCTAGTCCATTTCTGTTGGCAGCTACTATGCAGTACCATTTTAAGAAATATTCTGAAGTCTATCCTAACACTATTGAACACATAAGGAAAAATTTTATGTTGATGATTTGCTATGTTCCGTGGATAATACAGAAATGGCTAAACAGATATTCATGGAGGCTAGAGCTATAATGAGGGAGGCTGGCATGGAGCTCAGAAAATGGCAGACCAATCATTCGCAATTACAAGAGTTTATGAGTCATTCCTCTGTAGTACCTGACGCAGCAGAAAGTATTGAGGATTCTGGTATTAAGGAGTTGTGGGCAATAGACGCAAAGGTGCTAGGCATCGTTTGGCAGCAAGATGATGATTTGTTTACCTTCAATGGGAAATCTTTAGTAGAGCTGGCCGAGAATGAGACAAGGTGGACAAAACGTACAGCTCTTAGTTTGGCTTCGAAGGTCTTTGATCCTCTTGGATTCCTGGCTCCATTTGTGATAAAGTCAAAAATTTGGTTTCAGAGCCTCTGGGAAATTGGACTTGGTTGGGACCAAGAGTTACCTGATCATATGGTGGTAAGGTGGAAATATTGGTTCAAAGAATTGGCACATCTTGGAGACATTGAAATCCCAAGATGGTACTTTGGAGAGTTGAACAATAGTCCAGACAATTTGGAGCTGCACATCTTTTGTGATGCAAGTGAGGAAGCCTATGCAACTTGTATTTATATAAGAGGCGCATTGCAAGAAGAAGTAAGTTGCAGGTTGGTTGCTGCAAAGAGTAGAGTAGCACCTTTGAAAAGGCTTTCTGTTCCAAGGTTGGAATTGATGGGTGCCGTTATTGCTAGTCGGCTTGCAATTACAGTGCGAAAGTCTTTGGCCCTCTATGAAATTCCAAGCTATTATTGGACAGACTCCACTATAGTTTGGCACTGGTTAAGAAGTCAGGCAAGGAAATGGAAACCATTTGTTGCCAATAGGGTGGAGGAAATTCAAGCGCACACAGATCCCAAGCAATGGAAGCATTGTCCAGGCATCCAAAACCCCGCTGATTTACCAACACGAGGAATTTCGGTGAAAGATCTTTCACAATCAAGTTTGTGGTGGAATGGGCCAGAGTGGCTAAAACTTGGAAGTGAAAACTGGCCTTCTAATCAGCCTATTGTAGGAGAATGCCAGGCTGAAGAAGCATGGGTGAGTGAGGTGAGAAAATGCGCTGTGAACAGTTGTCAAGTTATGCAGCAGGACCCCATATTGAGGCTTGAGGACATTAGCAGTCTGAAAAGATTGTTAAGAGTGACAGCATGGGTATATAGATTTACCAACAACATTAAGGGAGAAACAAGAAGGGAAGGAATTCTGAACAGTAATGAGATTCAGCAAGCCAGGAAATACTGGGTGGTATATATGCAGAAGAAAAAATTTGGTGAAGAGAGGAATTGCTCACCAGCCATCCATTACAGGTTCTACCAACACATTCTGCGCTCAAGGGTTTGGATGTGTTTTTGGATCAGGATTTATTGAGAGTAGGAGGTAGACTACAGTTTTCTGGGCTTCCAGAGGAGAAAAGACATCCAATTTTGCTACCTTCTGGGGGGCACTTTGTGGACCTTTTGATCCTGGATACTCATCATAAGCTGTTACATGCTGGAGTTAGAGAAGTGATAATAGAGATTAGACAACAATTTTGGATTCTCAAAATTAGACAAGTAGTGAAAAAGGTCTTGCATAAATGTGTGGTTTGCAAGCGTTGGAGTGCAAAGCCTTATTATGAAAAGGTGGCTCCACTTCCAAGAGAACGGTGTGTCTATACTGCCCCATTTGATGTAGTGGGAGTAGACTTTGCAGGGCCAGTCTATGTGTATGAGCGAGGGGAGTCTAACAAAGGTTATATATGTCTTTTCACCTGTGCTACCACCAGAGCAATCCATTTGGAGTTGGTAAGCAACTTAAGTAGTGATGTATTTCTTTTGGCCTTTAAACGGTTTGTGAACAGAAGGGGTTTCCCAAATAAAATCATATCGGATAATGCAAAAACCTTCAAAAAGGCTGCAAAGGAACTCCAAGAAATTTGGTCCTTGCTAAAAGAGGAAGGATTCCAATCCTACTTTTCACACCAAGGGGTACAGTGGGAGTTTATTGTTGAGAGAGCACCATGGTGGGGAGGATTTTGGGAAAGGCTAGTGAGAAGTGTAAAGTGTCCATTAAAGAAACTTTTAGCTAATGCTCATTTGAGCAAAGAAGAATTCTCTACTGTTTTATGTGAAGTAGAAGCAATGGTGAACAGTAGGCCTATCACTTTTGTTTACAACAGTAGGCAGGATGCAGAGCCATTGACACCAAATCATTTTCTTTGTGGTAAACGATTAACATCAAACCCCAGTGTGCCAGAAGACTTGCAGCCCATCCAGAGCACTCAAGGAGAGTTAACCAGACGGTTCAGGTACCTTGAAGAGCTACAAGATCAGTTATGGAAGAGGTGGCAGATGGAATACTTGCCAGAACTCAATTATTACCCATCAGGCAAGGTAAAGGGCTCCAATGCAAATTGTATCAAGGTGGGAGAAGTGGTAATGATTGGGGATGAAAGACCAAGGCAATGCTGGAAGCTTGGCATAATTGAAGAGTTGTTTGTTGGCAAAGACAATTTAGTTAGGTCTGCACTGGTAAAGACTTCAGGAGGAAAGTTAAAGAGACCTATACAAAAACTCTATGCTTTAGAAATCAGCAAAAACACAGATAGTCAAGATGAAACATTTGAGTTACAGCCTCATGAAGAAGGCTTGGCTAACCTTGCAGAAGGTAATGACAACAATGCCTCTTCGGTGAGAGTGTTAGAAAATCTAGAAGAGGAAGAACCATTGTTGTCCCAAGGCGATACGATGACTAAGCTGATTGATGCAGCATTGCTTGTATATATATTAAGTTAAGGTGTGTATATATATCCATCTCATAATTGTAAGGTTAGTGAAAAATTAAATTAATTTAGAGCTAGCATTTTTAGCTCTTGTGGCATCATTGTTTGGTCACACTGTTGGCATCATTTTGAGACGCTGCGCGTCTTTTCTACTCGTTTGTGGAAGGTCGTACGTAAAGGTGTGGTTTGATAGAGAGCTCTCTTGCAATTCAGTTTGGTTGTTTAGATACATGATTGTTGCATCGTGCAATAGTCCAGGTTGCGTTGTTGTTGCAAGGTTCAGAAAGAAGACCACAAATAGTACCCTTTTGTTTACTTTTTAAGTTCATGTAATTTAAGATCTAAGTTAGGCCCGCATCGAGTCAGCAACCCTGAGGTTACCCTGAGGTAGGACCTAATAGGATCTCAAATCCGTAAGTTTAATTTAGCTTAACTTGGGCTTTAGGTAGAACTTGCCCTTTAGAATTTGGCCGTTCACGGCTCAGCTGGGATTTCGAACCCGACAAATAAATAAAATAACACCTGGAGAAGAATTTTTGCCTGAGTGTCTGATGAAAACGGTGAAATTTCCACAAAAGATCATGGTTTGGGGAGCAATTTCTGTGCATGGAACTAGTCGTTTGAGCATTGTTGAGGGGAATATGAACCAAGTCAAGTATATAGAAGTACTAAGAAGACGTCTACTGCCTCAAATAAGGGAATGGTATGGTAATAGACGTTGGATTTTTCAACAAGACTCAGCTCCATGCCACACGGCAAAGTCGGTTAGAAAATGGTGTCATGAAAATAGTGTTCGGTTGCTCCCATGGGCTGGAAATTCTCCAGACATGAACCCAATCGAAAGTTTATGGTGTATTTTAAAGGACGTAATCCATGAAACGCCGATAACAACAAAACACCAACTCATAGAGCGACTTATTCAAGTCTGGTTTCACTCTACACGTATTAAGGAATTATGCAAAAAATTGATTCATGGCATGCCGAAGCGTGTCGCAGCCCTTAAGGCAGCTAAGGGGGTCAAACTAAACTAAACTATTGCTAAATAATGACCATGTATTCTTGTGTAGAAATAAATAACTTTTCAACGTTTTAAAATTGGTTTAATTTAACATTTTATACCAAAAAATGAAATTTTTAAAAAATTCCTAATAATTTGGCCAGTACTGTAACTGTTTTTGTCCATGATGACGATCGAATTAGATTTGTCCGCTTTAGTAATATGTAATGAATCGTTATTTTTCAGTTTTTTTAGGGCTTTTTCAGACCTCAAAAGATAATTCGATTCATACCTCGTATTAAAAGCACTATACCTATACACTATGTCGTTTGGATTGGCGATGGAAATCCCTTTTCACCTGTACTAGCTAACTTATATATGGAATTTTTTGAAAGCAGAATTTTGCCTACGATTGTTAATTTCAACCTGGTTTGGTGCAGGTATATACTGTAGATGATATTTTATGCCTTTGGCCTAATAATTTGGACGTTAACTTATTTCTTGGTAGGCTCAATAATTTAGTCCCATCTATTAAGTTCACATTTGAAAAAGAAAATGATGGAAGCTTATCTTTTCTGGATCTAAAAATTTGGAGATGCTCTAATCAGTTCAAATTTGAAGTCTATCGCAAGCCTATTAATAATAACTCTTCTGACCATCATCCCCCGATTAAATCCTCTATTTTCTCTGCTATGTTTCTTAGAGCATTGAGAGTTGTCAGTCCTGAATTTTTAGATTCCGAGTTATGCGATATCATGAATATTGGTACTAAATTATGTTATCCTATTTCATTTTTAGATAACTGTCTTGGGAAAGCCAAGAATAGGTATTATAATAATGTAACTGTAAAGGCATTTGAGCGCGTAAAAATATCGTTAGCCTACCTTACCATGTTAATTTTCAATATCTTCCGACTTTACTTAAAGCAATTGGCATCAATGTAGTCTTTAAGTATAATAATACTGTTAAATCACGCCTAGTAAAGAATAGCCCGGATAATATTGTTGGTTGTGTGTATTCGATCGGATGTACACAATGTAACTCAGTATACTATATAGGCGAAACGGGTAAAACGTTAGATATTAGGGTAAAACAGCATAAATATGCGTGTAGAACAGCTAATAATTCCAATGCATTGTTTAACCATATGTATAGATGTAATCATAGCATCAAGTGGGATAGTTCTAAAGTGCTTGTTGAAAACAGACATAATTGAAAGGAATATTGTAGAATGTGCATTTATCCATTTTAAAAACAATTTCAATAACAGTGGGGGAATGTATAAAATTGACAATATCTTGTTAAAATTCTTTTTGCCTCTCATTAACTCTTGTTAAGTATGTACTAATTGTTTTGGTTTCTGCTACGTTGTATATATTTATAGGCATCTTGCCTTCTCTCTTCATTCCCTGACGAGGTGTAGCCGTGAATACACGAAAGGCCTTGGAATCGTTTTTCTTTTTCCTTGTGGATTGCATCATTCATTCATTCACGTGTTTAATTGTGAAATTAATCATATATATATATAATATATATATATATATATATATATATATATACAGGGTGTCCCGTAAGTCTGGACCCATAGGGATTTATAATATATTTTTTTATTATGTTATTATTATTATTTTATTTATTATTATTTTTTAATTATTTTTTATTATGATTTTTATTTGTGGGGCCACTTGAAAGCCAAAGTGTACGAGGTCAAACTTCAGAACATTTTCCACCTTAAAGCACGCATTGTGGAGGCGTGTCAAGAAATTTCTGCGACTGTGATTCAGAAAGTGCTGTCGCAGTGGAGATTGCGTCTTCAACTATGTGTGCGACACAACGGCGGACACTTTGAACAGATTATGTAATAAATTTTTGGACTATTTTGTAATTTTATTATTTTTCCCTATGGGTCCAGACTTACGGGACACCCTGTATATGAATAGAAACGACATAAATAAGGAGCGTCTCTGCACACGGGGTTCAATTCCCGGGCGGTTCGCCTCATTTTTCATTTATTCGTTATTTCTCTTCCCCGTGTGCAGAGACGCTCCTTATTTACGTCGTTTCTATTCATTTATATACTGCGTGGTCATTGCAGTTAAATGCATATATATATATATATATATATATATATATATATACGGTATATACGGTATACATATATATATATATATATATACACACACACACAGGGTGTCCCATAAGTCTGGAACCATAGGGTAAAATAAGTAATCCATGTTTTTCCGTTTATGCAAGTGCCCATGATGTCTTTGAGTAAGGAAGAACGCATCTAGGTAATTCTGCTCGTAGGAAATCGGAGTCAGAGGGAGGTCGCTGAGGAATTTAACAGATTGCATCCGGACCGCGCGCCGATAACACACAGTTGTGTCGGCAAACTTGTAGGAAAGTTCAGGGAAACGGGATCCATAGGAGATAAGCCACGCAGTGAACCTCCGAGTTCATCCACCGACGATGACACAGCCGCTACCATCCTCGCTCATTTCACAAAGTCCCCCAAAAGTCTCCGGCATTTTAATTGCCGTTTTTATCATTTTTCCCCTGGTTCCAGACTTACGGGACACCCTGTATATATATATATATATATATATATATATATATATATATATACCGGGTGTCCGAGAATTATCTGTACAAGTTTTGGCTGTTATTAAAAGTCAACCATGAAGTGTAGAAATTCCAGTGTTGTCCCATTTTACAGAGAAACTCATTAAGTTTTTTCTGATAAGTTTTGACGAGTTTTTTCTTTTTTGTACGCGGGTGACAGACATTGATGATTTAAAAGCAAGAATCACAGCTGCTATTGAGCGAATTGATGTGGATATGCTGCAGCGTACATGGCAACATTTGGATTATCGATTGGATGTTTTGCGAATCACTGATGGTGCACATATCGAATGTTTGTAACAACGTTACTTTAATAAAAGAAACTTTTGAAAATACAGATTCTAAATAATCTTGTTTAAGAATTTTACGTGTGTTATCAAGAATTTTATTAAAAGATGAAATTGTACGGATAATGTTCGGACACACTGGAATTTCTAAAAAACTTGTCAAAACTTAGTATCAGAAAAAACTTAATGAGATTCTCTGTAAAATGGGACAACACTGGAATTTCTACACTTCATGGTTGACTTTTAATAACAGCCAAAACTTGTACAGATAATTCTCGGACACCCTGTATATATAAATTTTAATGCAAAACGGATTCTTATATCAGGATTCAAACCTTGGATTTCTTGCTAGACATTTCGGGCTCATTGGTAGCGCCTGTGACTAAGTCAGAGGTTCCGGGTTCGAATCCTGGTAGGGGTCAATTTTGTATATAAATATACAAGTAAAAAGCCATTGCTCGTAGCTCAATGAGTAACACCGTTTCCCTGTAAGCGAAGTGAAGATACTGAGGTCGGAGGTTCGACTTCTGAAGATGTTGGTAATTATAGCGCAGGAATTAGAGCAATGGGTCGCATTAGTTGGCCTGAGCACTGTGTCAATTTCCGATTCTCCTGACTGATTACGTACAGATAAATATAATTGATTGCAGTTAATATGTGAACAATCATTTTACCATATTATATATATATATAATGCTGTTAATAACAATAAAAGAGTTACATCAACGAACCGCATTAGTTGGCCTGAACTCTGTGGCAGTTTCTGGCCCTGGTCACCGATTATTATTATATACTTAAAAGACTTAGCTAATAATTAAGTTTCACGGATACCAGATTACACTAGGTTAGGTGATCGTTTCAAATTGGTTAGTTATTTCTCACATGATCATTTTCAGCCAATCACGATCTTTCCAACAGATTTGTACTAAAATAGACTAGTTAAAAACTGAACTGAAAAAATAATTGATTAATTTAACTGCAGAACGCAAAAATAATTAAAGTTATATATTACGATTTTTCATCAACAAAGTACAAAAAAATAATCATCTTGATTTCAAAAAATTAATCAAAATTTCAGTCTTTCTGAAAATACTTTTTAGCATGAAAAAAAAAATGAATATTCAACAGTTAGCGACCTCTCCACTCAGTTAAAGAATATTCTTACATCCAACCGCGACTTCTGTTATAATAATCTAAATAAATGGTAAACAATTTCTATACCCAGATGATCTGATGGAAAGGTACACTCAACTTTAATAAATGAAGTAAAACTGCTCTTGCTATCCTCCGGGGTTCGAATCTCAGTGGTGTTTGTAATAATAATACAGGAGTTAAAGATGGGTGTATTTAGTTGGCATGAGCTCTGTGCCAGTTTTTGGCCCTGCCTTCTTAATTGATTATAATAATTTCATTTTTGTTTTAATGCGCCCCCATATTCTCAAATTATTTTAAGATTCCCAAATTAGTTTACTCAGATTTTTATAGTCACTTTGTCACATTAACACGCATCATTCAGAAAACATAACATTTAAAATAGCGACACTATTACGTTACGGGTTCTTATTTAAGATTATTTAATTTCCCTTTCTTAAAACCCTTCATTAGTCGCGTGGAAAGATATAACTCTCTTACACATTGCGTCGGGTCATATTAACCCCACGCTACTAATGAAAGGTTAATTAAGTACGCACGAAATTTCATTTCTTTAACTTACATACCTTCGTAGTGTATTCGAATAGTTTTAATTTCGTACAATGAAGTAGTGAAATATCTATTATAGTTACTTTCCTGTCCATACTAAGTTATTACAGTTCCAATCTGGGTGGGCACAAGAATTCAAAAAGTCTTTCTAGATGAATTACGAGGCTCTATGGGGAGACTTACTTCCTTGATATTGACTTCAGTTATCAACTTCCTAACTTATAGGTGGATCTTGGGAGAAATTGCTTTCGATTCAGAGTATAAATTTTAGGAAATAACTCGATAAAAACTATTAGATGAAGGTTTGGTGAAATATTGAAGGCTATTTTTATTTATAGTATTAAATTATGGAGTAAATTATATTGGAAAATAGGAATTTATTTTTATAAAATATATTTATATATCAGTTTTCAAAGGAAATTTTTATAGTTTATAACATCAATCACACTGTCAATTATGGAACATTGTCTCTAAAATACATAAATTTTAAGTCCTTTTCACCTGAGCGGCGACGGAAATTTAAAATACATAAAGGGTCACGTTGTTGTCAATGTTTTAACATCACTTCCCGTCGACCAGTGAAGTTAAGCGACATTGGGTACGGATGGTAGTTGGTTGAGGGACCATTTTCCGCGTCCACATTATGTACTCGTAGCGACCAGTGGTAAAACTCCGTGTCTCTTGTCCTACGACCTTAAAATATTGCGAAGGAGAATAAACAACCCCTTCAAGCGAACAAATAAAATCTCGAAAACGAATGAATCGGTTTATGCAGAAGCGTTTAAAAAGCTGTCAACACAGGTGTGCTGAAGAAGCGCAAAATATAGATTGGTTGGTTGGTTGGTTGATTGATTGATTGATTGAGCTGTTCAATATCCATCGTCTACTAGATGGCGCTGGGACGGCCAATAACGCTGCCACCAACTGGGAAAAATAACTGCCTTTAAAAAGAGGGAGTGGGTCGAACCAAATACATTACCTGCAGCGGATTAGTCACTGCACCATTTCTCAGACTGGCTTGAGACAGTGGCTTGGCTTGGTTGTAGATTGAGTGCATCATCTTTTCGTTTCAAAGGAATTAAGCATTTCCAAATTTAAAATGAACGCACTCACCTCCTTTAAAGTATTTAAGCGTGGAATATCTCTTAAAAAAAGGAGCAGCTAAGTCGTGGCCACGTTGCAACATTTTTTCCCGTAAGATCAGTAAGGTCATACAACGTTGGGTACGTTCAGTAGTTAGATGGGTGACCATCCTCAGCATTTGAATGATGTAGCGACCCGTGGTTCGAACCCCACGTAAAGCTGCATGTCCCCTCCCTCACATGACATTTGCCATTACGAAGGAGGTTAAAGAACCAACTGTTTTTAAAAGGTAATAATAGAGCCTAAAAAGGGTCTGAAAAATTAATAACGTTGGGTATATTGGCAAAATCTAATTTCAAGGTTGCAATACATAATAATGATGATAAGATTGGGCTAAATGGAAAAGAACTGTCGATACGAGAAATAAATTATAATTAATTGCGCTTTATGGGATTTACTTCCTGCCAATAAGATTACCATCATATAATTCTATAATACCTTTTCGTTCATTTATCAATAATAATCCCAGAATTATGTGGGATACTGTCCCTGAATTAATTTTAGTAAATCTGCGATTGAGTTTAATTTGTGTGACAAGTTTAAAAATTAAAAAATTAAAAGCAAAGATTACTAATTGGTACGAACTGACTAATATTTTTGTATCATCAGTTAGATTAGGTTAGGGTTACTCGAATCCTTTACACAAAGTAATGACTTAATATATGCAAAAACTTGAATAGCATAAAAAGGCCACTTTGTAATGAAATACACTTAAAGTCTAAATAATAAGCCAACTCATCTCAATTCAATCATTCTGAGCTTTGAGAATGACTCAAACCACTGGAGTTTCTTTCGTCATGAAGACGCTGCAGATTTCCTTCAAGCACAGTAGTTGCGTCCTCACTACTACTTCAAGGGAGTCTTCGCCATAAAGGGAGGGATCCTTCAAGGCGCCGTGACTTAATTTATACTTCAGGATCGCCAATGCCTGATGAACAACGAATTTTAATAGAACGAATTATAATTATTCTTTATTAATACATACACAATTACTTCTGATTTGAAACTCATCAGTGATGATACTACCTACTACTGCTGTTCTCCTCCTCCTCATACTACTACTACTAAATTTATGAACACTCCTTAAGTGTTATCTTTGGTCCTCGTCAAAATAACAGTTGATCACGGTTCTCTCTCTCTCTCATCACACGACTAACTTTCATTTGAGAGCGAGTGATCTTTCATTTCAGCTTTGAGAGAGAGATTTCTGTTCCTTTTCTTCTATTGCGAGTGAGAGAATTGTATGATTTAGTCTCCGTACTAACAGTCAGACACGGAGGAGGATCACCCGTCCAACTACAGAACAGACCAAACGAAGTTTAACCGTGCTGATCTAACTGAAAACGGTGTTGCAATGTGGTCACAACGTAGCTCTTCTTCTGTTATAATCTTGGAAGAATACCTGATAACCCGTCATCTGCGTTACTGGACATGGAAGAGAGTTAGATTGCATATATAACTTTTTCGAAGAGAATGAGTCTGGAGAGTAGTTGGATGGGAGACCGTGCTCTGCGTCCAGATTATGTAGCGACCCGTGGTTCGGATTCCACGTAAAACTGTAGGTTCCCTCAGTCATACGAGGTTAGATGCTGCGAAGGAGGTTAAACCCAATTATTACGTTTATAAGGCTTCCGGTAATACCTTGTAATTTACCGTACCACATTTTGTATGTACGATAATCAATAATCATTCAACTTTAATAACGAGTAACGTCCAAATTTTGAATGAATTAATAAGTTTTGCTGCTAACACTCTTAAACACCGTTAAAAATCATTAAAAAAAAGAGCGTTGGGAACTTACTTCAGTGGTCAAAACGCATGAATGTTTGTAGTTGAGAAGGTCAAGCAGATTAAAAGCCTCAGAGACGTTTTCTGAATAGAATTCAATCAGCTGTAATTAAAGAAAGCACTATTGAAAGGTGAACTCGTGAAAATTATATTCAATCCGCATGCTATTGCCTTTCTCTACCAAAATAGCAAGGATCCACTGGGCTGGTATTGGTATTTGGGTACATCAACAGCCAACGGTCGCCTGCTGTCTGGGTATGATTCTTATTACAAACCATACTATATCACTTGAAATAAACCCATATAATTGACAGTCCTGTACAAAGTATTAGGAACTTGAAAGAATTTATATTTAATAATAACTGCATTGCCTCAGGCTTTTACGGCACGTTAAAACATGTTTATAAATATCCTTCTCTGTACTGTACAAACAGGGCCGGATTAAGGCTGTGAGGGGCCTAAGGCCAATAAGAGGGAATGGCCTCTATATACATGTACTATACTGTATGTTGTATATAATTCGTAAAATCTTCAAACAAAGAGAAACGTATATTTACCCAAATATACATTACCCCCCCGCCTCCAAGCAAAAACAGCATACAATTCAAATAAGGAATTTCTTCCTTCTTTCCTGGCTTTAAGCTGTGATATCAAACAAAACATCCCCCCGTCTTCGACATACTGAATGATCATTACACTAGGCCCAAATTCCCAACGTCTGAAAAACAATTTCGGAAACAAATTAATCCTTTTAAGGAAGTCATACAAAAAGGGATGTAAATCATACACACATATCGACAATAATACACCTTCAGATATAATGACAAAACACCTCAAGCAAAACTAAAAATTCTTATTTTCCACCTCTGAAGATATAATTATGTAGTTATATATGATATTACTTAACCAACCTTGTGACATAGATTTAGGGTTTATGATATAAAAATTAGGTCTAAAAAATACGAGGCCCTAAGGCTACAGCTTTATTAGTCTAATGGTTAATCTGGCCCTGTGTACAACCGACCAGCTCCCATAAAATTACTGAAAGATTGGAAAAGAATTGCGTGTAATTTGGAAACACTGTTTCGGAAAATAATAGAAATGTAATAAAGTAACAGCCAGGAAGCTCCTTTCCCACGATGACGGGGTGAATATGTCTCGAGGGTTATAATCAACCCGATCGATGACAGGGTAAGGGGTCAACGCACGCAACCCAACCCAACCCAGGAGCCAGCAGGCGGGAATGAGCCAGAGTCCTACCGCTCAGAGTCCGCCACCGTAACCCCTAAGCTACCGGGCACCCAGAAAAGTGTTTTAAGAACATAGCCACAAAATTAATTTAAGAAAATGCGGTTGAAAAGCTTGCATTCACAATGCTTTCATATAAAGTTCGCTACAGTTTTTTTTACCATTGAGTAAATACAGATACCACGAAAAACTTCGAAAAAAACCTACTGTGGTCTAAAGTTTATGAATATGTTTCTAAAATTTTGTTTACACAAATGTATTTACAGGCGAAATACGATATCCCTACACTCAAATGAACCAGCATCTGTAGCTCATTGGGTAACACCATTTCCCTACAAACAACGTAAAGAATTGAGGTCGGGGGTTCGAATTCCGATGATACTGGTAATAATAATAATGATAATAAAACAAGAGTCAAAACAATGGGCCGCACTAGTTGGTTTGAACTGTGCGCCAGTTTGCCCTTCATTAATTACACCCAAAAAATATGTAATTTAAACAGAATTTGTTTGTATTTTAAATAAAGTAATTAAAATGTTAAAAATTATGAGTCAGTTCTGTTAAAATTTAATTAAATGATGTTACTTCAAAATAAATTGTGTAGATTAAACATATAAGACTATATGAGGCCATCCTCCTGGGAAGAAGTGGCTAAGCGACAAAAGTAAAAAAACGTCAGAAAACTTAATTAAAAATTGTACCACTTGAAAGTGCTCTAACTTTTGAACTTTTGAATATATTTCGTCGAAATATCAAAAGTGGTCACTTTCAAATTTGGTACAACTTCAACTGCGTTTTATGGCGGTTTTTTACTTTTGTCGGTTAGCCTCTTCTTCCGAGGAGGGTCTCATATTTACTGGGAATTAATAATCATTTTCAAATTTCTACATAGTCAAGCCCAATTCCAATTAAATATAATCTTGTGTGTTCAATCTAAAAATTTATTTTGAAGTAATATCGTTTATTTATTTAACAAAACTGGCCATGATAATTCTGAAAAAGCACTTTTAGTCTAAAATACAAATTTTTTTTTTAAATTAAAGAGGGTTACGAGTGTATGTTTATAATAAATGTTTGAAGTTTCTTTTACGTTCAGTCAAACAAATTTTTAAAAAAGTTTTTTTGTTCACTGTTAAAACTTTATAAGGTTCAAGAAATTACTAAAATTCCTGGTCCTGCATTGAGGACGTTTGGATCTCTCCCGCATCGAAGGTCTTCAGTGGTTTGTTGTTGTACCATCGTGAACACGTCCAAACAGTTTTCTTCTAACCACTGCACTGCCGACAAGGTTGATTTCACCGTTACAGAGACTCCAACTTCAACCTTTGTCTGCGTTTCTAGTGATGGCGTTGTACGTCCTTTGAGAAGAATCTCCACTGGATAGTGATCACTCACACCTTCAACCTGAAGAATTAAAACAGACAATGGTAGTCTTGAAACCAGTGCTGTGCCCGCTAACTCCTAAATAGATCTAAAGTAGATCACCTAAAGATCCGTCACCCCAGCCTTTTTTAGTTAGCTTTATAAGGCTAACTAACGAAAATATCACGACCTAACCTAGCCAATCGTCGAGGGAGTACAGTTGTCCTAACAATTGGTTAGGTTAAGTCGTGATATTTTCGTTAGTTAGCCTTATAAAGCTAACTAAAAATAGCTGGGGTGACGGATTTTCAGGTGATCCCCTAAAGTTAGCGCCGCTAACGCTAATTTTGTCGCTATTTTTTTCTGAAACCACCCCAATTTATATATGTTCTACCTTCTGTCCGTAACAGGCAACAACATGTTTTGCTACAAGCAGAGCAGTAGCTATACAGAGTCTGTCCAACAAGTTACAACTTACGACCTCTACATGCTGATGTCATGATCAACTTGCAGGTAAGTACTGCCTCAGTCTTCTATAATGGAGATTGTAGTCGGCGAACCAAATTTTAGTACAAGTGGTTTTGAAAAATTAGCGATTGACTTTTTCTAAATACTTGGCGCCGCTACCCGTTTCACTAACAATTTTGAAAATTAGCGGCGGTAACAGTATCGCTAATAAAGTTAGCGTCGCTAATTAGTGGCGCTAATGTTAGCGCCGCTAATCCCAGCACTGCTTGAAACACAAACCAAATTATAACTTAATTTGACAAATATGGGTATTTTCATTACCAAATCTTTGAGGAGGGTACGCCAACAAATTTTGGTAATCCGCACCCGCCTCTGATCGTGGTTCGATCGATCCAATTGAAGCCCCAGTATTGGGGTTCAAGTAGTGGGGTGTTTTTTGAACTGTGAATTAGTCTAAGGTAGTCCGTGTCATATAAATTAGACGGAATGATAAATTTAGAAATTAATTGGGAATACTTATCCTTAATAACAAATAGAGAATTATCGAATATATTTAATAATAATTATTATACGCTTGTACAGAAATTGGTAATTATTCGTTTTTTGACCCAGTCTCATTTTACAAGGAGAGCAAACTTTTCTGGTTAATTTTAAGGTGTTCTGCACGAATCTGCCATCCGTTTCCTGTGCAAATGCGTAGTTTTCGAGATATCGTCATCTTGAAAACTACGCATTTGCACAGGAAACGGATGGCAGTTTCGTACAAAACACCAAAGTTAACCAGAAAAGTTTGCACTCGTCATTTTCGTTTAAACTAACGAATTTAAACGAAAATATCATGACAACCTAACCAATCATCAAGGGCGTACAGTTGACCTAGCCGGTGTCACGTGCTGAACTGTCCGCAAAACATTAGGACCGATCAATTTGTGATGCGTGATCTTTACGGGGGCTCCGCCCCCGTACTCCCGAGACCTAAATTATACAAATGATAATGTAATATGTGCCAACCTTGCATGGGTAGTCCGCTAAATTTCGCCTGCCCTTAAACTGAAACACGTTTATTTTTAGGATTTTTTTTACGGCACCTAGTAAAGACCTTCTGGTCTTTTCTTAAAATACAAGCACTATTGCATTTAGGGCAGGTCACGGATGTCTTAATTATTCCGTGATTGAGAAAAAGGTCTAAACTCTTGTCTTCATCGAGGGCAATATGACGGATCACGTCTTCAAAATCAAATATGCATAACTGACACGTCATACTTCGTCACAAAACAACCAAGCTGAACAGTTCAACAGACGAACAATTGCTAAAAATGATTATTTGTAAAACAAGGACAAATTGAATTATGCAGAAGTAGCCAGAATCACCAAAAATAAGAAATATTCACCAAATAGTCGATATATATATATATATATATATTTATTATTTAAAAAACACCAAAAATAGGAAATATATTTTAATAAAAAAAAATTTTATACAAATTTGCACAAGATAATATATTTTCTTATTCAGTTTTGATTGGTTATTCAATATATATTGCTGTTATAGCTGGGTGTGACTGGGTCAAAAAACGAATAATAACCCAGAAATTCAACTCCAACGGCTTCTACCTTAAGGAGTTAGTAAAATAAGCAAATAGCTTTGAACAAATAAGGCAACAACCATGGGTAATAACGAAAGCCTATCAAGAAAACCACCACCGAATACAGAAAAAACCTAGTATTGGAACGCAATTAAGTTAACGCGATGCTAGTTTATAATGCAATGTAGATCACTATAAACCATCAACGTGGGCTAACCTTCTTTAAATTCCAATACGTAACAAAAATAAGATAACGAAAGCTAAACGTTAAAAATCAAATTCTTAATCAAGATAAATAATTAACAATTCAAAATATGAACAATCAAATTCAAAGACCAATCAATGCCCACAAAGGCCAAAAAGCTGAAAAGTCTATTGTAGGTTTCAAAAGCAACCTTTCAAATAATTCAAATAAATTAAACTCAAAAGAGTATCAAATTTAAACTTTGGAAATCGTAAAGGTTTTAACGAAGTAGATCATTTTAAGGGCAAAGGAAGTTAACAGCACGAAGGTAAGAAAAGGTATAAAGTATATTCTAAATTTTAACCTTCTCGCTCGCTAACCACTGACTGCGCTTATCACACGGTTTCAAACGTCTGGCAGCGTGGTTTACTTTGCCGGTTTCTATGGCGATGTTGAGCGAGCCCGCAAACAATATTGTATCAAATGTATATATATGTATATATATGTACACTACAGTATGCAGACACATGCGCGAACCTGTCCAAGTAATTTTGGACAACAAGGTTAAAATTGTATTAAAAACCAAAAAAATTAGACACCCTATTTTAAGTATTCATTTTTAGGTCTTTTTTTTTAGCATTGGGCGCCCAGTAGCTCAGTGTTTACGGTAGCGGACTCTGAGCGGTGAAGCTCTGGTTCGCTCCCGTTCGCTGGCTCCTGGGTTGGAATGAGTTGGCCGTTTACTCCGTTAATGCTTGGGGCAACGGGTAACCTTGGACAATACACACGCACCAAGTTATTATCGCGAACGAAATTTTAATTTATTAATTTCTACACGAAAAATTTCCCAAACTGCAACAGAAAAGTGTGAACCTCCTCAGTAGGTCATCTTTAATCATAAATTCATGATAAAAACAAAGGATTCAACCTTTATCCATTCTTCAATGGAACTTCTTTGCAATAAAAAACAAAAAAACAGATTTGATCTCGTTTTAAAAAAAATTCAAACAAAACGATATACTCTACTTAATTTATTTGTATAACATCAACGAAATTATTCGTAATTCTCTCTCTCTCTCTCTCTCTCTCTCTCTCTCTCTCTCTCTCTCTCTCTCTCTTTTATATATATATAAACTATACTAACAAAGTTTCTGTCGACAATATTGAGTTCTTCGTCGAAGTAAAAGGGCTTCGCAGTCTCTTCATAAAGGGCTTCCTTTAGTAAGGAACCTGCCACAACGATCCTGTGAAAGGTATATACGGTACATATATATATAATATAATATATTATATATATATATATAGATAGATAGATAAATAGATAAATAGTCACCGTAAATAATTGGTGACCAAAATGAACCCCGAAAGAAATAATATATTTAAAATAATGTAATTTTTGTGAGAAGACAAGACTTTTGATAAAGAGCAAATATCTTGATTCACTTTTGTAGGACTGAAAAGACAAACGCAGGATAAAGTAAACAGAGCAAAGAGAAAGGTGTAGTAAAGGAGTTGTTACATTAATTAAGGGTTCGCTTTTTCTCTACCTAAATATGATTATGTTCCTCTTACAATAAAGTTAGACAATAATTTCTTGGAAACAGGAAACCTTTTATGAAAATTAGTTTAAAAATCTAAACTTGAGGAACTCAAATAGTTGTTAATTTTAACTGTATTTTGAATATAAAAAAAATTGACATAAGTTTTTCTTTTTTCTGTTTTTTTTTTAACTTTAAGGGTTTGTGAAGTAGGCTTTTTTTTTGGAGCTATTGAAGAATAGGGACCCCAGCCTTCTTTAGTTAGGCTTATAAGGCTAACTAACGAAAATATCACGACCTAACCTAACCAATCGTCAAGGGCGTACTGTTGACCTAACGAATGGTTAGGTTAGGTTGTGATATTTTCGTTAGTTAGCCTTATAAAGCTAACTACAAATGGCTGGGGTGGCGGATCTTCAGGTGATCCGAAGGCAGGATAACAAGAACTATTCCAGCATTATCTCTCCGTTAACAGCATGATTCCTTTTGATAGTCTTACGATTAATATTCCGTACACTTAGGGTTGCCAACCGTCCTTTTTTGTAGATTTTTGTCCTTGTCCTTTCTTGAGTTCGGAAAGGACGCCATTTGTCCTTTTCTGATAACAATCTTGTTCCAAACAACAGTTTTATAACAAAACTTTTGTTTAAAAGGAAATAATTATAAAGTCTTAAGTCGAGTAACATTTTATAAATTCATTTCTTCACTTAAATGTTAACGTTCCGTCTAGCGGAAAAGTATAAATTTAAAAATAAATATTGTTACCATAAATTTTGTCAATGCATGACTCAATGGGTCAATATCTGTATATCAATAAAAGTATTTACTTTAAGAAAATATGCAATAAAAAAGCATGCAGTATAAATTGTAATAAATTATAAAGGTGCTGGTTAAGTGTGCGGTCTACCTAGCTTTTAGTTAGCCTTATAAGGCTAACTAATGAAACTATCACGACTTAACCTAACCAATCGTCAAGGGCGTACAGTTGACCTAACGATTGGTTAGGTTAAGTCGTGATATTTTCGTTAGTTAGCCTTATAAGGCTAACTAAAAGCTAGGTAGACCGCACACTTAACCAGAACCATTATAAATAAAATTTTACTTCTTTCCCTAACCTTGTAGACAGTATATTGGAATTGATGTTCTTGTCCTTTTTTTCAAACTTCATGGAGTTGGCAACCCTACGTACACTATTCACCAAATTTATATCCTAAGGTAGGTGCGACTTCGAAGAAGTATCAGAAGGTAGTGTAATCATATTATTAGCTTTCAAGTCATTTGATTAGTAGTATGTGTGCAAAATATTGTCTTCCACTAATAAGAATTATATTATTTTAAAAAAAATATTTCTTTGGGAATTATAATATATATATATATAACCTGAGTACAATTTATCAAGATCATGAAATAAGTTTTTTTTTTTTTATTGGGGGATCATTATATGCATGATTTCTTATATTAGAATACATTAGGTTACGAAGTATACGACTTTGGAGCGACTTAGTGGCTGGGTATAGTATGTCCTCTATGTTAATTTCATAATATTTATAATTTAATTTGTAACTGTAAAATTTAAGAACAGTTTTTAGTCTTTGCATTGATGATACGTGTAGACATAGATATGTAACAATTAAAGGACTGCTATATAAGAGTTTTTGTTGGAATGGTTTTAACACACACACACACACATATATATATATATGGAATAACACGCATGTGCACGCGTGGTTTTTGTATGAAACAAAATTGCCCCTCACCAGGACTCTTGTGTATATATAATATATATATATGTGTGTGTGTGTGTGTGTGTGTGTGTGTGTGTGCTACAGGGAATCTGTGTAACATATATATTCTTACATTTCATGAAATCCCTAAAATGTTCAAGGATTTCATGCAAGGTTAAGTCGTGATATTTTCGTTAGTTTTAACAAAAATATCACGACTTAACCAAACCAATCATCAAAGGCGTACAGTTGACCTAACCGGGCATTCAATAATATTCCTGTAGGTTTAACGAAAATATCACGACTTAACCTTACATGAACTCAATGAACATTTTAGGGATTTCATGAAATCCCTAGTCACACAGATTCCCTGTAACACACACACACACACATATATATATATATATATATATATATATATACACAATAAACAAAGCAATAACATGAAACAATGTTGAAATATAAATTAGATTTTCCCGTAGTGCGCAGAGGAAGAAAATAATGGAGTTCATTCACTGAAGTTATTGTGATTGAAGTGATAATTATTGTTTGTGTCCCTATAAACTAGTAGTTCCCAACCTTTTTGAAGCGATAGCCCACTAGAGCTGATTCGAATAACTCATGGCCCACCTCCCATGTTGCTAAGCTGGTATCGTGTTTACATAAGGTTTAATAAACAAATTTTTGTTATTAACATTTATTAACATGATGCTAAAAGACAAGCAAGTGGACCATTGCCCACAGGTTGGGAACCAGTGCCATAAACGCTAAAATGCTTTCTAAAACCTGGTTCGTAAAATAGCTATTCCTGTAAATATTGAAATGCTTTGCGTAATATGTTTTTTAATATCTATTTTCACGTATTTTTATCAAATTTTGTTAAAATGGATAACACTTTCTTTTGATGTGTTTGTTATCTCATTTTATACCCAGGTCACAGAAATTTTATTTCATTTTTTTTTAATTAATTTTCTCGGGTATTGGGTATATGGTGAGACGTAAAATATATTTTAAAAGAAAATTTGTATATAACCTGAACAGTGGTCATGATAACTCGTTAAATTTTAAATGAATAACACCTCATTGCTAACCTGTCATAAGGACATGTTGTCCCTTTAGTGGTTGTGTCAGCATGATCGGAGATCAGCCAATTAAATCTTTGATCCATGCGAAGACCGACTGTTTTCCACTTACCTCCGTTAAAGTAAGAACAGCCGGCATTGAAATCCCCAGAATGATTGCGTCTGAAATGCGAAACAACAAATGGAATCTTGAAGATTTTTTTAAAAAAAATTAGATTTGATTCAGTTAATCAATTTAACGAAGATTAACAGTGAATCTCATTCTTCCTCACCATCGATTCTTAGTCGTTGAACAACACTATCATAAACATCGACAAGGGCATCAATCTCCCTTTTGGCATGCCTAGGAGAGACGTGAATAGGGACAAGAGCGACTCTTTCCACCTTGGCGGACGGTGTTTCAAACACAGCAACGAAAGGCTCATACGTAAAGGCCCTTTCAGAGTCTGGATACTGAAAAGTTGCGTTCAGAATCACTTTGTCTTTTCTATAGTAGAAGGCGTATCTGCAATGCGTGATATTCATCTTATTCGATAGAAGAAGATAAGAGGCATTCAAGGAAAACTTAATAACAAAGTGTAATAGTCAGTAACACACTTTCATCTAAAATACTAAAAATACCAGAGTCGAGAGTAAAATTAATGAATGTTTATTATGAAACATTAAGAAAACTAGTATTATATATTTATTTTATTATTAATATTTTATTATTAATAACCTTTATTAATAATAATAAAATAAATAATTTTTTTTCAATTTACAATGACATGAATAATTGTGAAGCTCGACTATTTATTTTATTTAATTTGGCCCTTAAGCTTTAGGCTTTACTGGGCTCTTATTAAAAATAAGCAGCTAAGCAGCATTCTGGCTTTATTATTGCTTAAAAATATGCATGGCATAATACAGAACATTATTATTATTATTATATATATATATATATATATATATATATCCTGGGGGAGAGAGCACTCCTACCAGGCGCGTCCCTCGGGTGGCGAATGAGAGAACCCAAGAACCTTCGTTCTTGGGCTGCTCCGAATATACAGAATAAGGAGCCGCGGACCAAACAAGCAGCAGAGGGACGGCAGACCGGCTGCTTTATTTGCCAAGAAACCCTATGATGATGGCGCATACCGCGTACGAACTGACGCACCTTCCCTTCCTGGTCCACAGGAAGGAGGTGACAAACGAGAACACCCTGGAGCGAAGACGCCATCTGGGAGACCCGACACGGCTTCTAAGCCGGATGGGACATAAGTCAAGTCAAGTAAGTTTTCTAGCTATATATATATACAGGGTGAGTCAAAAGTAGCGCCCGATTTCTGTTTTTTGCAATTGCAATTGTGCATCGATCACGAGGAAGGGCACTTTGAAAATTGCAAGTAAAACAGCTTGGTACAGTTCCGTAATAATTTTCCCCCGAATAAATGGTTAGATAAACATGTCATTCATTTATTTCTACCTTCTTGTACACTGTAATACAAATGGCAAACAAACAATCAACTGACAGAAATCGGGCGCTACTTTTGACTCACCCTGTATATATATATATATATATATATATATATATATATATATATATATATATATGTCTGCATGAAAGTGCATGCACGCGTCGAACAAGATCTACATATAAAGAAGTATGTAGGGTCTCAGTTAACATGGAATAAGGAAGAATTTCAGCCCCCGCGTTAACACCCCTACGTACTTACTGTTCTTTATATTTTTTCTCTCCTAAACGTTTGGAAAGGACGATGCCATAGACTTCGGGAACTGGTTCACTGAGAAAACTGAAGCCAAATCCGAATTCGGTAAAAAATGCAGCTTCGTTTAACTGTTTTAATAGCTTGTACGGTACCTTTTGCTTGTAATCCACGATCTCTTGAATGATTATAATGTCATATCGTAACATCACCTAAAAGGAGATTTTGGATTGTTAACTAATAAATTGACTTACTGATATATATATATATATATAAATTATCTAAAATAACGCACTGTCGCTACGAAGTATGGAGAAGGAAACCACTCTTCAGGAAGAAGTAAATTTTTATTTCTTAACACCAATACATAGGGCTGGGCATCCGGGGTCCCGGAAGTAAAGTCGACAGCTCATTTCCCGGGAAAACTGTCATCGATCCCGGGATTTCCCGGTATTCTATTTTCAAGGGAGACTTTTAAACACAGTTTTATTATGAGGTATATTTATTTCATGTAAAAGCTTTTCACAACTGAAGTTTTCGTTCGCCTTTTTTTAAATTTTGAAAACCGTTTTCGCTTGAGTATGGGGTGGAATAATATCCCGGGATCCCGGATGCCCAGCCCTACCAATACAGTTTCGGCTTCTCGCGAGCCCTTCTCAATTGGTAATGGAGAAGGGCTCGCGAGGAGCCGAAACTGTATTGGTGTTAAGAAATAAACATTTACGTCTTCCTGAAGAGTGGTTTCCTATATATATATATATATATATATATATATATATATATATATATATATATATATATATGTGTGTGTGTGGTGTGTGTGTGTGTGTGTGTAGAGTAGTCAGACAAAGAAATTCCTTTCCCCGCCGTTCTCAAACATCATGGAATCAAAACAAAAGCTACACATGTGGACATGAAACAGGCCCACACAGGAAACACAGATTCTGTGGTATTTCCCGAAACGACCACCAGAGGACGTTACCAAGGCCTATAACATGCAGTTTCTTCCTCAAATCATTCTCACTCCTCACTTGCCATTTTCTCGTCTTGGTCGTCACGTCTAACTCTCAGCACCTTCGTCAGTAGCACCACTCGTCACTCCGCCCGCTGTTCCTTCAAGGCTCCGGTCGAGCATACACGAAGTCTATCATCAAGTAAGGCCCTCTACAATTTTATCCTGCAAGAAGCAACATCACTGCTGCAGGAGTTTCCGTTGGGCCTTCTCAACAAGTCTCTACCGGCCCTCAACACTCATCCTCTCGCCGGTAAGGCCAGTCCGCCTGCAGAAGCAATCACCAGAATCCCAGGTTCGTAAACTTCTAGTAGGCCACAAGCCTACCTTTGCCTTCGTGTTAAACAATTCCCGCGTAGCCTACACAGTGTAACCGCAGCCTCGTGAATAGGCTATACCCAAAAGTGTACGCAAGCAACAGGCAAACTAACTCTCTCATTACGACTGCGGTAGGCCTGTACAGTTATTTTACCGTATTCAATATTATCTTACTGTATTTGTATCCGCTTGTTTATTTGCTCATCTATGCATTTCATTTTACTTGCCTAATCCATTTGCTGTACCATACCGTACTTTCATTATCTCAGTTATTATTGGCTTAATTACTTATTGTGCGTTCACTGCTGCATATCTCATTAGCCTGCCTAAATTAGTGTTTATCATCATTGTACTTGCTTAACAATTAGACTGTATAACCATTCTTATTGCTAATACTCAGTCATCTTTAGCATAATATAAATGCCGTTATATAATTGTTAATCACTATAAATACCTTTATTGAACTGTTAATCGCTGTGAACAAATAAGTTATTTATTTTCCTAATTAAACACAAAACAACAAAGTAATTTCTCTCTCCTTATTAAACATTATTTGGTCTGCAAGACCTGGTGACCCTAATTTCATTTCAATTTTATTCAGTATATAATTATAGTAAGCCTACTTTCTTAGCCACATCAAATCGGTGATCCGTAGGCCTCTAAAAATTGGTTAACTCCGGAGTGACTATAAATTGGTGACCCTGGAGTGACTATATATATATAGGCGCCTCGGTGGTATAGTGGTTAGCGTCGCTGACTACGAATCCATCGGCCCCGGATTCGAGACCCGACGGCAGCCGGCGCGCAGCAAAACCCAGCTGTTCATCTTTCCACACAATAAAGAAAGTGGTTGGTAGATAAATGGGTACCCTAAGTGGCCTAGTAGTTAAGACGCTGGGCTGCTGATGGGGCGTGGTTCGGATTCCACGTTAAAATCTAGGTCTAAGGTGGAGTGAAAGCTTGAACTTCGTCAGAATGAACAATTCGGGCGGAAGCTAACCAAAGGTTAAAGGTTATATGTATTTCATACAATATTGTTTGCAGGTTCACTCAACATCGCCATAGAAACCGGCAACGTAAACCACGCTGCCAGGTGTCTGAAACCGTGCGATAAGTGCAGTCGGTGACTAGCGAGCGAGAAGGTTAAAATTTAGGATATACTTTACAAGTTTACATCTTTTCTTGCCTTCGTGCAGTTAACTTCCTTTGCTCTTAAAATGATCTACTTCGTTAAAACTTTCGCGTTTTCTGAGGTTTAAATTTTGATACTCTTTTGAGTTTAATTTATTTGAATTATTTGAAAAGTGATGAGCACATGGGCTCATGAAAGGTCACATACTGACAAAACGATGCATGATATCCAGAATTATTTCAACACAAGATTCAATAAGGCTGCACCACCAAACAAGACGGTATTACGCTGGGAGAAAAAGCTGTTTGAAACTGGCTCAACAGGCCACGGTCGGGAAGACCAACAACGCAAGCAAAACAATGCACATAACAAAAGATGTCGGCATGAAACCATACCGTCCGTCATTTGTTAATTAATTAAACGATAGGAAGTGACGGGACTTTTCGAACACCCTGTACATTGCATTATAAACTAGCATCGCGTTAACTTAATTTCATTCCAATACAGTACTAGGTTTTTTGTATTTGGTGGTGGTTTTCTTGATAGGTTTTTGTTATTACCTGTAGTTGTTGCCTTATTTATTTGAAAATATTTGCTTATTTTGCGAACTCCTTAAGGCAGAAGCCAGTCGGAGTAGAATTTCTGTACAAGCGTATAATTACTATTATTAAATATATTCGGTAATTCCCGATTTGCTATTAAGGTTAAGTAATCCCAATTAATTTGTAAATTTATCATTCCATTTAATTGGTGCTCTTCCAATATGTGCTCTACCGCGAAACTGTGATCTACCATATTCCAATACGTGCTCTACCGTGAAACTAGCCTTATAAGGCTAACTAACGAAAATATCATGACTTAACCTAACCAATCGTTAGGTCAACTATACGCCCTTGACGATTGGTTAGGTTAAGTCGTGATATTTTCGTTAGTTAGCCTTATAAGGCTAACTAACGTACCTGCTGCTAATCCGAATAATCTAAGGTAGATCACGTATTGGAATGTAAATTTTAAGGTAGAGCACATATTGGAAGAGCACCATTTAATTTATATGACACGGACTACCTTAGGCTCATTCACAGTTTAACCGCCCCCCCTTACATGAGTTCCCCAAGACGGAGGTCTGAATTGGATCGATCGAACCACGATCAGAGGCGGGCGCCGATTTTGGTAATCGAAAATAACCACAGAACTCTATTAAATGTGATACAACTTGCAAGAAAATGAAAAACTATTCTGAGCGCTTTCGTCTCTTACAAGACCTTCTCAAGTAATGCGCACAAAAACAATTAAGTAAACCTACAACAACGTCTGCCACCAAAAGGTTTTTTGTTTTTAGTTATCCTTGGGAGAGTATTTTTATGTACCACATAATACATTCCTCTGAATCCTAAAATATTAGATTGTTTTTCAGTCTATTCCGAGATAATGTTATATATACTGTAGTTTCTACAGGTCAGGACTAAAGTTAATATTTAGACAGGATCTTATTTATGTAGTTTCTAAGATATTTTTTTCTTTCTATTAAATTAAAATTATTTAATTACAGGTGTTCCACTATTGCAGTTGATTCTATGGTGATAATTATTAATTACATTAAGAAATATTGCGGTTATTTCTACAATATCTGACATTTTGTTTGTGCTGTTTTACTCTTGTTTCTAAAGGTTCACCCGTTTGACCGATATACACCAAATTACAATCTTTACAAGTAATACTATAAATAAAACTTTTTTGCAGGTTGCTCCTCAGCAGCATGGTTTTATGATGTTTTTATAATTAAAAATACAACAACTTTTAGGTTGTTGTTGTTGTTTAGCCGATCAACCCACCCTGATCGAGCAAGCCGGCGGCACGCAGGTAACCGATCGCCCTCTCCGGAGTGGACCAGAGGTTCAGCGCACTAGTGATGTGTTGTGTACGTTGTTGTGCTAGAGCGGTACAGTCTGTCATAATGTGTTCAATTGTTTGTGATGTGTCCTGGCACAGGTGGCAGGTGTCGTCTGTGGAGTTGTCTAGTCTGTGTTTATATGTCCGTAAGTTGGGGTGATGTCCATATCAGAATCGTGCTAGTTAACTCGATCCGATCTGCTCAGGCTGATCTCTGACCTGTTAATGGGTGGCTTCGCACCTAGGACCGCATTCGGACCGAGTCGTGTCAGTGCTTTGTGGGTTAGGTGTGTGTGTATGTGTCTTCTGTACTGTGTGATGTCTGTGGGGCGTGGTATGGAATGGAGTATTTGGTTATAAACAGTGGTGGGCGCGGTACCAAAATTTGGGGGTGCGTTACGCGGTACTGCAGTACCTCAGCATGCCCAGTGCGTTACGCGGTACTGCGGTACTTTTTCAGGTCCCCCTGGTGCGTTCCGCGGTACTGCGGTACTGCGGTACTGCACACAAGAACAACACAAGTAATAGCACATATTTTCAGAAATTGCATATCGGCGATTTCGCACCTGAACTTTCTGCCATAATGGTTAAAAATCGATCTTTGTCACAGAAATGTAACACACGTGCAACCGGCTCAAAAGCAAGCACTGCACTGAGGCGTTGTGATAGGATGGCAACGTAACATGTTCTGAACGAAAACTTAACGTGTCTAGAGTTAGGCTGATGCAACACACGCAGCATTCGTCTTACTGTACTCCTGTAATAAGGTTTACTTCAAAAAAAGTGTTAATTTTTTGAAAAGTCGTGTTTGTCGGTACCGCGGAAAGTACCGCGGGAAATTTGAATGCGGTAGCGGTACTGCTGTACTTTCAGCGATCCTTTGCGGTACTGCGTTATGCGGTACCGGTTTGGTAGTGCGGTAGTACCGCAGTACCGCAGTACCGCAAAAAATACCGCAAGTGCCCAGCTTTGGTTATAAAGTCTCTCTGGTGTTACCTTAATGGTGCGAGGTGTCGGTGCATGATTGTACATGTAGTGACAAGGGTGTTGTGGGTTAGTTGTCGCTGCTGCCATGAATTGCGTTCCCCTCATGTCTAAATGTTCCCTAACTTTCAGTATTTTTGTTTCTGTGTGCAGGTGTTCTATTGGTGTTGTTTGAGTGCATCCTGTAATGATACGAAGTGTGTTGTTTTGTATTGTCTGTAAGGTGTTTATGTGCGTGTTTGAGATAATGGGTGCCCAACATGGGCTAGCATAGTCCATAACTGAGCGAATATATTGTTTGTATATGAGTGGTGTTGTTTCCTGCTGGTGTCCAAAGTTTGTGCCTGTTAGTACCCTAAGCGTGTTAAGTCTTGACGTACATTTGTTTTTAATATCCTGAATGTGGTTTGCAAAAGATAATGATGTGTTGTATGTGACCCCAAGTATTTTGGTCCTGTGAGTATGTGGAATATTGGTGTTGTTTAGTGTAAGCTGTGGAGTTACCTGGTGTTCTTTTGTGTTGCTTGTAAGCAAGGTGATGGTTGATTTTGTGGGAGCTACTTTGAGTCTATTGTGTGTGAGCCAGTCTTGTATACTGTTTATGTATGTTTGTAGGTTATTTGTAGCGGTGTCGATGTTGTTGTGGGTGGATGTTAGAGTGATGTCATATGCATATGATGATAAGGTAAGCTTGTTATCTAAGGGTGTTGGAATGTCATGCATGTATAAGTTGAACAGTGTTGGTGAGAGAACAGAGCCTTGAGGGACCCCGTTCGGGAAAAGCTTGTTTTTGGATGACTTGCCATTAAATGTGACATGTGAGTATCTTCCTGAAAGATAGTTGCTCAGCCACCTTTTGGTGTTATTGTGCATGTTTGTATTGAGTATTTTGTTTATGAGAGGGAAGCGTGGGATAGCATCAAATGCTTTACTAGTGTCTATTGTTGCTAATAGTGTACGTTGAGCTGGTCGTCTGGAGTTGATGCCATCCATGATGTGCTGCGTGAGGTTAGTGAGTAATGTCGTGGTTGAGTGGTGACGTCTGAATCCATGTTGAGTAGGCGATAGTGGTATGTGTGGGTTGGTGATTTGTAAGATTAGTCTTTCTGTTACTTTGGAAGGTGTGCATAGTAAAGTAATGGGTCTATAGGAAGCTGGTTCTGTTGGATTTTTGTTTAGTTTGAGTAGTGTAATAATTTTACCTTGTTTCCATATGTCAGGAATAATACAGTGTTGGGATGAATATGTGCTGATATTTGTGAGAGCTAGTATTCTTTGTGGGCCCAAGTGTTTAAGGTGTATGTTAGATATGTTCTCTGGTCCAGTAGCACTCGAATTCTTAATGTTTTTGATGATCTTGGTGGTCTGGTCTGCATTGAAGGGTGTAATGGTCGTGTCGAGTCTGTAGGCTTTCTTGTGTCTGGCTGTTTGTCTGTCTGCGGGTTTCTGGTTGTTGTCTCTGTTTAAGTGATTTATCTTTGCGTAGTGATTAACTAGAATGTTAGCTTGTTGTGTGTATGTTGGGATATTATTTTGGCTGCGACAGATAGCCGCGTGTGAGGTGTGAATGCCGCTGTTAGGGTGGGTAATGCTGTTTATAGTCTTCTTCCCTAAATGTTTGTTTGTTTTTCTTTGAGTTTGTTGATTATTTCTGTGTTGAGCTGTTGTATCTGCTGTTTTATGGCTTCTGTGTGTGGTGTTTGTGTGTTTATGTTTGAGGTTGTTACGTTGCCTTATGAGGTGGGCTATTTCTCTAGTGTAATTTGGGTTGTATTTCCTAATGTTGCCCTTGGGTATGTATTTGTTGGCATTATCGATGATCTGATTAAATGTTTTGAGTGTTGTATTGTTGTATTGATGTTTATGATGGGTGTGCTGTTTAATGTGGTGAATTGTTCCTCAGTCTGTATTTTGAACTGTTCCCAATCAGCTTTCTTGTAATTTCTGTAAGTGTGCCTAAGGCTGTTGGGGCAGAGTGTAGAATGTGTTGTAATGATGATGGCAGGTGGTCTGATGACAGTTGTTTTTCTGTTCTCCATTGTGTATGTGTTGCTAGTGAGGGGGAACAGAACGTTATGTCTGGGGAGGAGTTTGAGTATCCTGCTTGATGTGGTATGTGTATGTTCTTCTGTGTTGTTAAGAATGAAGAGGCTGTTTAGTTGTGTGGCTATGTTGGCGCCTCTGGTGTTGTTTTGGTTGTGCAGGTCCCAACTAGTGTCTTTAGCGTTGAAGTCTCCTACTACGATGACATTAGTGAGAGAGACCAGATTGTGTAACTGTGGATTGTAATTGGCTGGCACCTGAGGTGAACTATCTGGTGGGATGTAAATGTTGATTAGTGTGGTGTTGTGTTTTGCGCGTGTTTTAATGTTAACTGCCTGTATTTCTATTGTGTTATCTGCTTGGATTGTGTTTGTAATGTTTTGGGTGGCATCAGTGTAGCTAATGCTTTTACGTATGTAAGTGATGAGTCCACCCCGGTTACCCCCAGTACGATCTTGACGGATCGCCGTGAAGTCAAGGATGGTGGGTGTTTTATGTGTGCGTTTTAGTTTTGTTTCTTGTACAGTATAAGTGCTATGTGAATGTTTTGTTTGTGTACGAATTCCCTAAGCTGCATGATTTTGTTTGTGAGGCCATCTACGTTGTACTGTAATATGTTAATATTATACTTGTGTATGTGTCTCATGGACAACTTTTAGGTTTCTCAATTTTGATACATTTTAACGGAGTTTATGGTACAGTATGTTATTTTCAAATGGTTTGTTTGTTTTTATTTGGTAAAAGTCTTAGCTTGTTTTACACAGGCTTCAAAGAAATAGTTCGAGTAACAAAACTTATTTTCTGTATTGCAAATCCCTTACAAAAGTGTCCGAAGAATTGTGTTGGCAACCGTGTCAATTTAATCGGTTCTGTATCAGATTTTTGCCAAATATTTCGTCTTTAAACCTCGGTTATTTTAATCGTGAAAAGATTAATTCCCGAATGTAAATTTGGTTCGTATTTGTGGCATGTTTAAGAGTATTCGGTCATCATTGGAAAAGTACTTTTAAAAGAGAAATTAAGACTCTTTATAAAGGTTCTTTTGAAAATATTTCAATAATGGCGGAATAAAATGAATTAAAATATTAAGTTTTTACTACCTTCATAATAATGAAAGTCCTTATACAGGGCTACCATTCTTCTTTTTTTTTTTGTGAAATAATAAAATTGGAGCAACAATAATAATAATAATAATAATAATTTTAAATCGTTAGAACACATTTTTAGAACGAACCTTAAGAATGATATCCATTATGTCAGCTTTTCTCATTTTTGATCGGCCAAGTGCCTGCATATTCCATGCCCCAATCCGAAGGGGGTTTTCGAGCTGTATTTGCGTCGACAAAGTGCACACTGGCAATTCGGCAATAGGCTCTTGAAACACTGTCATTTGAACTGCACCCAAAATGCCCATCAAGAGAAAAGATAAAATGCAAATGCTGTCCGACATCGCTGTGCATGGGTCAGAAAAAGTAAACTTTACTTGGGGAATGAAAGCAACAATAAAATATTATCTAATTTAAGGTACAGTTGCGGAGGAAAGTTCTTCGGCGTGTCTATATACTGTATGTATGTGTCGAAAGCTCATTGGTGAAGTTTTGGATGCTGATTCGTGGAAAATTTAAAGTCATATGATTGGGTAAAAATAATAAGCCTTTTCACTAAGCCAACCCATTCATTTCTGTGATTATGTACAAAATAAACGTTCGCATTGTAACGTACACTAAAGATTGTGAACGTAACTTTTTAATACAGTGAGAACATAACATTTCCGGTGCTACTATAGCGTGCAGTCTGCAAAGATATTTACACTATAGCGTGTGTTCTACAACATATTTACAAATTCAATTACATTAAAACAAAAAAATTAAAGGACAAATAAAACAAACAATTCATTCTATGGGATATAATGCCCGGTTAGGTTAATTGAATGCCCGGTTAGGTCAACTGTATGCCCTTGACGATTGATTAGGTTAAGTTGTGATATTTTCATTAGTTATATCCCATAGAATGAATTGTTGGATCACCTGAAGATCAGGGCCCCCAGCCTTCTTTAGTTAGCCTTATAAGGCTAACTAACGAAAATATCACGACTTAACCTAACCAGTCGTTAGGTCAACTGTACGCCCTCGTTAGTTAGCCTTATAAGATTAACTAAAAAAGGCTGGGGGCCCTGATCTTCAGGTGATCGAATTGTTCGTTTTATTTGTCCTTTAAATTTTTTGTTTTAATGTAATTGAACTAATATTTGTCTTCATGATTCCCCATTTTATAGTCCGCATTGACCTCACATTCGCCCCAAAAATAAAGTCAAGTCATTTCAGGTCAGGTCAGCACAAATTCAAGTCAGGTCAGGTCACTTCAGGGCAAATTCTTTTGCAAACTAAAGCTATCTTTGTAGACCGCACGCTATAGTAGCACCACATTTCCTTTAAGCTCACGAGACACCTAAAATTTAAGTGCACTGTCACACATTTGGACTAGCTAGCTTTTAACATTACATTACATTTGGAAATATGAAGCTACTTGGGCCTATCGGGGTTATTCAAGTCATAAACGATCTGAAGCTATATTTTATATTCAAATTTTGTAAAATATATTACAAGTCAGCCAGGGGCGTACCTAAAGTATTTGGCACCGGGGGCGGATCCTTCCTTTGGCAGCCCCCCATAAATAATTTTAAAATTTAAGCACACAGAAAAATATATTAGGTTTGCAAGTAGATTTTTAAACAGTACAGTACTGTCATAAGCAAATTGGAAATAAGAAAAATGCAGGACGTTAAAAATTCAGTGAACAGGCAATACTGCATTTTATTTTATACAAAAAACACAGGAAATTCAGTCTCAACGCTCAGCCTATTCTTCAAAGGTAAATAGAGAGGATTTACAGTCTCTGCTTTCGAGCCTTAATTTCTGAAAATTGATCAATGACCTCAACAAAATTCACCTTCTTTGCATATTCATGTTCAATTGAAAGTAAAGCCAGATTTGTCAATCTTGTCTGACTCATGGTCGAGCGAAAGAAATTTTTTATCAATTTCAATTTGGAAAAACTTCTTTCACATGAAGCAATAGACACACAGACAGTCAAAAAGAATCTCAAACACAGTGACAAGCATAGCAAAGATTCACAAAAATCCAATTTCACAATAAACTCCAAAAACTGCGATGCTGTCCATTTCTTTGCCTCTTCAACGCTGATTTTGACAGCTTCCAAATGCCTCCGAAGTCGTCCAATTTTCACACTGATATCTTCATTAGAGAATTCATCGAAAATCTGAGTCAAATTTGGAATATACTTCCGAAGTTCTTCTTCTGTTGCAACAACCAAAGTGTTTGGCTGAATAACAGCGAAGATTGACAGAATTTGATCCATTGCCTTAGAACGAATCTCCAATTCTTGATGAAAGCGATCAAGACATTCAAACATAGCCCTTTTTACTTCCTCTGGCAATGTGAGACCAGCATCCTTTGCCATCTCTCCTGGCATCCTTTTTCGGAGCTTTACTCTCCCGCTTCTCTCCATAGAAATATCCATTTCCTCACACTTTGTAGTTGCATAATGAATGGCCCTCTCCACAATGCATTTACTGGGTATTGTACCATCACGACGATGCATTTATAAACACTTAAACATCACTATGATACCACATTGTCAAAAGTTACTGGACACTGGTATAAGTACCAATAAAGTACCATGATATTGTTATAAACACCAGCACTTTATGCTTTATCATAATTATTTAATGAAACATACCTCATGTATGTGGAGTCACAGTGTCAAGTGAACAAGACTTGGAATGTCAGTTGCAGCCAGCTGGCTATGCTCAACAAACTGATGACTAAAACGTCAACAAACGTTCGCCTTTCGATGTAATTTTTATCAAATATTTAATTTTTCGTTTGTAAATTTTGTATTGCAATTAAAAACTAAAATTTATTTTATAGTAAAAATGATATTAAGCTGTTGTAATAGTTTGAAATTTCTAATTTTTTTTCTTACTTTGGCGAATTTCATTGGGTTTGAAAACTTGTACTGGTATTTCAACTTCCCAATGGCACCCCCTTCCTGGCTGTCACCCGGGGCGGACCGTCCCCTCGCACCCCACTTAGTACGCCACTGAAGTCAGCTAATTACCTCAAACCAGGGCCGTAGCTAATGGTAATCTCCAGGGGAGGCTACATAGTACAGATAATAAGGAATTGTTTGTAAAAATAAAAACATGTTGAAGTTAAATTTATATATATATATATATATATATGCATTTATGGACCAATAGGGCATATACTCTGGGTTCAGGGTTGAAATTTTGGAAAAACAAAGTGGCTAATATGTATTCCTATGTAAAATTAATTCTAAGATGGGTTTATTATTTGCAACTTTTCCGAAAAATCTCATTTCATGGTCAAATCGCGACTTTCTGATTTGAAGGCTGCGTTTAAAGGCTGCTTAACGCAGCCTCAGGGCACCCAAACCAAAGCGCGCAGCTGTTCTGCATATGATTTAGTCTAAAAGCTGCTTTCTGACTCATCCTTGCTTTCTTGCGTGTTTTCAAACACCTCGGGTGCTGAAAAAATGTTTAGATTTCACGTAAAACTTAAGAATTTTAAGTTTTTCTTCAAAGAATAGGCGCGGCTCACCAGCTCTACTCTGATCGAGTAGCGGGAGACTTGCCACCTCCACGTGTAGGTTTACACGCCTGTTCTTCCTGGATCCCTGAAAAGCGTGGCCTCATAAGATCTTATATTATGATCTTATGAGGACTTTCAGCTCTTATGAGCATTACGATGGCTTCAGCCTCTTCATCAGCCACTCGAACCTGAAAAACTCTAAGTTGTCCTGCTTCGATCTGAACAATGGAGCATTTTCGATGGTCTATCCTGGCTCTCACCCACCCATCTCTCCTCTCGGACCGTACACAGCTTGGGAAGCAATTGAGACTTCCTGTACAGCTCTCTCGCAGGACTGAGTATGAACAGAGAAAGCGTCCACTTTGAGTGGAGTTTTCCACTCAAGGTCATCTTGCAGGTGACAATAGGCTCGTAAATATTTTTGATTCCCAGTGATGAGATTCTCAGGTGAAGTGGTTTGCAGATTGACTTTGGGATTTTTATGGGGTCTCACTGTCGTATCACCAAAGTCTTCCTTCTCTGATCTTCTCTATCTGGCTCACAGCAAAAGCTCTCTGATGCTCATCCTCACTGCACAGGAATGAAGCCAGGATGTTCTCAGGATGTGCGTGGTAAGCTCCTCTTATCACTGCAGCAGAAATGATATTCCTGACCTCGGTAGTCTGGTTCCTTAGCAGCCTCAGGCTTTAAAAAACGTGTGCAGGACCAATTTGAGGTGGTGCTTCACTTTGATGTCGTAGTACATTTTGAAGTAGAAGTTAAGGCAGAACTTCACGAGGAGGACCTTGAGCCTCCTCAACACCTCCCGCTTCAGCCGTGCTCCCTCATCCACAACAGCAAGATGGCCTGTGCAGTAGTGAGCCACCTGGATGGTTCAGAGGTCCGTACTTGAGACCAGCCAACTGTGGACTGAGACTTCCAGACTTAATGGCTTTGATCAGAAGATAGCAGTTGTGCTGGTCTGTGGAGAGAGATTTGACTATCTCTACTGGCAGCTCTATGATATCTTCAGTTCCTTCCACTGGTTTGAAGTTGAAGTTGACCTCAAGTTCATTCACCATTCTCAAGAAGTTTTCCAATAGGCCCACTGAAGCCTGACCGGGGAGTTACAGGGCCGTCCAGCTTGATGATTAAGTGCTCAGGGGGAGCTCGTTCACATGGAGCTGACAGATCATCCAGTGGCACTTGCGACCCAGCATTTCTCCAATAGGGCTATGGCGCCTCCAGGACCACCCGTTTGGTGTTGGTAGAGTCTCCTCCAATCATTACAAGGCTCTCGTCAGCTCCGTGATCCAGAAGCACTCATGCAGGCCTGAGCGATCTTATGAGCAGGCTTTTTTCCTTCCTCAGGTTCCTCGGGAGTGAAATGGAAGAGGTACTTTCCTTGAGGCTCTCACGTGATAGTGTAATGCTCCTCGATCACTTTGCCAGGATGAAATCTCCCCTATCACTTCGCCATATTTCAACACCTTTGTGTTCCTATCTGCTTGCCATCAAAGAATATCCCAGAGATCTTCTCCTCTGACCTCTACGTGAGAGCTTGCAACTGAAAGGCCATTACTTCCTCCTTGGCCCTCCAGACTTTCATGCCATCTATGGCCAAGTAAGCCTTCTTTGGAAAGATGACCGGCCTTACGAAAAAAATGGCGTCCACTCACTTCTACTTCACAATTAAACTGGCGTAATTGCTCAGAGCCATCTATTGAGAGAATGTTGAACTTCGCCTTCTGCGTCCAAATGGTTACAAAGATTCAAATGGAGTAGATTTTTTTTCTTATGTATGTATGTATTAAACCTGTGTAAGAGTTAAGCAAAGTTAATGTGTCTAAATGGCAACAAATTACGACAAAGGGTTAAAAATATGAGGTTGTGTTCAATTGAATATGCGGTATTTCAACATAGAAAAGAAAACCGCAATTTTGAACATGATAACGCGATTTTTGGGAAAAGTTGCAGAAAAGAACCCCCTCTTAGAATTAAATTTTACATAAAAATACATATTAGCCAGAGTGAAATTCGGACTCGGAAAAGTATGATATGCCCTATTGGACCAAGTCAATTAGACAATTACAAAACTGAATTATAATTCTAAAACTACTTGGTACTTTATTTAGTTAATTTATATTTCGGGCTTAGGGGAGGCTCAGCTCCCCTGGTGGCCCCTAAGCTACGGGCGCCCTCAAACTATTTACAAAGCTACCGAAATAGCCTACATTACTTACTCGAGTTAAAATATGCATTGATTGAGATGTGAAGTTTAAAGTTTTGATGACTGTGGTACTTTTTAAATATTATGATGAAGGGGCTTTTCTAGATTTAAGCCATTTTCTATTGGCTCGAAAACGTAACGTGACTTGAAGTCGCATTTTTTTTATACTGATTACAAGCAAAATCTGTGGCCAAAAGAACATAGAACTTCAGTTTGCTTACGTCCTATATGTAAACAAAACTCTAAGCTCAGCTTCGACAATATAGGCCCAAGATTTCAATGATGAAAAGCCAATTTTGAACTTAAAGCTTACAAATGCTTAATTTATTTAACCTAGCATAACATTCTAAAAATCGTAAAAATATTTTTTAAATCTATACTATAATAAGAGAGCTGTCCGTCCGTCTGTCTGTCTGTCTGTCCGTCCGTCACACTTTCAGAAATTGTGAGAAAAAAAAATTCAGAAATTGTAAAAAAAATTCAGAAATGTTTTACGGGCGAAAATGTGAAGCTCAAGATTTTCATGACTGTGTTCTTTTCTGTAGTTTAGCAATGGGGGAAGGGTGAGGGTGGGGGAAGGGTGGGGGAAGGGTTGGGGTGGGCGGAAGGGTGGGGGTGGGGGTAATGGGGGATGGGTGGGGGTAATGGGGGAGGGGGTTAGCCCCCAAGTTGTATGAATGGGGGTGAGGAGGTTTTGGGAGATACCAGATTCAGAAATGTTGACACAATGTGAAGCTCAAAATTTTCACGGCTGGGTTCTTTTTTTGTAGTTTAGCCTGTCTAACCGTCAGCGAAGTGACGGGAACTGTACTAGTATAAATAATAGCCTAACATTCTAAAATCCTAAAAATACTTCTTAAATCTATATTATAATAAGAGAGCTGTCCGTCTGTCCGTCCGTCCGTCCGTCCGTCCGTCACACTTTCAGAAATTGTGAGAAAAAAATTCAGAAATTGTATTACGGGCGGAAATGTGAAGCTCAAGATTTTCATGACTGTGTTCTTTTCTGTAGTTTAGCAATGGGGGAAGGGTGGGGGTGGGGGTAATGGGGGAGGGGGTTAGCCCCCAAGTTGCATGAATGGGGGTGAGGAGGTTTTGGGAGATACCAGATTCAGAAATGTTGACACAATGTGAAGCTCAAAATTTTCACGGCTGCGTTCTTTTTTGTAGTTTAGCCTGTCTAACCATCAGCGAAGCGACGGGAACTGTACTAGTATATATAAATATAAATAGGGTAGTGAATTCTTGAAATATCTTTGATTATGCAGACAAATTGTTTTTCAAATAAAGTGACTTGAGTCACCTCAAGCAGGTTCGAATAAAGCCTAGTCAGAACTTGAATTTGAGGCATTGTTTTGACCAATAGAACGCGAAAACTTGAGTTTCGGAGAGCTGACTTCGAGTGAGTGAAGTTTGGATAGGTGTGGTCTGACTAGATATAAGTAGGCTCTGATTGCAGGCCTAACACAGATCAACCAGCAACCAATCAAATTTCCACTCCTTTAACAACAGGCTCAGTAAACAACCAGGCATCCTGGATTTAAATTTTAGGAATACTGTATTTGTTGAGGTTTAGATATTTAGACAACGTCACAACACTCACTGACAGATAATGGCCGTAGTATAAGATATAATTTAAAAATGGTAAATATTAAGTTTCCTAGATACCACTTTTTTGAAACTTCTTAGAGATCTTGTTTGGGTGAAATTGGTCACGAGCGAAATAACTAACCAATTTAAACCTAATTAATCCAATCCAACCTAAGGATTAGTGTGATTTGGTCTCTGCGAAACTTCATATTAGCTTTTAAAACTGAAAAAGGGAGTGAGGAGACTCCAAATCTTATCGCAAATACCCACTTTAATAGTACTTTTCATTCAACGCCACCAGATGTGGAAGTAGTATGTACTTTACCTGCCATAACAAAAAAAAATGGGCACCAGACAACACTGCAAATCTGCTCGAATTTTCTTAGTATTCGTCGCGCAAGAGTTTCTCCCCAAAACTGTTTCTGATGCGTCGGGCGAGTGTTAACTGAAACTACGTTTAATTCGTACGACAAGAGTTTAATTGAAATTACTCACTAAGACGAAAATGGGAATAAGTTTAATGGCCTTGAATCAAGGTGGCAACAAGTGGAGAGTAGTAAACTGTAGTACTGTACTACAGGGATCAGTGTTTGGTCCATTACTTTTTATTGTGTATCCAAATGATTTAGAGAAGGGATTAGGCAGTAAAATGTCTAAATTTGTAGATAACAAAATTAGTTGCCCCAGTTACAAATATAGATAATTTGTATAAATTTCAAAAAGATCCTGATAGATCAGTTGCCTGGCTAGTCTCAATGGCAGATGAAATTCAGTGTTCAAGAGTGCATAGTTCTCCATTTTGGCATTAATAATAAAAGCTTGGCATTACAGTAGCACACTGAAGTTTTGTAAATGGTGCTTAAAGGTTAGAAATAGGGCTAATAAAGTGCTAGGTATGGTAAATATTTGTTTTACCACATGACCTGGACTTTGGCATGAAAATTGGTTTTTCTGGTGTATTTCACTGTTGTGTGTGAATCTGACTTTCATTTCTTGTGCAAATGAGCAATTGTGGAGATATGACCCTTTCTCCCTTATAAGAGCATAAGAAATTTTTATAGTGGGCACACTAGGGGCCATTTTGGCCCATCGAATTGGCTCCACTATGTAAAAACTGTCTGTACATTGGCAATAACCAATTTTTATAAAACTAATTATCAATTTAAAACTAAAGATAGAATCTCTAGATCCAGAGGATCAAAGTCATAATAGGCTACTATCCACAAATATGTTACACTCTATATTTATAACTGACATGTAAATATATTAGATCCAAAGAATCTAGTCAATTTCATTACGGTACCCATCAATATCAGTACCTTGCCAACCAAAAATAAGTCATGGTTCATATCAATTGTGGACCAAGTCACAATTTACAACTATATACATTACAGTATATATACTTAGGAGGAAAAGTGTAGGTGTGGTTGTAAAGACTGTATATACAGTAATATAGAAATGTGTGTGTACCCATTTTGGGTCTCCCATTTAAAGGTGTTTGTGGGGTAAGTGAAGATTGAGAGTTTTTCAATATCTCGCAGTACTATGGGGGGTACTGCTTGGCAGAGGAATCTCTTTAAATGGGGTGTGTAAGAACAGAGTATCCCTTAACCCAAGATGCTGCCTCCCTATATCCCAATAAATTTTAGGCCGGGCTGAAACTATAATTTTTATTTGATTTTAATTTATCAGAGTGACTAACAGTTGGCTTTTGATATAAAAATAAGATTCTTGAAAAAAATAATTGTTGGTCACCAACGTGTGATCTCTTCTTCTGAACATGCTAGAGAGATGGTTTGCATACCAAAAGATGCAGAATTTGATTTAGAACAAATTATTAAGTGTGGTATTTTTTCATAAAACCTTTAGTTTTTGAGTTATTTTGGAAAAACTAATTTTTTGGGCCCATAGACCCCCTTTCAACTGAATGTCAACACAATAAAACATTCTCAAGCTGCAAATTGACATGTATTAGTGGTTTTCAATCAGCAATCAAAATCAATCAAAATCAGCCATTTTAAATTCATTGAAAATGCTTTTTGACATTCCAAAATGCCAAACATTAAATTATACAATTAACAAATTGTCATTTTGTCATATTTTAGCATGATAAATAATAATCTAGAACTTAAAATATTTTTTAGACACAAAATCTTTCATTAATTTACGTGATCTAATTTTGTTTCTAATAAGACCATCTCTACGCTCATGACCTACAACAGCCAAGGATGCTTCAGTGACAAGCTTGATGTGCCTTTCAACATTCTGACTGTGGCACTCGTGATCCAGTTTCAATGCGGTATTAATGATATCACGCAGTTCATCATTACTGAATTCTTTTAATACAGGTGGAACAGTTTCCCATTGGGACATAGCAGACAGCTTGTGGTATGCAGAAGCTTTGAAATTGATGATTGGCTTTCTAAAGACCCTAACATTCTCATCTATAGCAGGATATTCATCAGTACCACCTTCATGATCCTCTTCATTCTCATCATCACTTTCAATTATTCCACCTGCAAAATCATTGCTACTACCAGATTCATCATCAAAATCCTCTATAACTCCCCTCAGACACAGAACTTTATTGACAGCACACTCCTCACCTCTTCATCTTCATCAGCCAGCATTCCAACTAAAATATTTTCACCATGAGCAAAATAGCTGTTATTGTTTAATACGTCATAACAAATTTCTCTAATTTTCCTGTCAGGGAATTTATTTACTCTTTGGATCATATTGAATAGGTTTCTTGACCCATCACTTAGCCTCTTATTAGCCTTGATATTGAACCAACTGTGAAAGTATACTTTGATGATGAATTCTACTATGATTTTGAGGTTCTTACTGGGTCTTTTTTGTGAAACATAAAAGCGAAGAATTCTACAGGCTAAGGTGAGCCATCGAGAGTGATTTAGCAGGCCAACTTCTAAGAGTGCAAGGTCTTCATCCACTTCACCAGTAATAATTGCCCAGCAGATGCAGTATCCATAGTATTGGTCTGTTGATAAATTATTGACCACCTCATTTGGTAGAAGCACAAATGCAGGATAAGGTATAGATTTGAAGTCCACAACATTCCATTCTGACACATCCCCATTGAGCTGAGAACCAATAGGGCCAGAAAATTTGTCTGGACTTTTTGTTGTCCCATCTAAAGTTATGAAGATGTGTCTAAGTGGCAATTCATTTAGATGCAGAAGACAAATATCCCACTGAAGAGGTTGCCCTAAAAACATTTCCAAATATCTGATTGACCCATGCATATGTCCTGTGTTAGTATTTGTCCCATCTGCTTTAACTAAGTTTAATTTGGCCTCAAGTTCTGTCCCTTTAATGATCTTATAAATGCCATGAGCAATGTCAATGCCTTTGCCACTCTCCGGGGTAAAATGGTCGAGGTAGAAATCATCTGAAAATAAATGTAATTAATTTTACAATTAAAAATGAAAAAGGAAGGAATAAAGTTAACTGGACAGTTGTCACTTAAAAAGAAAATTTTTTAAGTAATTGAAATATTACTTTATAGTACAGTAATATAACAGCATAACGCCTATAACTGTATGACAATCATTTCCATTTACCTGGCTCTCCAGTAATGACATAATGTTCCTCTAGGATTGTGGATGTATAATACTTTTCATTTACTTTGTTAACAGCAAGTGTAGCATCCTTTCTACCGTCAAAGCCAATGCCAGTCACTTTTTCAAATATCACTTCTTCCTTCTTCCTTTCAGCTCTCAATTTAGCTCTCTCCCTTCTCAACTTGTTTCTGAAAAGTATTTCAAAAATATTGGCCATGCATTACTGCATTAGCATTATACAAAATACAAATGTCAGTGTCCTGTTTGAAACTAATTAATATAAATACAAAATAGAAATTTTGACGCTAATTAAAAATAATAGTAAATCTGGTGATTTAGAACTTATAGCAGAAGCTAAGAAATGTAATATCTAGAGTGATTAAAAACATACTTATCAATAACATTTTGTATGTTATCTGGGGTGATTACTCCAAAGTCCACCAATGTAGCAGAACCAATAGCCGCTCCTGCTCTATCACTTACTTGATATCTGTTAGGATATTTAAAGTAGATTTACATATCTATTGTCAATGAATAATTTATTGGTAATCTTAATCTCTTAGTCACAATGATTTCACTTTAAGCTGTATTAAAAGATTTATCTTTCAGTACTATACCTGTCACATGCTTCAGCTAATGAGCGTAATCTAGTTCTGTTCTGTAATGTTGAGACTTCTGGAACATAGTCTGCATCAAATGAATCATTACAACTGTCGCTATCTGTCAACTCAGGAATGTCCATAGGTTCAGGAGGGAGGAGGAGGAACTGATTCTTTTGCTTTTTGAGATTGAATAACCCGTGATTTGAATTTTAAGTCAGTGGCTGTTTCTGGGACTTCTTTCAGGGTACAGTAACCATGCCTAGTTGTTTTCTGGTCCTACAAAGTGATTATATTTCATTACACTATAATGTATCTTTTATCTATGGGTCTCTATATGTAAATTGAAATTCTTACAAAAATGAGAAAATACTAAAATATTACATTATCATTAATAGTGTATTATTGATATTACTAACTTATTAAATGCACTTTAAAAATTGTAGCAAATTATTAATAATTGATAATATTAATAATTGATAATTAATTAATATTAATTAATAATTTACAACTTGAAATTCAATCAACAGACCTACCTCATAAAACTGGTAATCAGATTCAGTCATTTTTAGTAAGTGCTTTTTCTCTGTATCTGCCAACAGTTTGTGATCATGTTGATATATGTCAAATAAAACGTTTACAGTTTTCAGAAAATCATCCAGATCTTGATGATATTTAGGTCCCCTTTTCTTTTTGTCATACTTCAGAAGGCGGTTGAATTCCTTTATTTGGGTTTTCAGTCGGCTCTGTATGGCATTTACTGATATTGGATAAACATTATATGTGACCCACAATTTATGCAATTCCTCAGAAGTAGCTCTCAGTACAGCATCTGTTTTATAGTCTCCGAAACACAAACACCTTTCAATAACTTGCTTCAACGTAGGCAATTTCCCTAAAGGAAACTGTTCTGCTGGCATAAAACGTACATCACCAAGTACTTTAGCAACTGTTTTCCTTGTAGAAGTCATACTTTATATTGCAAATGTTGAATTCAATGACAAATTGCAGTTGGAAACTTATAAAACAAAGGCACCTAAAAAAAAAAAGTTTTCAATTTATTACGTTTAAAAAAAGTTCATGAAGCAGCCCCACCCTCTATTCTTTAATCAAGCATAATGGATGCAAGATAACAAGGAAAAGTCATATCATGTGATCACTATGTCCATGTCAACATCCTTTTAGGGCAATGTTAGTAATCAAAAAGCCAAATCATGCTTATTTTAGAATTTCTTTTGTCACTAAGGTCCGTCGAAAGGGGGTCTATGGGCCCCAAAAATTAGTTTTTCTAAAATAACTCAAAAACTAAAGGTTTTATGAAAAAATACCACTTAATAATTTGTTCTAAATCAAATTCTGCATCTTTTGGTATGCAAACCATCTCTCTAGCATGTTCAGAAGAAGAGATATTGCCATTTTCCTGATTTTGCTAGTGCGGCATTAGATGTTTTTACAAAAATGGGGGTGGCGGACACACGTTGGTGGCCACCAATTATTTTTTTCAGGAATCTTATTTTTATATCAAAAGCCAACTGTTAATGACTCTGATTAATTCTATCTTGAGTTTCAGCCTGGCCTAAAATTTTATCCCATAATACTTGTGTTGAGCTGTGGGATTTATCACCTAAATACACACAATATATATGAAATAAACTAGTACCATTCATGCAATAAAAATGGGCTTAAACATTATCACCAGATGTCCCTTGCAGATATCAAACTATCCAACTTTCTTTTGAAAGAATCAAGTGTATCTGAAGTCACCACTTCTGTCAGACTGTTCCAAAACTTAATTACTCTGTAAAACTATATTTTCTTAAATTTGTTCGACATCTTGGCTTAAATAATTTCATACTATGACCTCTAGTCTGGTTATTATGATCTTTTATGAAAAGATAATCAAAATTTATCTTATCCAACCCTTTTATCATTTTATACACCTCTATCATATCACCCCTTAACCACCTCCTTTTTAATGAGAACATGTTTAGATACGCCAGTCTTTCCTTATGTGTCAATTGTCTTAGAGATGGGATCATTCTTGTTGCTTGTTTCTGTATTCTTTCCAGTTTTTCAATATCTTGTATCAAATCGTGACTATTAAATTGTGAATACAGTATTCGAGGAGGGGTCTCGCATATAAAATGTATAGTTGCTTTATAATATTGGGTGATTTGTATTCAATGTGTGTGTGCATAAGATTGAGTCTAGCATTTGCTTTATTTCTGATTTCCATACTGTGATTTGAGGGTTTAAGTTCATTAGTCACAGTGATATCCAAGTCTTTCTCTTTATCATCATTTTTAATCCAAATTCCATTCATATTGTATTCAAAGTCTGGATTTTTTGGCCCAATATGCATAACCTTGCGCTTATCAACATTAAATCTCATTTCCTACTTATCTGCTCAGGCTGTCACACTAAGTCTTTTTGTATTGTCATTGCTCCTGCTACTGACTTAACATTATGGCCTAATTTTGTATCATCAGCAAATTTTGAGGTTTTACATGATAGGCCCTTCTCTAGATCTTTATATAGACAAGAAGAAGCAGAGGTCCCAGCACAGACCCCTGTGGGACTACGCTCAATACAGGTCTCCAAGTAGACTTATTTTTATTTAGATGAACTCTGGCTGAGAAACAGAAAACATTCTTCTATCCAGTCAGCTATATGACCTCTTATACCATGGGCTCTAACTTTTACCAACAATCTTGCCTGAGGAACAGTATCAAATGCCTTTGCAAAATCTAAGTATACTACCTATATCTACTGGCTCTTTATTGTCCAAATGCAATATGACTCCATCATAAAATTCAATCAAGTTGCTTAGACAGGACCTTCCATTTTGAAAGCCATGCTGGCTATCATTTATAAGGTTGCATTCTTCAAGGAACTCAGTAACTTTACCTCTAATGATACTTTTGAGTAATTTGCAAATAATGGAGGTGAGGCTGATGGGTCTGTAGTTTTTTGCCAAGTTTCTATTTCCTTTTTTAAAGATTGGAGCCACATTTGTTATCTTCCAATCCTCTGGAATTTCAGTACATATCAATGATTTATTAAAAATAATTTCTAGTGCCTGTGCTATATTCTTTTTGGCAACTTTTATGACTCTTGGATGCATTTCATCTGGCCTTGGAGATTTTTCCATTTTTAATTTATCTATTGCTTTTAGGTTATCTAGTTTTGTTACCTTTAATTCATTTATTTCTCTATCTTGTCCTGGTAGTATAAGATCAGGAATATTATTTAAATTTTCATTTGTGAATACTGATGAGAAGTATTTGTTTAGTTCTTCAGTTATTTCAAGATCATCATTCTATAGTTTTATCTATATGGAGGGGGCCAATTTTCTTTTTCACTCTACTTTTCAAATTGAAGTGACTGAAAAACTTCTTAGGATTGTTTTTTGAATTCATCCTATAGTTTTGAAGTTCCTGGAAGTGGGCAGGGCTTTGAAGTAGAGGGAAATTGTAGGGTAAAAGAGGGTGTGCTCCTAGCCATAGTGGCACTACCAAACCTAAAAAACCCAACCTAATGTAGGTCTAACACATGCTTCTAGCTGGGGGCTTTGACCTCCAGACCCCCCTGTGGGGGTGACAGTTTTTTGAACTTGGATAATTATAGGCAGTTAAGAAATAAGCTAAATAGTTTGATTAGGAAGAGTAAAAGGCATAGCAAAATAAATCTAGCTAGAAAGCATGAAAGGATTGGCTCAATAGAACGTGATGATAGGATGTTTAAAAAGATTAGGTTATTGTTGGCATTTATAATGATTATTTTACCTCTGTTTTTACTGAAGAAAATTTAAATAAATTTGTCTGAATTTACAAGCTCTAAAGGATTAATATCATTCTCGATCATATTCATATAAGGAAGGATGATATTAGGCAAGTGATTCATACATTGAAGTCAAATAAGGCTGTTGGACCTGATCATATATTTGCTAGGATTCTCAGAGCTAAGGGGAAGAAAGTTTATCTGAGGCACTAACTATTTTGTTTGCTAGGACAATTAATTATGCAGAAGTACCAGATGAATGGGAAAAAAGCTAATGTAGTACCCATTTACAAAAAGGGTAGTAAGGAGGAGGTAGGAAATTATAGGCCCGTTAGTTTGACATCATTGCTAAGAAAGATACTAGAAAGAATTATAAAGAATAATATTCAAGATCATTTGGTGAATTTTAATCTTATTTCAAGTTCATAACATGGATTTAGATCAGGAAGGTCTTGTTTGTCTAATCTCTGACTTTTTAGAATTTGTAACTGATCAGGTAGATAATGGAGGTGACTAAGCTTGAATGCAATATTCTAAATGAGGCTAACAAGAATTCCCTGATCTTGTGGGTTATAACCATTATTTACTTCATTTTTTCATATAATACAACAACTCATATGATCCAGTTTTTTTGGTGTAGAATTTAAAACTGAATCTATTTTCTTCTTGGCATTTCTTGTCTAAATTAATATTAACAGAGATAGAAGCAATTTTTGGATCAATTAAAAATCAATCAAAATAGTATGGTGGTAATTATTCATTTTACCCCTGTGGGTTAATTTTGATATGAGAATAGGTTTTTCTGGTATATTTTGGTGTTTTATTAAAATCTGACCTTCATTTCTTGTGTAAATGAACTATTGAATGCCCATTAGGTTAATTGAATACCTGATTAGGTCAACTGTATGTCCTTGATGAGTAGTTAGATTGTTGTAATATTTTAGTTAGTTGGGTTAAGTTGTGATATTTTTATTAAAACTAACTAAAATATCATGACAGCCTAACCAATCATCAAGGGCGTACAGTTGACTTAACTGGGCATTCAATATTTCATTTGTACAAGAAATGAAGGTCAGATTTGAATAAAACCCATCAAAATACACCAGAAAAACCTATTCTCATATCAAAATCAACCCACAGGGGTAAAATGAATAATTAGGTACCGTAAAGTGGGGTAATCGCGCCAGTCACGGGGTAATTGAGCCCACATATGTTTAAATCTATATAAAGTATTAGAAATTGAATTCTTAATTAAAATTTTGTTTGGAGGTATGCACTTCATTATTAATGTCTAATTTACATATGAAAGGCAAATCAGCTGTCTAGATAATTTTTAAAGATTATTTAATTGGTATAATAATTTTTCTCCCAAAATGAAATAAGCATTTAACTGGAAACATTATACATTGCCAAACTATGAAGGAAAATAAAAAACTAGCCAATTTTTTGCATATGAACTATAAATATGTTAAGGTAGATTTGATTAAAGTTTGTTCTGTATACCATATGAAGCAGGAATTATTATCCTTGGGACAATTGCGCCCACTTTGTCTCAGGTAAATGCACCCAGTTATAAATATTATCTCTTTCTACAGCATTTCTATATGTTTGTGTACTTTCTTCGTTTCTTAGTTTAGTGACATTTTGTGTTACGCAAATAAAAGTCTTTATATTGTTTTCCTAAAAGTCCATATTTACTTTCTAGGTCAATATCTAGGTAATTGTTGAGATGGTCCGGAACTATAAACCTGTGGGAGGGGCAAAGAAGCCCAAAACCTACAGTGACCATGAACTTCAGGAAGCATTGCAGCTCATCCAAGGTGGTCAGAGCATTTGAAGCGTATCCACTCAGATGCAGATACCAAGAGAACTCTACGTGATCATTTCAGTAGTGCTCGGAAACAAACCATGGCTGGTAGACTGACTGCACTCTTGCTAGAAGAAGAGCGAAGCATAGCACAGCATGCCTCCATTGTAGGTGATTATGGCTATGCATTTGATGACCTGAGCTCCATATTTTTATAAAGTCATTCCTTGACAAATCTGGCTGATATGTACCCCAATTCAAAGACAATTTGCCAGGTGTTGAATGGGGGAGAAGTTTTGTGAAATGCCATTCACAACTACTCACAAAGCACATGTGCCAAAACATTTCTTGTAAATGAGCTGCTATAAGTACTGAAACTATTAAACATTTTTTTGATAATCTTGCAACTAGTGGTGTAAATGCAGTGCCTTCTGAAAATATAGTGAACTATGATGAAACATCTTTCAGATGATCGAAAGTCTAAAACTATGCTGTACAAAAAAGGCATCAAACATGCTGAACAAGTGATGAACACATCAAAACATCAGTGTCTGTGATGTTTACTTGTAGTGCTTCTGGTAGACTTTTAGATCCCTATGTAGTTTACCGTGCTGAGCATTTAATGGACAATTGGTTAAGAGGTGGGCCTGTTAATGCTCCATATAATAGAAGTAAGTCAGGCTGGTCCGATACTCATTGTTTTAAAAGACTGATTTACAAAAGTGGCTCTATTCTACTACAAGCGTTTGCAAAATGACTTGCCAAGAACTTTAATTGGCAGCAACTTATCTTCTCATCTCTCTGCAGATATTATCGAAGAGTGTGAGAAGAACAATATAAAGTTTATATTCCTCCTCCCCAACAGCACACACATCTTCAACCACTTGATGATGGCATATATGGCCCTATGAAGAAAGCTTGGAGGACTGTTCTTACCCAGTGGAAGATTGATGCAGGTAAGCATTATGCTACCTTGCCCAAACAGTGGTTTCCTCATCTTCTGAATCTTCTTACTGTAATGCAGGATACTGGTACCAGTACAACCCAAATGGTGAAAAAAGCCTTTCAAACTACTGGCATCTATCCACTCGACAAACAGCGCATACTAGACAAGATCGAATGACCTCATATGGAGCCTGCAACAGACTTGGGTAGTCCCTTGGTGATTGCCCACCTTGCAGAGCTTAGAAAGTCAGCTGCTACAAAGGCAGGTGCTATTTCTCGGGGAAGAAGACTCCTAGTATCACCTTGAAAAAGTGTGACCCTCAACGATATCAACCAGCATGCATCAATATCTGGAATAACAAAAAAGAGGAAATCATTCACCCAAGTACTGTCATCTTCATCCTCTGATGCTGATGACCTTTCCTTGTCTAATGATGACTCCCTGAGTGGCATTTCACCAATTCACGAGGTTGAACTGGAATGTGGTGCGGAAGAGCCAGAATCCTAGCTTTAAGAAGGAGACTATGTCCTAGTTAGATTTACCTCAAAGAAAATGATTTTCCACTATGTTGGCAAACTTCTGGAACGTGTTTCTCCTAAGATTTGGAGTATTGACTATTTCAGGCGTAACTATGAACCATCTACAATCTTATCGTATTTGCACCACCCAACAATCAAGACCTCTTTGAAACTGAAGCTGTTAACATTGTTCAAAAACTTCAGAAGCCAACATTTGACTAAAAAAAAGTTGTCGCAATGTGTTTGGCAACCTCTCTCTACGTTAGGCAGACAATACATCTGTAATTATTGTACTAAAGTAATAAATCATATTTTGCTATATTGGCATCTGATTTTTTTTAAAAGGTGACTGGGTGCATTTGCCCCATTCCATGGGGCAAATGCACCATAGTCTTAGATATTGTCTTAATAGAAAAGTTTAAAATATATTTCTATTTTTTTATATCAGGCACAACCTTGACAATGCTCTACTTGGTCATGAAATAAAATCTAAAAAATTTACTTTGTTTTTCATTAACCATAAAAAAACTAAAAAAAGTGGGTGCAATAGCCCCATGTTATGGTACCACCAATACTATTTCAATCAATTTTAATTGCTCTAAAAATTGCTTATATCTCCATTAATATCAATTTGCACAAGAAATAACAGAAGAAAATAGATTCAGATTTAAATTCTACATAAGAAGAACTGGATCTTGTGGGTGGTTGTATTATATGAAAAAATGAAGTAAATGATGGGTTTATAACCCACAAGATCCCATTATTTTTCCTATTAGCATATTTATAAAAAGCTCTGGTGTTTACTTTCTTATCTTATACTAACTTTTTTTCATATGCCACATTTCTCCCTTCTAATTATTATTTTTTCTCTCTCTGATTTGTATATTTCCTATATCTAATCCTAGTTTGTCTACCTAAAAACCATTTCCATGCACATCTTTTTTCTTGATGGCTCATCTAGCTTTTCTATTGAGTGAAGGTGTTTTTGATTTGTTATGGGATATCATTTTGGGTACAAATTTATCTAAACAGTCTTCATACATACTCTTAAACTTATCCCAAGCTTCAGTAATATCTTGATTTTGGAATAGAGCATCCCAGTCTCTTTTAAAGTGATCTCTGATTTTATTATAATCACCTTTGAAGTAATTGTATTTTTCTAACTGGTTAGCATTTGATTGTTTATACTTAACTGGATAATCAAATACAACCACTCCACTCACTAAGCCCAAGGGGATTTTCAACAACTAAATTTTCTAATGCATATATGTTTTTAGCCTTTGAACAGAATGTGGATGATGATTAAATATTCTAAAAGTTGATTCATCACTAAACATTACCTTGTTCCAGTCTTCTTTTGACCAGTCCTTATATTGATGACACTACTAGTCACTTTTTCCTCATTTGGACAGTTAGTAAAGGTTTTTTGCTGAACATCTCAATGGAAGCTGTAGGTTTTTGCAGGTGGTGCTGAATAGTCATTATACTAATGTTCTGAAGGAGAGCTATTCCTTATCCTTTAACCACTCCTTTACCTACTTCAGTACCTCCCCTGAAGTCCCATTTTGTTTGAATCTATGCAAACATCCTGCATGAGGAACTTTTGATGAAGTTTTGCTAAAGTATAAATAAATACCACCACTAATATCAATATAGATGTTTAATGTTATACAGAGGCCCTACATTGTTTATTGTAACCAATTAATGTATGCTCAATTATTACATTTCTTTATGAAATTGATGTGTAGAAAGAATTTACCATATTTAACTTTGAACTTACCCTGGTTATAAATGGTGAATCTCTCTCAATTGTACAAAGCACCCTGGAGCTATTTTTACTGCCTTTAGGTAATCATTAAACTTTTATCCCCAAAATGAGAGAGAATTTTTAATCTATAATAAGCCCATCTATTAAAAATTTTTAAAACTGACACTGGGGCCCAAGTTACAACAATCTATTTTCATTAGTTTTTATATGGTTAAGTTTTCCTCAATTTATTTTTTCCCTCTTTAGTTTCAGGATAAAATTTTATGAATTTGAATGAGTTCATCCACTGGCAATTCTTATAGAGAATAACTTTATTTGAAATTCACTCGTAATTCAACAAATTTCATTAGAATGAAAAATTATTAATGATATAGACCTATATATTATAGCTAGTTTTATAAGTGAAATGTTGAATTTTACTTTGAAAAACCTAACGGGTATTTTCATTAAAAATTCTTCAGTAAAAAAAATATAAATGGCTTAAATATAGACTTGGCTATATATTTATTTATATTCTATAAAATTAATGTTTTAAGTGATTTTATTTTTGTGGGAAATTTATAATTGAGAGTATACTGAAAATCTGTGTACACAAAATTCAGGATGTCTTAACAATTTTATCTTAAAAAAAAGTAAATTAATACCTTAAAGTATGGTGAGGGGGTAAAATAGCCCCAAACCTTGGTACAGTTTTGCCACTTGAACCCATACCCTCCAAAGAGAATTCTTAAAAATAAATAAAACTAATACATATGGCCTATTACAATATTTGGTAAGACGACTTGCATATGGCCTATGATGAGATCGAAAAGTTTAGCAGAAATTTACCATACTTAATGCCAATTTTCAAGCTAAAATTACAGCAGTTTCAGATCTGGTAGAGTTACTTTTTAGATTAGGCTAATAGTAGGTACCCTACTATTAAATGGAATATTTACATCCCTCTTCCTGTTTTCTGCAAGAATTGGAGTTATTTAATTGATATTTTAAAGTTGCTTCATTCTTCTTTCTAGAATTTCTCACTTCTGCCAAATTTCACATAATGGGACTATGAAAGAGTACTATTTAAACAAATAAAAATTGCTTATTCTTCTACAATATGAAGTTGTACAGGAGATACCTATTAATAAAAAGAATGAAATTAAGTATGATCAATTAATAAAAGAAGAAAACAAATTAATGGTGCAATTAATTGCACCATAAATATTGTATGAAAATGGTACTGGAATTTGTAGGGAAACAATATGCAAGTGTAACTCTTAACCCTACATTAGCCAGATTCAGGAAGCTACCAGAAAGAGGAAAGGTGTCAGTGTTGCTATCACTAGATGATGATATTTTTAATATTTTAGGGGTGTTGAAACACCCCATGGTGGGGATAACATGTTGGGTTAATAATTATTGAATAATACTAAGTTACATGGGTTCTGGAGGAAAATCTGAGTTGTTTTTTTCCATACTATGAAAGTCAGAAACTTGAGGGATAAAATTTGATAAAATAAATATTAAGCTTCTACAATGTGTCCTCTATTTACCCTGATTGTAGTAATCAATTTATGAATAAGGTTTCCTTTTCCTTATTTACAAAACAATCACATTTACATGGTAGTCCACTGTATGGTATACTAGTTATAGTTAGCCTTTTACATAAAAGTACTAAAGATGATGTGATCATTTAGGCCTATCCTTAAACCTGAATTTATTATACAGGTGAGGAGCAATGATCTGGTGTTCCAAAGTTTGGTAACTCAAAAAATTTGTTCAAAGCCTGGTATTGTGTGTGTGTTTCTGAGACTTGCCACATTGTTGTTCCAGTGTGCTGTAGCCCACACCTACACCTGCCATGCTTTCTCTTTGCTTACTCTTTGCCCATTCTTTCATGTGCGTTTAAAATGCTTAAAATATATATACATTCCAAAATCTGACAAGTTCTATAATCCAGTAACTGCTTGGCCTAAAGGGTTCTGGATTATTGAAATTCCAACTGTATCTCCTTTGTTATACGCACTGTATTTCATATATTTACCTTATTTTATTTTTTCAGACTAAAGAAATGTCAGAGAACTTTAAATTTAGTAAGCTTAATGCTTTGTTTTGTTTGATAGTTGGTGTAGTTACTTGTGGTTATTGTTTCAATCAAATTTCAATATGTTCAGCAATATTTGTGGTGTGTTTTACGTCTTTTGTAAGGTAAGATATTGGTGATTTCATTATTTAGAATTGGTACAAGGTGTGAAATAGTTTAGGTAGGTATGTATTATAAATTTATACTAGCTACAGATATCTCAAAATACTGAAAGAAATGCCTGTGCAGACTGCAGAGAAAATTGGTGACCCCTGATGGTGACTTACCCTTACACAACATTAATTAATGGAAAATGCTAGTATTTTTTTTATTTTTTTTTTTTAGCCATAATAGGAATCGGATGTTTAATTTTATATTTAGGCTATGTTTGAATTTAAATACACACACATTAATTTTTTTGAAGTTGTACTTTTCTTTTTCTTTCATGTGCCATACAACAACTATCTTAGTGAGCTGTGATGTGTTTTTTATTGATTTAGGCATAAATGAATAAATAATGCAAAAAACTTTGAATTGTTTTTAAGTTTTCATTTGTTTACAAATAGCTGTATAGAGAGAGAGTAGCAAATTTTGTTTCAATTTATTCATTAATTTCTAAGAAATTCATTCCACTGCCATAGTAATGCACTGACAGAATTTAAATTAACACTTCATCCATGGGTTGAAGCCCCAGTGCCATATTCCTTCTAGAATGATTTTATCAGCTATGTTAAATCCCTAATAATACGTAAGGCATCCAACCTGATAAACACTATCAGCCAATCAATGGAATCAAGAAATTTTTAGCCCTTATCTAGTAGTCTTTTATTTTCTGTTGGTTAAAATGGTTAGTTGTTATTCAGTGAGCTACTGTTAAGATAGTGGGCTTAATTGCCATTTGGTATTAGCTACGTACAGAAGCCCCACTTGGTATATAGCTAATTATGAAATTTTTATGTAAGGACTTGTACTTTAGAGGAAAGAACTTAGAGAAGAACATTTTAATTTTACCCATTAAATTTTAATACATAACCTTAATATTTGTTTTAATAAATTATTATGTATTCAGATACTCTGTGTTCTTCTATGCTTAAATTATTATATACAGGTTGGTTCAGAAGTCATGATTGGGTGAAATATCAAATATACAGTATTTATTATGTCCTAATCAAATAAATTTTGAGTGGCCATACTAGGTTGCACTTCTGTCCATATCTGTTTGTATATGTATGGTACCATCACAAGATGTCACAATCAAGAATTGGGTCCTTGTATCAGAGGTTAAGGTCACAAATATAGGTGGGGACATTGAGGATGTTTCAATGTAGTTGTTTCTTTGCTATTTTATGATTTATAGTAATTGCATATCTCAAATGTCAACAATTTCTGTGTGGATTCAATCGTGTGTTTACATGTTTAAACTTGTAGGCTTGCTACAACACAAGCTACAAAGCTGATCTAATTGTGACTTGTGTTATGGGAAAAATTATGCCTTAAACACTTGTTAAAAATTTATTTTGACCTGTCCTTGCATCAAAACTATACTGTATTGGCATTACTAGGCTTATAGTCCGGTTGCAAGGAGTGGGAACCCTGCATTGTTTGTTATAAAGCAAATCTTGACACATTTTGAAAGCTTATACCACCCCATTCAAGAATTCCATTGGGTGTACACCTGACCCCCACTTGGCTTTTTCAATATGGCCACCATTTTCCAAGATGGCTGGTGAAACTGAAAAATCCCATATCCTGGTCAATACTTGATGGATTTTGATGATCTTGGTGTCATTTCTAGGGGTTTTTAGGATGATGAGTCGATCTGGAGGGGTTGCAGATACTGTGGGAGTCGTTTTGACCCACATTCATCAATACTCAGTCATTCGAGGTTAAATGCCCCCTGAAATGAGGAATATCTCATATCCCGGGCAGTCGTGGAGATAGTTTGGTGATCTTACTGTTATTTTTATGGTTTTGGGTGAGACTGAGTAGTTCTATAGGCACATGATAACAGTAGGATATCATTTTGCAACTCCATGGGTCAAGTGAAGGTCATTTGAGGTTAAAGTTTGGCCTTGAAATATGATAATGCCACAGTTGACATCACTGTACAGTATTTGCTTTATTTCAGTGACAATTTCTACAATCTAGCTAACTGCTGAGCACTTAACATCTTTTCTGCAGATAAAACCAGATCATAATGCTTAAATGACAACCCACATGATATGGATATTTGGATATAAACCACAATTTATGCTGAAGTGCAGGGCACATGCATTCTATGGAAGGTTGCAAAGCTACAAGATATGACCTCATAAGCAAAACAAAGGTCACACCTAGCTTGGGGATTGGCATTGACACGTTGATGCAGTTATTCACATTAGGTAGCCATTTATTGGGGCAAATATCAGCTTGCTCTTTCTTTGCATTTTGGGTCAATGGATTGTTGCAATCTAAGCTGCTGCCACATGTACAAAACATTGTGTAAGGGATTCCGTGTCCCATGCAGCTGCAGCGACTTCCCCTGCATAATGATTGTGATTCACACCCACATCTGATTAGCTTCAGAACTTCATCTGGTGCTAAGCACACTCCTTCACCAACTGTTTTTGGGATGAGAACTCTGTTTGTTTCATCTCTCTCCCACCCATAATGCACAGGATCAAGTGGTGGTGGGTCACACTTTAGTGCATCGAGCCAGTTTGCCACAGTGTAGTGGGCTCTGAGCACATTTTGATGGAAAGCTTCAGTTGTTGGTGGTAGAGAACATAGTTTGGGTGCAGCAGTTCCTGACTTCCCTGTCTTCTGAGCCTATACTCATTACTCACTGATGACACTTAGTAAGAGATGAGGATTTCTTATCCCCATAGCATGCAATAATGAATGCTGTTGCCTCTTTCTCGATATGATCAAAGCATGCATCAAGGGACCCCAGCTTGTCTAGCTTCTGACCCTTCTTGGCTGTGGCAATGGCAGTGGCTTTACTGATGCCATGTATTGCTGCATCTGTCACAACCACTCAAAGCATGTAGTTTGAGGATTTGTGGGATGATGTCTTTGTGTTATGTTACAGTTGCTCAAATGTCCACTGATTTTCTGCCACACACTAGAGACTCCATAATCATTGGACAGCCTAGTTTCTTAAATTCATAGAGAGTCAGCATGGCAAACACGTCTGTGTCATCACAAATGATGGAGATGCAGGCATCAGAATCTTTCTCAGCTTGTGCGATAGTGTGTTGTGTTGTTGTTATCACATCAGCCTCTTCATGAGATGATGAGAGCTCCAATGCTGCTTGACTCCTGCCTCGCACAATGGAAGTCGGTATTGTCTGCCATCCTGCAAGCACTAGCTCATGGTCTTGGGTTACAGATGAGAGATACTCGCTGTCAGGAAGGATTTGCTCACAGAGCAGCCTGTTTAGTTGCTCCTTGTTCGCGGTGCACGTGAGAACAGCGTCTCTTGTAGGCAATTGGGTGTTGAGGTCCAGCTTGTGAACTCTGCTGCTCTTGCTTGATTTTGGAGAGAAATCATAGTAGTGATCAAAAGCTAGTACTAAAGATGCATGAGAAAGATGTTTTGGTAGCCATACTTTAAGGGTTTGGATAAATGTAGCAACTGTGCCACTAGCAGGCCAGTCAACTGTCCACAAAACAGCTGACACATCCATGATAACTGTTGGTTGACTCCATGTTCGAGAGGATGTTTCCACGCCCAAGTTCTGCTTCAATGCGGACTTAGCTGCAGTTCTCATTAAGCCATCTGGTTGGAACAGTGTAGGTGGGTATGCTGCAAGCTCTGTTGAGAATACATGGGTCAAGTCAAGTTTGCATTTGCTCATCAGCAAACTGATGATGCATGCATAAATCACTTCTTGGTCCATAACCAAGTGGGCACCCACCTTGTTTTTTTTCACTTTACTTGCAAAGGTGATGACATGTTTGGAAATGGTGCCATAAAAGCCTTGTGGCCATGATGACTCATACTGTGCCAGTTGCGTCTTTCCAATACTAACAGCTCTTTTGGCATTGGCATCTGGAGATGCAAGCTGCCCTGTCTGAATATTGTATAAGTTGCCTCCTGGATGTGACTCTGGATCCATTGGGTCCATGCACTTGAAAGGGAATCATGAAATGATTGGTGATCTCCATCATGTTTGATGCGACCTCCTGCCTCCTCTTTGTGGTACAGATGGAATTTTTAAGCCCTATAGAACTTTTCAGTCTCACCCAAAACCAAAAATGACAGTAAGATCACCAAAATATCTCCATGACTGCCTGGGATATGAGATATTCCTTATTTCAGTGGGTGTTTGACCTCCAATGACCTTGAGTATTGACGAATGTGGGTCAAAATGACTCCCAAAGTATCTGCAACCCCTCCAGATCGACTCATCATCCTAAAAACCCCTAGAAATGACACCAAGATCATCAAAATCCATCAAGTATTGACCAGGATATGGGATTTTTCAGTTTCACCAGCCATCTTGGAAAATTGTGGCCATATTGAAAATGCCAAGTGGGGGTCAGGTGTACACCCGATGGATTCTTGAATGGGGTGGTATAAGCTTTCAAAATATGTACAAATTTGCTTTATAATGAACAATGCAGGGTTCCAGTAAAATCAGGGTCTGTGCTACCGGACTATTAGCCTGTGTGTGTTATATCACTAAAATTCACTCATACAGTAGGCACTTGTATAGATAATTTACTGTAATCAACAGAAAAGGTTGATTATTAAATATAAAATTATGTAAATTTATTTCCGTACCGTATTAATGTAATAATTAGCTACTATAATTACTATTGACAGTACTATTAGCTGAGTCACTCAAGGAATGTATAAAATTAGTTTTCAACTTTCATTTGTGGAAATGTCCATTCAGAAATCCAAGTTAAGCTGAACAGTGGTGCCATTTTCATGGTGAAGATTTGAATATTCCTAAAATATCCAACTAGAGTAAAACTAGGGATGGGCTGGATATCTGATAACTCTGGCTATCTCGCCTTTTTTAGCTATCTGGAAATCCAGTTGGATATCTGGCTTTTTATAAATATTACAAGTGTGTGTTGTGTGTGTGTGTGTGTGTGTATACACACACACTTTAGCTGCTTACAAGGGAACAAATTGAGATACCTAACTAAATGATCATAAAAAAGAATTATTCTATGTCCATTGCAGTGGGAAAAAGTATAAACTAAGCTATGTCCCCTGTAGTATTTTTTGATTTCAAAGTAAATTCTGGTATTGAAAGGTATCCTTTTTATTTGATACAATATCAACACACTGGCCACTAATTGTGGACTAAAGAACAACATTGATAAGAAGAATTGGTTAAAAATAAATCACATTCACTATCGCAACCAACTTCAGATATAACACTAATTGCTAATCAGATTTCTAGATTACTTTGCAAAATTTTGCTCAAGAAATTTCATGTTTTTCATAATAAAAAGCAGCTTTTCAGCATTTTCTGGAGCCAATCTGTTGTGATTTTCTGTGTATATTTGCCCTTCAGTACTGAACAGGTATTCTGAACTAACAGAACTTGGAGATGCATTCAAATATTTCAATACTAATGGTTTTAGTTTTACAAACTCATTGCAGTTACTCCCCACCAATCAAGAGGATTGGAATTTCTTGGTGTTAGTAAGAGTGCCAAATACTTCTCGAGTTCTGCTTTATAAATGCCCTTTTTCCTGCCCCTTGAAATCGAACTTTTCATGCTATCATGAGACGACTAACGTGACTGATCATCATCATCCACATCATCTTGACTAGAAATGGTGGCTTCTGTAGCAGTACCTACTACCTAACTGTCCAAGTGCATCCTCCTCCTTCACCTTCAGCACTGCTTATATCTGCATTGAGGTGTGGAACCTCTGGCAAGCTCTTCAAAACAATCCCAAATATCTTGTACTTCCTTGAGGAAATGATATATTTGTTTTCATCTTTTTATTTTCTTCTGTTGTATCACTTGCTTGGCTTCCTTCACCTCTTTCCTCATCTTGGTCTTACAAATTAACAACAGGAAACTTTCAAGTACCCTACTGTACTTTGTAGTGTTGGGTTAAATAATGTCCTTAACAGTGATTACAGTTAGATCAACTAAGGGAAATACGTTGATTTACATTCTGAGTCAATACTGTATTTCAATTGTGATGCAACAAATACAAATGTCACAGCGGGTCAGTAATCAATATGGCTGTAAACAACGTAGCCCATGCCTAATGATTTTGTTCACTATATTTCGCAAGCTACGCCTTGTAGATACTACAATCTTGTTACAACAGGAATCTTTCAACTACCACGCATGCCACACATACACACATCTTGTTAAAATAGGAATCTTTCAACTACCATGCATGCACATACACACCTTGTTACAACCAGAAACTTTCAAGTACTGTGCATGCACGCGCACAATCTTGTTACAACTGGAAACTTTCAAGCCCCCTACCCCCACCATGATTTTTTACTGAATAGCAGTTACAAAAACACTAAACTATTAGAACACGAATCCTATAAATAGAATAGTGTAAAAATATACCAGTACATATTATAAAAAATCTAGAAATACTGCTGTTAGGAATATTTGGCCAGGTACTGGATATCTGGTATCCAACCATCTGGCAAATTTACTATCTGGCCCATCCCTAAATAAAACTTAATTTCATCACCACACTGAATGTAGAGCCTACTTGTCTTTTTATACTAAACAAGACTGCATTTCTGTGAGTTACCATAAGGGTGATTGAGTATCTTCAATGTTTACATTGAAAATCTCAAGTTTTTTATTTTTCTTGTGTAAAACACTCAAAACTCTTTCAGAAAAGTCTTCTGAAAGCAAGTCAGTCATATTGAAATAATGCACATGCAGGAAAGTGGCTTCACAAGTACATTTGTTGTTGATTGCAACATTGAAAGTGTCAAATTTCCTTGCTTAATATATGTTGAAAAAACTGATGTCACAATGATTCCTTTTCCTTGGCGTTATGCTGATGTTTAGATGTTGAGTAATGTCTGTTAGAAATTATCCCAGAAGCCATATTATTTGTTAGTTTTTGTGTCATAAACATCTATTTCTAATTTTAGTTTGAAGTATGACAGTCGCTTTATGATGAAAGTTTAGCATTTTTCCTGCAAAGAGCCTACTGATGGGACAGTCCAATCCACTCAGTTTTGGCATGATTTTTTTTTTTTTATTTCATTGCAGATTCTTTTTATTTGTACAGTTCTTTCTTTCCTACTCATATTTCTTAGGTTGGTTTATTTTGAGAGCCGAATCTAACTTAAATTCACCTCTAATGGTTTCACACACTTTAAAAATAGGGTCTTTTATTTATATTTTGCATGCTTTTCAGATCGGTGCAGTTGTTCTTAACTTCGAATGTAGTTTCTGTTCCTTGCATGAATCTAAGTAGTTGTGATGTCAGAAATATGCGCACGTTCGTCCGGTGCATATATCTTCTCACGAAGTCGAGGCCTATGTCATACAATATATAATAAATATGTATAACAAACAGTGGAAGAATACATAGGCACTTTTATTAAACTCGCGGGAAGAGAAACAAACCAGTCGTAGATTGTTTCGAAACTGGGTCTAAAAAAAACAACAGCACCGCGACTGAGCGGAACGCGCATTATACGCGAGCATCATATATATATATATATTAGTGATGGATCGAGTGGTCGGTTTTTCACAACTGCGGTTGTGTTTGCGGTTGTCGAATTTTTCCAACCGCGGTTGCGGTTATCATATACTAGGAAAAATGCGTAATTATTAACTGGATTTAGCCACTATAGTGCGATTTAGCCACACTTGGTACATAATATATACTAAATAGTATTTATTTAGTAAATACCTTATGTTGAACACAAGTTTTGCAATACACCGCTACCGCTATTTGTGTGTTGCAAAACTTGTTCAACATAAGGTATTTACTAAATAAATACTATTTAAATGAAGTATATTCTAAACTTATATAGCTATTATGAAAGAATAGGTCAAATTAATTAAAACCATATTTTGCACTAAGTGTGTTACCAGGATGAGGGACGAGGACCCATCGCACTGTTCATCCCACCTACCACTTTCCCCAGCCTCCACCCATTGGAAAGTTATGGATTATTATTCATTTGAAAAACTGATGTCAAACTTAATGACAGGCAGTGTGAATTTCAAGAATAATATTTTTGCTGCATTTTCACCTTTCAAGCGGCAACGCCTCTCATCGTACAACGTTCCCGCTCCACGCATAAGGAGACCCATCATTTTCTTTTTAAAAAAAGAAATATTTCTAATTAACCTAAAATTAAAATTAACTAAGCTTTTACAACCGCAACCGCACTTATGGAACGGCGGTTGCGGTTGCGGTTATTCGATCCATCACTAATAAATATATATATATATATATATATATCAGGGTGGGCCGAAAGTCTGGATCCATAGGAAAATATTTATTTTAATACATAAATTACAACAAATGGTAAATACTTAAAATGAATATCAACTTTAACTCGTAAATGCGTATCCGTGATACTGTACAGTGGTTCGTACTCCAGTATAAACAACAAATTATAACAAATGCTCAAATTGGCGGCCTCTGACATCGAGACACTTAGGGATGGAATTTATGATTTTTAATAATTCTTCGAATTGACGTTCTCGAGATGCGTGTTTCATTTGATAATCTTCTTGTTGACTTTACTGGACTATTCGTTAAAGTTTCACATACCATTGCAGAGGTATTTTCATCAGTTGCAGTTTTTGGACGACCAGAACGCCGTCGATCATGTACACTTCCTGTTTCTTTGAAACGTTTAAACAACTTGCCAACAGTCGCATGTGTTAGTGGATGCTTATCAGGATGATTTCTATTGAATTCGGTAGCAACTTCTCTGTGTGTAGCGCCCTGTCTTGTGTACATGAGCACAAGTTCTACCCGGTCTTCTGTTGTTAGATTCGAAGCCATTTCTGGGCTGAAATAAAAAAAGTATTTGAGTATTTATACTGGAGTACGAACTACTGTACAGTATCACGGATACGCATTTACGAGTTCAAAGTTGATATTCATTTTAAGTATTTACCATTTGTTGTAATTTATGTATTAAAATAAATATTTTCCTATGGATCCAGACTTTCGGCCCACCCTATATATATATATATATATATAATATATATATATATATATATATATATATATATATATATATATATATACAGGGTGGGCCGTAAGTTTCCATACATAGGAAAAATAAACATTTTTTTATGGACAACCATTTTATTTATATAATATGCTCTACTACATGGTTGCCATTTTTTGAAAACACATTTCAATACGTGTTCCCCACTGTTGATGAACACGCATTAGCACAGTTGACGTTATGCTTGTAATGGCGTTGGTGATACGTTCCTTTAGATGATTTATGTCTCGTATCTTTTCCCATGGCCTTCAAGTGCCCCCAAAGATAGAAATCAAGGGGGGTGAGATCTGGGGATCTGGGAGGCCACTCCACAGGACCACGCCGACCAATCCAAGCATCCGGAAACTGCTGATCCAAATACCAACGCACGTGAAGACCATAATGAGGTGGAGCTCCATCTTGCTGGAAGTAAACTGGGAAGTTACCTTCCTCGTTTAGCAGGGATGGGAAAATCTCTTCTTGCAACATGTTAAGATACCTTTCGGCATTAAGATTTCCACTGACAAAAATTGGTCCAATAATTCTGTCACCCCATATCCCGGCCCACACCATCACTTTACCGGCACCTTGCATCTTCGTCGGACTCAGCCAGTTAGGGTTAGCATTACTCCAATAACGTATGTTTTGCCGATTAACCTCTCCATTGACGTAAAAATTTGCTTCATCAGTAAACAAGATCTTACAAACGCATATTCTTAGGGTATCTGAAACATAAAAACAAACGTTTAAATTTTCCTATGTATGGAAACTTACGGCCCACCCTGTATATATATACACACACACACACACACACACACAGGGTGTCCCATAAGTCCGGCGTCATAGGAGAAATTCATATTTTTCTATTTCTACAAACTATGAAAAACTATATAGGGCTATGGGTTGATTGCCTGATACCCTCATCCGTTGGAAATTTCCAGCAGATTTCAGTGGAGTTAAACGACAAAAGCCCTATGTTTTCTCGTTAGAGAGTTATGAATATGTAGGTCTTTAAAGGACCTTATATTTAATTGTTTATGGTAATTTTAGCGTCGGGATTTTAGATGCCTATATTAGAATGAAAATAAATTGCCTCACCTTATTTTTGCTGGGTCTTAGTTTGCTTCGATGCAGGGCGTTACGATCTTTTTCGGTGTAGGGCCTCCACGATGGAGTTACGCGATGAGTTAACTTCTTGTAATAAATATGGGCAGTCACAATATAAACACTTTAAGGTATAGGCCTATCCTTTCATGAGTATTAAGTTTATTATAAGGAATTCACTCAGAACTTTAGGGAAGACAAAAGCACATCCTCCCTGTTTAAAGCGTTCGCTGTACATAAACAGCCCCGAGGCCACTCCTTTAATATATCTTCATATTTTAGTATAAATTGCTGATTTGGCAAAGGTTGTTGACTCTTTCTCTCTCGTATTTTACATGAGTCAGCAATGGAAAATTTTGTTCGTGAAATAAATGTTTCTCGTGGTTATGCAGACCCGACGCCTACATACGGGTTCTATGTATGTATGGCAATCATCTCATTCCCATTAGGCTATGTTGCCAATCCCGAGCCAATTTTGTATAGATATTTAATTCAATTAATTAATAATTTATATTTAATTATGAAATAAAGGTACCACATATGATACCATGTTGTGAGCGCGTATAGTTTTTCCATACAAACCATAATTCATATTTTTCTTTCTACAGGCCATAATGTCTGTGAGCAAGGAAGAACGAATCCAGATAATTCGACTCATAGGAAATCGGAGTCAGAGAGAGGCCGCTGCTGAATTTAACAGACTGCATCCAGACCGCGAGCCAATAACACAGAGTTGTGTCTGGATGCAGTCTGTTAAATTCAGCAGCGGCCTCTCTCTGACTCCGATTTCCTATGAGTCGAATTATCTGGATTCGTTCTTCCTTGCTCACAGACATTATGGCCTGTAGAAAGAGAAAAATATGAATTATGGTTTGTAGAAATAGAAAAATATGAATTTCTCCTATGATGCTGGACTTATGAGACACCCTGTATATATATATATATATATATATATATATATATATATATATATATATATATATATATATATATATCACGAAGTCCCCATCTGAGAATAGTTTCCGAAACAAGCGAACAAATTTGCCACGCGTTTTGAACACGTTGTTGAGCCCCACTCCCATAGTGTAAAACTTCGTTTTCACGATATTTCTTCGTATAATAGTGACCCATTATTATTATTTATTAATATTATTATTATTATTAATGAAAACGGACAAGGTTTTTTTTCTTGCAAATCATAATGCTTTCACTTGTGATTTATGTAAAATCATTTTCGCTTCGCTGTTCTCAAATATTCAACAATGACACTTTTTCCCCCCATAAGTATATGCAATTCCATCATTTCGACATTTAATATTGACACGTACAGCTGAAAATATTGCCAGAACAAAATTGAGCGAACTAACTCTTCCTGCGAATAAAATCTACCCAAATGAAACCTTAAATCAAACAAATATTAGAAAACGCGACGAGGGAATAAGGAATACAGTACGATGTTAATTGGTAAATTAATATCCTTAAGTGACGGGAATGAACCCGAGAATTTAGTTAATTTGCTATTACATACAAGTTCGAAGTACGAGCAGTTGGTCTAAGCTTCAAGAATAAATGCAAAATAGACGACTCGGTTGGCTAAAATTAAGTTAAAATAAATGATGACTCCCAAAAGAAAGGTTCACCCTCTGACACAAGGATTATACTGCCTTGTGCCTTGTCTTGTTTTTATACCGCCTATATTTTTCTTTCTTAACAGGAAGTAGAGGAGAATCGTACGTTTGGCAGCTGTAATTATAATGGTTTTGAGTATCATTACAAATAAACGCTCTTGAAAGTGTGATTCTAATTAGAATATTTAAAGTATGGAAATTTGATTTAAAACTGCATATAATATACCTTCGTTACCTTGGTTTTGCTCCCACCCGAATTGTTCATTCTGACGGTGAAGCTTGTCACTCCACCTTAGACCTACAGTTTAACGTGGAATCCGAACCACGCCCTACCAGCAGCCCAGCGTCTTAACCACTAGGCTACCCAGGGGTACCCATTTATCTACGAACCAATTTTTTTTTTATTGTATGGAAGGATGAACAGCTGGGTTTTGCTGTGAGCCGCCTACCATCACCGGGTCTCGATCGATTCATAGTGTATACATGTATATACACTGAACCAGGCATAGGATGTTTTATAACTTTTTAAGGTCCAGTCTTGTTTGTCTAATCTTGTTTGGTTGAAGTTTGTGTATTCATAATCTGATCACTGTAACGGGTTTGGTGTAAGGACTATGAACTGTAGGTCTAGTATGTTTTAAGAGTTCCGTTAGTAATTTCTGATGTTTTCATTACCCATCAATCAGATTCGTTTTTGTACCAGCTGACTCCGATATAATTCTTCTCTTTTACGAGCATTTTGGAAAGTCTGTAGGTAAGTTACCACTTTCCTTTAACCATTCATAATATAAGTTTGTCATTTGTTGCAAACGTTAATTTGGCCCGTAACAGACTGTTGGATGTAGTTACTGTAGCTAATGCAAGGACTTTGTTAAATCATTTGCTCATCGAATTGCAGGTGACATTGAAGGAAAAGTCATTTGGATAACGGGTGCGTCAACTGGTATTGGGGAGGCATTGGCTGTGGCTCTTTCCAGAGGGAAGACCAAGTTAGTTTTATCAGCAAGATCTGAAGAGAAACTAAATGAAGTGAGACGTAAATGTATGGGTGTGTATAACTTTTTCTTGCGTATATTTATGGCTTTACCTTAGCCGTGTAATTAATATGAAATTTAATAATTTAGTATATTTGTGCACACTCGGCAAAACATTTGGGAATTTGTAAAGCTTTTACTCACGAATTTGGTTGAATGGAAAAAAAAAAACCTTTCAACGTAGGCTTCAATCTAAACAATTGACGATGTTGCTTCTGCAGATTGCTGAGTTTTGGCCCACTCTCCCCAAGAGTAAATTTATGCTCTTAATAAACTTAAATATGATGAAGGTATATTATATATTTAGGATGTGAGACTATTGTTGTAAATTTCCAAATACAAGCTGTAATATCGCAGGTGCATATGGGCCTATAGGATATATATATATATATATATATATATATAGTAATTGGTGGTTGTAAAGATCAGCTATTAGTTACCATTGATTTTTTTTCTTGTATAGAGGTAGGAAACCTCGAATCAAAAGATGTTCTTGTTCTACCATTCGATATGACAAACTATGATAAGCATGAATGGGCATTTTCAACTGCCTTGAAGCACTTTGGCCAAGTAAGTTTGTCGAATATAAAAACTTCAGAGCTAATGGGCTAGGTATCGTATTTCCAGTTTCACCAGTTTCTTAAAAAGCCATTATTACCGTAAAGTAATATTACAATAAAGGTCCCTGGTTAAGAATAAGCAAATACGTCCAGTCTCTCTCAAATGTAACGGATTTCCTTATGCGCATCAGGTCTACAGTTCTCAAAATCCACGTAATTTACTCCTGAATTTGGCTGTGGTATTGTTACCTTAAGCGCATCACTTATCCAGTTAACTCGTTTCATTATAGTATTTTGTAGGTACGGATAGTACTGTTTTATAGCAAGATGTTTTACTCCGAAGTAGATTACTGTAACAGATCTACTAATTTTCACAGATTGTGTAGCTGCAACATATTCATTATTGAATGTGCCTGTGTCCCGCCCTTCATAGGTACTGAAATGGCTTTTAAAACCAACAGCTCGATGTGCTTATAAGCAATGCGGGCCGTTCTCAGCGAGCATGGTGGGAGAGGATAGACACCGCCGTTGATAAATCGCTATTTGATTTGAATGTTTTCGCCCTTATCAGTCTGGCACGAATCGTTACCAAACATTTTCTTACCGTCGGAGGAGGCAAACACGTGGTGACGTCAAGCGTTACGGGGAAAGTTGCGATGCCAATGTCGGCTTCTTACACAGCCTCGAAATACGCATTGAGGGTGGGTATTCGTATTGACATCGAGACAAGAGGAAGAAATCAAATAGAATACGGTATAATTAGGCAGATCCTTCATCTTTTCTCCGCGACTGAACGTTAGAGACGAAAATTGGCTTAGTTTGTAGCAGGGCTGTGGAGTCGGTGATAAAATTTGCCGACTCCAACTCCGACTCCAAAAATTTTAACATTCCGACTCCGACTCCAGAAATCTGACTTGCATAATTACGACTCCGACGGAATGTTAAGGCCAAATTGATCACGATTAGTTTTATTAGGCCAATGGAGATTCATAAACAAGGCATTTCGTCACCACCACATGACTCATCAGGGTACTTAGTGGCTATAACTGTGCCTTAATGGCTTTTTTTCTCTTTATTAAAAAATTACAATAAATCCCAAAATACAAACTGATTGAAGCTTAAACAAAATAAGATTATTATTGGTTTAGCAAATTAATAAGATGTTTTTGTATTATAAACATCCGTAACAAAATGTACTAACCTAAACTGAATTTGTTTTTAAAAAAAGGATCGCTTCCATTAAATCTTCTTTCAGTGATGCTTATCAAAATTATCAAATTGAAATCTAAAAATCTGAAAAAGGTTTAGGGTTGCTAGTACAAAATTTTTAAATTTCCTTATTAATTATGTTAATTAATTAATTATAATCCTTATTAATTATAAGCAACTATATTTATATATTTATATTTATATATTTATATTTATATATTATTTATATATTATATTATATATTATATTATATATTAAAACATTAGGTTAAATCTATTTTATTCATAAAATTGAGCCAGGCCTAGGCTGCTATGGTTATAATTGAAGGATTTGCACCGACTCCGACTCCATCCAACTATGCACTTCCGACTCCACTCAAAATTGACCGACTCCCTGACTCCGACTCCACAGCCCTGGTTTGTAGCTAAAAATTTCCTTTTAAAGATTGGTTTTAATGATTTATGGAGATAAAAATGGTTAGGTTTTGCAAAATTCAATTTTCGTAATGCGTTCCCACGTTTTTGCATTTAGTAAGGAAAGATAAATTGTAGGGACCGTGTAATTTTGTCAACATTTCTGGTCATTGTCCGACAATACTAATACGTATACAGGTACTTAAATAGACCAACTGCCTTCCTCCCCCTCATTTCCCCTTTTCTCTGCTCCAAAACAAATTACGAGGTGACAACTTTTGTAATGCATTCATTTCTCAATGCTTTCTTTTCATACTGTACTTAATTTTTTTTCTCCCCTCAGAGTTAAGTTTGACACACACACTCACACTCACTCACTCACTCACTCACTCACTCACACACACACACTCTTTTTGTCAAGACGAATTATTCCTTATATTTAATTTATTTATTTATTTATTTATTTATTTATTTTGCCCTACATTTTTAGGGGTACTTCGAGTCTTTACGAGCGGAGAAAGGCTCGAAGGGAATCTCAATCACTGTCTTGTGTCCGGGACCTGTTGAGTCCAACCTAATGGAGGGAATCTTCGCTGAGAAACTAGACCAGGTTCGGAAAAAGATTACTCTCTTGAATAAATTAATCTCTGAAGATATCTTTACCAAAATGAAAAAAAAAAAATATGTATATTTATTTATTTATTTATTAAAACTGTCCCTACCAGGATTCGAACGTGGGACCGCTTAAGTAGGAGTTTCGTATGAAAACCACGCATCCCCATACGTGTTATATATAATTTTTCCCATTCAGAAAATAAATAAAACTCGCACGGTGAAGTTGATGTCGTCCGAGCGGTGCGCTCATCTGATCGTCGTTGCTATGGTGAATGACGTATCTGAGGCGTGGATTTGCCACCAACCCGTCCTCCTCTTCCTCTACCTGACGCAGTATCAGCCCGCATTGCTCAAATGGTGAGAAAGAGGATTTTGTTGAAATAAAAAAGAAGATATCTTCAAGTTTGGGTTCTTGCTCTCGTGGGCGCCCGGGTGGTTCAGTGGTTACTGTGGCGGACTGAGAGGCGAAGCTTTGGTTCGTTCTTGTCTGCTGGCTTCTGGGTTAGGTTGAGCTGGCCGCTTACCTCGTCATTGCTCGGGCTAAAGGTGACCCTCCTCGGGCCACACTCATCCTCACTTCTTGGGGAAATGAGCTGCTTTTAATTTTTCGTTCGTTTTTTATAGGTTCCAGAACAAATTCGATTTTACTTCGATCGTGATGAAGATTCGGGATGGACCTCCTCCTCATACTTCGTCCGAATGAAACCACAAACGATATTTGAAGTTTTGACACATTCTTCAACCGAACTTTTTCCGTAACTTCATTAGTGGTTTATCGAGTTTCTGCCGCTTTGACATTTTGTATTTAAACGATACAAATAATGAAGCATTTTTTTCTTTTATAATTGTTGTTTTAACATTTGAGTAACGCTTCAATAGATCGTAAGGCTTTTATTTTTTTAAAATGTTATATCACAGGCCTCGTTCTATGTTATAGAATAGCAAAATGAGTGCCAAAGAATCTCTCTCGTATTTGTAATTGGATCTGGGAGTTTTATGCTTACAAATTTTTCTTTCAATTAAGCGTTTTTGATAAATCAGGGCATTGTTAAAGGAGCCGGCTCACCAAGTGAATAAAAATCAAAGTCAAGTTAGGCGAGTGCATTAAAGTAATGATTGGGGCTCGTTTAACCCCAACAACTGTAGAATACCTTCGGATGAGGTTACTTTAAAAGAATTCTCAAACCACAAAACGTATTTATATAGTTCAACGGACAAAATGACTCTCCTAAAACGTTGGTGGGCAACCCGCGGCCCGAGAGAGAGAGAGAGAGAGAGACAGACATTTTACTAACCATTGAAAATTTTGAAATTTGCAGTATATTATTTCCATAATATACTGATAATTTTGTTTAATTTAACAAAATTTCTTTATATTAATAAACATAAAGCATAAAAGGTAAGCATAAAAAAATGTTTCTTTCGCGTTACAAAATGAAGTTGATCACAATTCAATTAATTTTATATAAAAAATAATTTTCTCTGAAATTTTCGGGCTGTATTCAATGTATTTAAGCATATTCGTGGGGGCCATGTTTAGCGCACATGCACATTTTTAATCTTGCGGCCCATTGAGATGAAGGAAGGCCACTCATGCGGCCCACTCACTAGCCTAAGTTGCCTATCACTGCTCTAAAATGTTTAAAATATAATATATACAGGGTGTCCCATAACTCCGGTCTCGTAGGAAAGTTTATTTTAAATTAAATTTACAAAAGTAATACATTAGAACGTAAACAAATGTTCAAATTGTAGTTTTAATGTATTACTTTCGGAAGCTAACCAGAGCCTCACCGCTGAGTCCGCCACCGTAACCATGACAGATTACATGAACCAAGTCCAAATTTCGTAATGACGTTCAGTATTGTCGGTTTATGACTTGAATGGGGGAAAAATTTGTTAAATATTTTAACTAAAAATGGCTATCCTACGCGAAAATGATTAACCTAACCTGATCTAATTTAAATTAACATGAAATGAGCCGACACGCGTTAGAACTGTTCGACCCCTAATGCATGTTTAGGGTTTCTGGTGTCGAAGGTTATATCTCGTTTAAAGCGAATTTAATGTCACTTAAAGCTTTTCAATGGCTTATATATATATAAATAAAAGCCATTGAAAAGCTTTAAAACTGACCCATTAAATGTTCTTGAATAAGCTTTTTATTATGCTAGATCAAGTTTTTGTAAAAGCATGTATAAATATATATATGTATATATATATTTTATAATAAGTGTTTTATTTCACTTTCTACAGGATGAGTATTGAGAAGGCTAAAATTTTCAAATTTAGGTTTTGAATTGCTTTAGTGAATTCGGACCTCATTTACGATATTCGATAGTTGAAAATCGTGACTGAATTACGTGGACAGTTTTCTAATATCTCCGTTCGACTTTATTCCAGTTAATTTTATTCGTTAATTTTTATGCAGATTTATGGATTTAAGCTTTAAATGCAAGTTTTAATATTTAAAACACACACACACACACAGTAATGTCGTTACTATCACTCACTACGAATCTATCGGCCCAGGGTTCGATTCCCGATGATGGCAGGCGGCGCGCAGCAAATCCAACTGTTCATATTTCCATACAATAGAAATTCGTTGGTAGATAAATGGGTAGCACGAGTATCCTAGTGGTTAGGACGCTGAACTGCCAATTGGGAGGTAATTGTACTGAGCACCCGTGGTGGGTCGTGGTTCGGATTCTATATTAAGCTGTAGGTCTAAGGTAGAGCAACAAGCTTGACTTTCGTCAGCTTAAGCAATGTATGTATATATTGTGTGTGTGTTTGACACCTTCGCGAAGAATAGATTACAACATAGGTTAAGTGGTGGTTTTAGTTTATCTAGTTTACACGTGACCAATTTCGGCCAATCAGGATCTTTAACAAATTTCAACTGTCAAAAACGCGTCTCCATAAAACTACCATGCTGTCTCGAACCTTATACTTGTCAACTTAACGCGTTATTTCTAGTTCTATTGTGATATTTCGAGAAAGCTATCTCTATTTACGTTATCGAACCCATTCATAATTTTGAAAACCTGGATTAAGGGGTGATCTAAGCCAGGTTTTTAAAATTATGAATGGGTTCGATAACGTAAATAGAGAGAGCTTTTTCGAAATAGCACAATATAGAACAACTAAAAATAACGGGTGTAAGCTGACAAGTAGAAGGCTCGAGACAGCAGTTGCCAAATTTTTTTTTAAGCAGATTAGTAAATAACTGGAATAGTTTGCCAGTAGAAGTAATTAGTAGCACGTCTATAAACATGTTTAAAAATCGATTAGACATGTATGTTGATAGATTGGGTATAGTTTAAGGTAATAAAATTAAGGTTTTTGTGGTTCGGAACCCACGTAAAATTGTAGGTCCCCTCCGCCACCACGGAGGACATGCGCTATACACAACCACAGTTTAGACCAGCCATGAGTGGATCCTAGGGTCTTTGTTGGTCTGAAAAAAAAAAAAAAAAAAAAAAAAAATATATATATATATATATATATATATATATATATATTAAATTCTCGCTTAATCTGCAATTTGTGTAATCTGAAAATAACTGAAAAAGCTGCAATACGATGCGATTTCTGTCAAAAACTGCAAGACTATCTGCATGAATTGTGATGATAGGGAAATAACTTGTCTCGAAAGCGAGATAGATCGTGGGGATCAATTTTCTGTGGCGCATATACACAGACGGTAAACTCCGAGGTATTTAAAGAAATGGAGATAGCCGACTCGAGTGTTACAAAAAAGAATGACATAATGGGGAGATAATAGTCCGGAAATGTCCCAACAAAACACCGGGTGGATGAGAGAGAGGACGAAATAACGGATAACAATATAATATGGAATGATGACAGATGAAAGAAATGAGTAAAAGTTGAGGTAGTAAAACTGTCCAACGAGCGAAATGATAAAAAGATAACTAAAAACGTAGGAAATAATCAACCAAAGAAAAATACCACCGCTAAAATTAAGAACTTTGAAGAAAAGAAGTTGAAGCGTAGAAAATACCGTATGTAAATACTACGCAAAAGGGAACTGCATCTATGCAACACATTAGACAAGTGGATATTGCAAATTTGATAAGTGAAAGTTCCACCATCTTACGGTCTGCAACACCTATGCAAGATATGGGAGGTGCAAATACGGACAAAAATGCCGTTACCACCACCCTCAAAGGAACGCAACGGTTAAACAGGAAAAATGAACATCAAAGAAGGGTACCATTTTTTTTAGACGTAGCCACCATAATCCAGCTGCTAAATACTATCCAGCAAATACAAAGTCAGCTGACAAATATAGGAATCCGAGAGCCGGACAGAAGGCACGCACGAAGACACTTCATGCGTTATCGGGACAAAAGGTACCGACAAAGATAAAAAGAGGCAAATTTTCGGACGACCACAAGGCAACGAAACCGGCACCACCATTGGAAAACGAATCTGAACCACCTGTATGCGAAAACGATAGAGAAAAAATAAAAATAATCCTAGCCAACATTCGGGGCTTTAAATCAAATCATTCCCCGGACAAAGTTTTATACCTGAAAGAGGACTCATGCAAGAAGCCGGAGCAGACTTTGCATGCTTCACGGAAACTCGTCTAAAGGACTGCCAGGCGAACTGTGAAAATTGAGTCCTGTGTTGACAAAAAAGAAATACAAATTGGCAACTATAACATCCTCCGAGCCGATAGAACAGTGAGACGTAAAGGAGGATGTGCTATTTACACAAGCGAAAGGCATATTGCAGAAATGACTATAAGTACCTCAAACAGCTACGTAGAATGTGTAGCAGCAAAAGTTGAAAAATTAAATATGGTATTAATTTTAATGTACAAACCTCCAAACACGCCAGCCTCAAAGTTTTCAGATTCCATTACAGAGGTAAGAAACGGTAAAAGGTACACACACCAACCCCAAATATTTTTCTCTGTGGTGATTTTAATTTCCCATTCATGAAATATAAAAGGATAGAAAAAAATATATGTATACACCAGGACAAGGGGGGGGACACCGGGAGACTAGGAGCAGGTAAAAATGCTACTAGCTCGAGCTGATGAATTTATGTTAACGCAAGAAATAACAGAAAACAAGAAAAAACAACTCCCTAGATTTGGTATTCACAAACAACCACCACCTAATTGATAATGTAGAAATATCACCAACTATAATATCGGACCACAACATCATTGAAATAACCAGTGATGGGCATCGATACACGAAAATCCCTAAGGCGATACCGATACATCGATACTCGTAAATCGTCTAAAGCGATATCGATACCGATACATGTATCGCGATACATTACTATAAGAATGAACAAATCTTACTAATATGTAAATAAATTTTTACTTTGTACCTAATTAATATATACTAAATAATCGTAAATACGCTGATGTGTTGTATGCATGCATTGCGCGTCGGGTGAAAATTGCGCACACCGTAGCACGCTTCTGTATTGAAATTACGCATCTAAGGGGTTAATAGCTTTGGAAAGAGATATTTCCGTGGATGCGCGGCGCGAAAAATATTATGGTACTTGTAGGTTATCTCCCCGCAACCAATTTTGACAGAATATTTTCGTTAAAACTAACGAAAATATCACGACTTAACCAATTATCAAGGGCGTACAGTTGATCTAATAGTAAATACTATTCCAGAAACAAACAGTTATAATTAATAATAGATCAACTCTACGCCCTTGATGATTGGTTAGGTTAAGTCGTGATATTTTCGTTAGTTTTAACGAAAATATTCTGTCAAAATTGGTTGGGGGGGTGGAGATAACCTACAAGTACCAATATTATTAACATATCATTGATATGTATGATATAATTGTAAATATCAGATCCCTTCAATATTATAACTTAAAACCATATTTGAAAAAAAAAAAACAGGTTCAGAAAATTTGCGGATTATACAACTTTTTACAATTTTACTTACTATTACTGTTAGTTATTCGCATGAATGTATCAATGAATCGATTTTTTCGATACATTTAAGAAAAATGACCTTAGCGATACCGATACCGATATATCGATGAAGTAACTAAGGCGATACCGTTACCGATACAAAAGTATCGCTCGATATGTAACGCCGATGCATGTATCGCGATACTGCCCATCTCTGAAAATAATAACCAATAGGAAAGGAAAGAACACGAACAACAGAAAAGTAAATTCGAAATTTTTAATTTTCACTTCCTATAATTATACTATTGAGCTAAAATGTGTCTGTCTGTCTGTCTGTCTGTCTGTCTGTCTGTCTGTTTTCTTCGGAACCGGGCACAGACTAAACGGCACATCGGAAAATTCTGCAACCACCACCAACTGATAGCCCATGAGCTGCCGATGTGCTCTGTCAAGTTCCCCGGTCCTAGGTCACTCCGCGGCCGAGCACGAGCTATTTAATGTCTATTACGAGTGAATGTAAGTACTTCGAAAACGAAAATGACGAGAGCAAAAATACATAATAAACAGTGTGGTAGTCCCGATATTAGTTTGGTAGTCCCGATAATACATAAGTACCAATATACATATATACCATATACATACATAGTATATACAGCTAGCTGTGACATATACTGCTACATATACTGCTACCTGCCCGGAGGGCGATAGCGAGCTACCGCTTGTCAAAGCTATAAACTAGGAAGATGTTGCATCCAGCATGGAAGTGACTTTAGAGGAGAAGACGTTAGAAATTGTGGAAAGACACGTCCCAAAAAATACAACAAAGAGGAAAGAGAAGCAGGTTCGAGAGACAAAAGAGGTCATTGTTCCGAAAGAGAAAAAGAGTGACTGCAAAATTAAGTAACTAAAGATAGCATCAGAAAAATATTAAATAATAAACTGCAGAGTATCGATGACGTCATACAGGAACTAACTGAGAAGCATACAGAAAAAGACAACGACGACGCTATAGAAGCGATAAAGGTTAACTCAAAGTACTTCTATAATTTTGCAAAAGAGTAGTTAGACAGAAAATCTATGACTTTGGAAACTCGGAAAAAATTCAATGATAACCAACATGGGTTTCGGTCAGGCAGATCATGCCTATCACAATTAATGGAACGCCACAACAACATTATTGATGCACTTGAAAGTAATGAAAACTATGCTGTAATATACACAGACCTTGCAAAGCGTTCGACAAATGTGACCATGGAATCATAATACATAAACTGAAATATATGGGAATAACAGGAAAAATAGGGAAATGGATATATAATTTCTTTAGTGAGTGGCGGCAAGTCGTTACAGTACAAGGAGTATTTTCATCAGAATCAGGTCCTCAGCTCAGTACCACAAGATACAGTATTAGCTCCACTACTCTTCATAATCATGCTAGCTGACATAGATGAGAACGTTACCAGAGACAGCACAGTAACATCCTTTGCTGATGAGTGATGACACAAAGATCAGTAGAAAAATAAGAAACCCAGAAGATATAGGATCTCTACAAATCGACATGAACAGAATCTACAATTGACGGAAGAAGACAATATGAAGTTTAACACCGAGAAATTTCAGCTGTTACGGAACGGAAAAAAAGAGGACCTAAAATTCATGGAATATTATACCCGAAATGGACAGGAAATTCAGAGAAATTCTAGAGCAAAAGATTTAGGAGTTGTAATGACTGATGATGCGAAATTTGAAACACAAAATAAGATAGCAGTAAACAGAGCAAAGAGAATAAATAGGCAGATATTGAGAACTTTTAAACGAAGGGATAGGAATGTAATGATTCCTCTACTGAAAACACTGATCATACCCAAATTGGAATACTGCTCGGTCCTAACATGCCCATATAAAAAAGAAGACATTAGATAGCTGGAAGGGATTCAGAGAAGCTTCACAGCCAAGATCAATGGGTGCAAAGAACTAAATTACTGGGAAAGGTTACGCGAACTAAACTTATATTCATTGGAAAGGAGAACAGAGAGATACACCATTATTTAAACTTGGGAAAATAATGGAGAAACTAGTCCCTAATCTTATCTGAACGACTGTAACTCCCCAAACCAGTGCTTCTTAAAGTGGTGAATGGTTCACCCAAGGGTGAATAAAAATTTTGTTAGGGTGAATGAAAGGTGAATGAAGTAATAAGGGTGAATGAGCTAAACTAGATTGAATTATTATAATTTTTGCTCAGGTTTGAAACTGGTAACTGCCTGACGGTAAATATAGACTAGTTGGCAGCTGTGCAGACCTCTTATTGCCAGTGATAGCGAGTTATTAAATTTGACCTAATTATAAAATAGAACTGGTGTCTGGTAATTTGTGATAGTGTTAAGTTATGTTATGCTGTTAATAATTAGAAATATAGCGATACATTTGTAAGAGTTTCAAGTAGTAATTTAACTTAACTTTATTATTTTATTTACTTTCCAGATATTTGACAAAGCATTTCAAAAAGTTTATAATTAAATAAAGCATAAACTGAGGCAGAAATGATTATAAGGTGAGGTCGGGGGTGAATGAAATTTTCTAACAATAACTCAAGGGTGAATAACATTGAAAAAGCTTAAGAAGCACTGCCCCAAACAACGGTGGAAAGTAGAAAATGAAAACTATGTCCTGTTCCCAAATTAAAGGCGAGACAGGGAACATCCTTAACCCTGAAAGAAAATATTATAGTTTTGTTGTGAGAGAACCAAAACTGTTTAATCAGCTGCCCAAAGACCTAAGGAACACTAATGGTGTTGCGATGGACATTTTCAAAAGAAGATTAGACGCCTGGCTCAGAACAATCCCCGATGAGCCGGGCGTACCTGGCTATGTGAGGTGGAGAGTACAAGAAACCAACTCACTACTTCACCAGGCCAACTCGACAGGAGGGGCGATAAGCTTGACCTTCGTGAAATGAGGAATCATCGCGCGGAGCCTTTGAAGGGTTGAAAGGAAGGAAGTATGTATATCATTTTAAAGTAAAGATTAACTAAACCTAATCTCACCCAATTTAAACTAACCTAACGTCAATTAAGTCAACTTGCATAAGGTCGAAAGTATCATTTAAATTAACCTAAGTTTATAAAGTTTTTCAAATGTACAATAATAAAATTTTTTAAAAATAAAACGAGATTTTCATAAATTTGAACCAAAATTGTTTCTTAATAGGTAAAAATTTGCTTATTTTGAAAGCTTCATCGTAATGCTGTAATGTGTACGTTTCGTTTGTGAACCCGTCTTCATGGATTCCCAAAATTATTTTATCTCCTACAGCAAACCAAAACTTAACGTTCTATCAACCTCAAATTTTCTCAGAGAAGACTAACGCATTACAGTTGTTTTACAAGTACTCTTAGTTAAACAACCGTATGTATAATTATTAACTATTTTAAGCTGTAGAGCGTGGAAACGAGTGTGTATAATATATATATATATATATATAAATTATTTCACGAAAGTAACACGTGAAAAGTATTTATGATGAATAAAACCACGAAGGAAAGGAAACACAGAGTGGTGCTCAAGCGCTTTCGTCTAATGACATCCTCAGGAACACTGAAGTATATAAAGAGTTCAAGACTATATATAGGTTACCAAAAAAAAAAATATATATATATATATATATATAGTAAATAAAGAAATAAAAATTGTGGGAAGAGCATACACATTTGTAAGGAAAAACTACCAATTTTAGCACTTTGCCGAAATTCAACACAATCTGAAATGGATTGTTTACAACCAATTTTATAGATAATGCCTAAATGATATATAGGTCACAAAAAAAAATAAAGAAATAAAAATAAAGAAATAAAAATAAAAATAAAAATAAATTGAAAAATAAAAATTGTAAGAGGAGCATACAAATTTATAAGGGCGCATTACCAAAGGTTTAGCACTCTGCCCTTCTTGTTTAAATCCGTTCTGAACGAATTCAAAACAACGGGATCGAGTTGAAAATGACCTTTGCTCATGTTAAAGTTATTTGTAATTTGAATAATAGCAGACTGAAGAATATTTCTACTATCAATGTTGCAGAGTGAAACAAAACTGAACCTTATTCCAATCAATACAATGGAATAACTCTGACAAACGGACAAAAAGGGCACTGGACGACTGTCCCGTTCAAACGGAATATTGATGCTGTTTTACACGCGTGTGCAAATCCTTTCCCGTCGGACCAATGTAAAAGGAATCACATTGTTTACACCCAACTTTATAGATAATGCCTGAATTATTGGTAGGGCTATTTTTTATTATGATATTTTTCACAATATATATGAAAATACGACATTAATATCCAAAAGTTTAAGTACATTAGCAATGCCTAAAAAGCTCGGGAAAAATGGAAGTACTAAAATATTCTTTGACAAAGTGCGAGTGTTATTATTCACACTATAGAAGGTTCGTTTTGCCTTGTTAAGACAAGATTTCATAAACGCAGGTGGGTAGCACAGATCGCTTCCAATACCGTTGATTTTTTCCAATTCGGCATCGATTTATTCCGGACTGGCGATCCTAAGAGCGCGGAGAAACATTGAAGGAAATATGGCCTTCTTAATGGGGGTGTCATGTCCAGAGTGAAAGTGTACGTAGGACAAATTGTTTGTTTTTTCCGATAGATACTAAACTTAAAACCTGCGCTTTCCGTATGTACACGCACATCCAAAAACGGGATTGAGTTGTCTTGTTCCACTTCTAAAGTAAACTTAATGGAGGGGACTTGATCATTTAACTGAAGGAAGAAGTCATCCAGGTCACGATTCATGGGCCAGATACACAAAATATCGTCGATGTACCGCAACCATGGGATGCCAACCCCCAGGATTCTCGGAATGTAAGTAATTTCGAAAAACTCCATATAAATATTGGAGAGGAGGGGCGACAAGGGGTTGCCCATGGCCATCCCAAAAACTTTAGCATGAGCAAAGGTCTTTTTCAACTCGATCCCATTGTTTTTAATTCGTTCAGAACGGATTTAAACAAGAAGGGCAGAGTGCTAAACCTTTGGTAATGCTCTCTTATAAATTTGTATGCTCCTCTTACAATTTTTATTTTTCAATTTATTTTTATTTTTATTTCTTTATTTTTATTTATTTATTTATTTTTTGTGACCTATATATCATTTAGGCATTATCTATAAAATTGGTTGTAAACAATCCATTTGAGCTTGTGTTGAATTCGGGCAAAGTGCTAAAATTGGTAGTTTTTCCTTACAAATGTGTATGCTCCTCCCTCAATTTTTATTTCTTTATTTACTATATATATATATATATATGTAAAAATGAACAATGACTAATCCATATTCATTTTTACATAAGAAACCAAAATCGCCTAAGCGAGTTTGGATAATAATTTTACTTGTAGCTTCCTATTTTTGTTCGTGTCACAACCCTACGATCTACCATATCTATGGTTTAGTCGTATCCATTTTCCATTTGTTATAGAAGTTATTATAATTAATTATGATTGTCTTGCATCTCACCCTCGACCCTAGATTATGCATACACATTGCATATAACAGGATTGGAACCCGTAGTTGTACTTCTTAGTCATTAATACCCACTCTTTGTCTCTAATTCGTTCTTGTAAATCTTCCTAATAATGATTTGTACTATACGTACAAATTCAATAACTATGACGTCACATTTTCCCGTCATTAATTTCCCTTCATCATATCTCTAGTATTCAATGTATGAAAATTCTTTAACATCATAATAAAAACTGTACACTCTATAGAAGTCATTATTTATATGTTATGTATATAATATTATTATTCAACCATATTCATCCATACCGTATGTGCCCATGTACTTTGTATTATATTTCTAACATCTTAATTGTCTATTAATATGAAACACTGTAACAAAACAAAGTTATAGTAACTGTTTAATTATAATTAACTGTAATACTTTAATTTAATATAATGTAATGTACTTTAATGAAACAGTACTTAATGATGTAATGTACTAAATGACGTAGTCAATGTACTTTAATGAAATTGTAGTTAACGATAATAAATTAATTGGTAATTATAATCATAGTTACAGTAGACCAAAATTACAATGTACTCAATGTCCGACCCGACATTATGTCGCCATAAGGAATGTAGAATCGGCAATACTGTTTTTATTTTTTTTATTATTATTTTTCCGTTGGAATAAATTTTGATGTGCTTTCTACTTTGCCAAATAATTGATGACCTGTTGTTTTTTAAAATCTCATAATCATTTTTTTAGATTTAGCTTAATAATGAATCCTGAGTAACTTTTGCCATGTCATGTTTTGTATACATTCTTTCTTCGTTATAAAAGATGAAGTCATGTCTTGCCTAAGCATTTAATTGTAAATCTTAAACCTTTAATTTTTACTCATATGCATATTTTAGTGTAAAGATGCATAGTTCAATTTCCACTTTTAGTTAACTTGGCAGATCATGATAACATCAGATCTGAAAATATGCAATTTAAGATAAAAATATGGCTTCATCTTCAAATATCTTGTTTATTCGTTTAAACCTTAACACAGCTAAAAGATTTACTTTATTTTCAAATAGTGTGCAAAAATAATGCAGCCTCTTCAACATTTAATAATGATGATGTTAGTAGAATCGGGGTATATAAACCCCACCAATTTCTTCCATGTTTGTTCTGATTCCAACTACGAGGCTGAGCATTACCTGTAACAGTTTAGGAGTAAAACACAGTAAGAAAAAGTCTTTATCTTCTCCTTCGAGCCGTGCTCTCTTCAGAAAACTTAGTCATTAGAATCTCCCGATAAGTTACAAGAAGAATCGGGGAGAAACCCCAAAGAATTTAATAAGCCTCTCAGAATCCTCCGAGCCACTAAAGAAGAACTCGGAGAGTAGTATAGAAGAAAACCACTTCAAGTCACACATCCGTTGCTTGCCTCCTAACCAGAACCCCCGTCGATCCGAACCACCCCAGGGCCATAGACGGAGGGGTTAACATATATATATATATATATATTTTTTTTTGTAACCTATATATAGTCTTGAACTCTTTATATACTTCAGTGTTCCTGAGGATGTCATTAGACGAAAGCGCTTAAGCACCACTCTGCGTTTCCTTTCCTTCGTGGTTTTATTCATCATATATATATATATATATAATATATATATATATATATATATATATTATTATAAATTATTCAGTTTAACAAAATCGTAGGTTAGGTAAGGTACCTCAAGTACCACTGATCTAAAGTCTGAACTATGTTTAACAAAGGAAACCTTAAAAGAATCGTTATCGGGATATTTAATACAAGCAGAAAACAAACAAACACACACACACACGTACAGCAGCTTTAAAAATTCTTTCTACTCTTAACAAATATTTCGCTCACATTTTGCTACGAAACGAAGTAGTTAAAAATAACAAACCCTAAATTTAAAGTATTTACATTTATTCTATCCTATAGATTATTAAAAGACTACTAAACTCGTGCTTTACGGAGGGTTGCTTTAGTTAAAGTAGTATTTATTTCTAATCCGTTTCCCTGTGGCTAAATTTCTGAGCCACGGTTTGCTTTTCAAATATTTATGTTCTGAACGGCACATTGCGCTCGACAAGTTCGCCTCTCTCCGTCCAAGCGAGAAAGTCAAACATTTGCATGGCCAATTTAGGGGGAAATTTTTTTTTACTTTCACTATCGATTTAATACACCTTCTATTGTATTTAAGAGATAACTTTAATATTTTCTTTATATGAAAATTATAGACATGCGTTCCGTAAAATTTAATATGTAATTATAATTCTTTTTCTTTCAGTTGAGGAAAAAATTATATATATATATATATATTCCTTTCTATAAGTATATATCTATATATATATATATATATGTATATATATATATATATTCCTTTCTATAAGTATTCGTGAAAGTTATCGTTGCTAAATACGTTAATATTACACAGAAGTAAACAAAAGGCATTGAAAAAAGGAAGATCTGAAATTGTAGAGATTGAGTTTCTGGTCCAGTTTGTGTAGAATAAGCCTCGGGCGATATGAATGCGCTTGTGATTGGAATAGGCACCTTAGGAAGAAAACACAAACTCGCTTGCTCCTGAAGAATCATGCACCCAATCCACAAGACAAGAGTATCTGCAATGCAAATTGATGACGTAGGTACAGAAATTGATATGAACTAGAGTACTAGAATGTTCCATACCTGCCAACATTGATAAATGAAGACGAGTAGCTTTGCGAGCGCCAAAGTTCGGGCGGTCCGGAGACATACCCCCTCCCCGGGATTTTTTTTTTTTTTTTAAAGAGAACGGCTTGATCCTGCATTCTCGTGAATTTTGAGTTATTTTTGTCCTTTAAAGAAATGGCAAATTTTGCTTAGATTTCAACAATTTACTTCAAATATTTCACTGTTGTGTTATCAATTCCACAACGTGAATCCTTTAGGCAGTATATGGAGCAAGAGCAATTTTAGAAAACAAATTTTGACAAGGACATTTATTTTAAATGAAAGTCGTAATAATTTTTCTTTCTACCATAACTCTAACGAATAAAGCTGTAATGTTTAAAGTTTTGCATCACGATTTATTTACGAATCTGAAGAAAACGTACAATATTATGGGTCCGTATGGAGCCACTAGGCCGTAAAGGGTTAATTAAATCTAGGGTAAAATTAACGTTTAGGGTGCTTTTACCCACTACGTTGGGGTGAGTGTACCCCAAGGGTTACTTGAGCCAGAACAGAAACAGGGTAAGGTGCGGGCTCAAACCTGCCTGATGCCAGCGACCGGGATCGAACCTTGGGTTGTCAACTCTGCAAGTTGGAATTCCTGGACAAAAATAAGTAATTAAGCAATCCCTGTACTTACATTTCACATGTTGAAAGCCCAGCAGAAGCCCGTTGTAACTCTGCACAAGTATTTTTAAAGCTGTATTTGCTGACACTCCTAGAAAACTGAAGTAGTCTTTAGTGGTTCGTTATAATTATAAACAGTCCCCACGGGTCAGCTCTGACTTCACTAATTCATCACCCATTCTTTCTTTCATCATTACACAGTTTTCCTATTAAACTAAATACCCTTTCAGCGTAATCATTAGATAGTGATTAGTGACGACTCTCATCATACTAATATATTAAATTTTAATAGGATTTCATGTATCATTAGAACTGAATAATGTATTTTCTCCTTTAATATTTTTAAAGATGAAAATATATTTCTAGTCCCAATGATATACAAAATCCTGGAGATTGGGCATCCAGGACAGAGTTCAAATATTCCCTGAACAGCGTTATGCCATTCCTGAACTGCTCAGGGCAAGGCAATGCTACATGACATCCCTAGATTCAAACCAGAACCTCACAGCTTAGAGTTCATCATCGTAACCCCTCATCTATTGGCCGTTCAAATGTAGGACATAGTTATACAGTATATACGAGTTGATATAATAAAAATTACTGTAACATTTGAATGTTATGAAAGTAGAATTCATGCATTGGGAGTAAAGATTATTATTTAACCCTCTCACTGCCACTTTATGGTAGGGGATATATACTGTATGTGGGTATGGCGTAGCAGGCACGGATTTATGGTAACTAAAGAGTTAAAAAAACAGTGTAAGTAATTGTCAGTGCATTTATTATATGTCAACCTGACCATTTACATAGCTACCAAATAAAGTTGCCAAAGGTTCCTCCATAGAGCCAGAGCCAGAGCCAGATTAAAGCAAGAATGAGGCTTCTGGACTCGGATTAGAGGTGGTTTGACCTGAAATTTAATTATTACTTGCCGAATGGCTTCGTTCACAGTTTAAGCTAAAAACTGTATAATAAATCGTTACGTGACCCGAAACCGCTTCCGATTTGATCAGCGAGGTTAAGCGACTTTAGGTCTGTTCAGTCGTTGGATGGGTAACCCTCCTCTGCGTTCAGATGATGTAGCGACCCCTGGCTTTAATCCCTCATAAATCTGTATGCCTCTTTCGTGACATGACCTTTACCGTTACGAAGGAAGTTAAAACTTGTTATATCTTGTTTATGATCTGCTATGAGGGATCATTGCCATCTTTACAACCACTCCCACGAATTTCAAAATTATTGACTCCGCGCACCAACCAACCAACCGAGTGGCCTTCGTATCCTTGAACCCCAACATATTCTTAGTACAAAACCAACCTTTAACAACTACAGCTCTGCCTTCAGTTTGTTTTTTATGCAGGAAGGAGGGGCCAAGGGCGAATGCCCGCAAAACGTAAGTGTAGCGACATAAATACTTCCGTCCAACCACTGGAAACTTGCTACTATTTAGCTTAATATTATTGCACACACACAAGTAAAGTGGGTATTCCAGTGTCCAATATTATTTTGTTAAAATCCAATACATAGTCAGTTCTTCCACAATTTGTAAACATGACTTTCTAGTGAATTTAGTAAGTCAACTTGTATATATATTTTATTATTACTTTTATTTATTTATAACCCTATTTATTTGTATATATTTTAAGTTTTTAACTTCTCCCATATTCGTTTTATATATATATATATATTATATTAGGTGAGGTACTCGGCGTTGCCCGGGATAAATTTCACAAACAGACAGGCTGACCGACTATATATATATATATATATATATATATATATATATCGTAAAGAACGACGCTTGTATAGGAGAACAATCCACGCAAGATGAGAAGAGAGAACGAACAAATGAAAAAATGAGGTAACCACCCGGGAATCGAACCCGGGATCTTCCGATTGCCGGTCAGATATGATAACCACTACACCATGGTCCTCAGTCAATCAGAAGTCGTAATTCCTCTACATACGCGCAGAAACCAATGCCCCGAGGGGGCACCCCTCGCATGCCGTATCTATATATACATTTCAACTGCAAAGAACACGCAGTATAAATAACGTAAAGAACGACGCTTGTATAGGAGAACATTCCGCGCAAGATGAGAAGAGAGAACGAACAAATCATATCTGACCGGCAATCGGAAGATCCCGGGTTCGATTCCCGGGTGGTTACCTCATTTTTTTCATTTGTTCGTTCTCTCTTCTCATCTTGCGCGGAATGTTCTCCTATACAAGCGTCGTTCTTTACGTTATTTATACTGCGTGTTCTTTGCAGTTGAAATATATATATATATATATATATATATATATACACTAGGTAAGGTACCCGGCGTTGCCCGGGATAAATTTCACAAACAGACAGGCTGACAGACTCTGTGTTGACATTCTTCATCCCATAAGAGGTTCCCGTGCCAAATTTTGGTAGCTCTAGGTCAAACGGTTTGCGCTTGCATAAAGGACAGACAAACAAACAAACAGACAGGCGAAAATATAATTTATAATATATATATGTTATAATTGTTTATTATTATTATTGTAATTATTATTATAATCTTAGCATATCTTTGTATATTTTTCATTTTGTTATATTTAATTATTTTTCATATATTACATTCTGTCTGTCTACTTTAAGGTTTTAGTACTGATGATTATGATGGAAATTTGCGAATTAATTTTCCAAAACATCTGCCAATAAAAGTTCAACATGTATCGTCTCTTTGTCCTCTTCCTCACTAAATTGCCCTTCCCCAAGAAAAAGCCCTTCAATCAAATTATATATATATACAGGGTCTGTCAAAAAAAACTAAGCCAATTTGAAATCTCTATAAAATGCACAATTTGATAGAGATTTCAAATATCTTTTTACACTAAATAAATAAAAGGCTCATAAATAATCTGTGATAATTTTATAACTTTATTTTAAATATTTTAGGAGTTATGCGGTTATTTCTACATGTTGCGAAAATTTCAGTTTTTCTTATTATGTAATATCTTCTTTTTTCTCTTTTTCAGAATTTGTTTAGATTTAAAATTTTTCGTGAATACCTCTAAATATGCCATTCTCACATGAAGATAAAATATTATAAAGCATTATAGAGTTGAAAAAGGTTATAGTGCAAGGAAATTACTTTCTGAATTCGATTATAAAGGATGGACTAGATCAGGTTTAGATTACTTATTGAGAACTATCGATGAAACAGGAAGCATTGAAAGGAAGGTTGGTAGTGGGCGACCAAAATCAGTTAGAGTAGATGAAAATATTCAGAAAGTGGAGGAACGTATCCTTAGTCAAGAGGATCGACCTGGTAGCCACATGACACCGGCTCAAATATCAAAAGAACTAGAAATATCAGAATCAAGCGTAAGAAGGATTATTAAATCTGATCTGCAATTTAAACCATTTAAAAGAGTGCATGGACAAAGATTGTCAGAAGTAAACTGTCAGAAAAGAGTTGAGAAATCCAAACGTATTTTACGTATAATAACTGAAGATAAACTTTCCAAGACATTTTTTACGGATGAAAAACGTTTTACGGTAGAGCCACCAAGAAACTCACAGAATGACCGGGTTTATTCTGATGTTGCGAGGAAAAATGAAATCCAAGATGAAAGACTGTACGCAACAAGGAGTCACTTTTCTTCTAGCGTCATGGTTTCTGTTGGAGTGTCTAAGTTGGGAAAAACTTCAATATTTTTTATTGAGCCAGGAGTGAAAATTAATGCTCAATATTATTCAAATACCCTGCTTGAGAAAATGCTTCCAGAAATGAGAAACTTGGCTAGTCAAGGTTACTTTATTTTTCAACAAGATGGTGCAACATCACCCTGTAGACTACGGAATATGGGAAAACTTGGCAGAGAGAGTGTATAGGAACAGAATAAGGGATGTCAAACATTTGCGTGAGTTGATTATCGCAAAATGGGCAGAGCTCCCCCAAGAGCAAATAAATCGAGCAATAGACGAATTCAGACCAAGATTAAAAAAAGTGATAGAAATGCAAGGGAATCATATCGAACAGTTCTTTTAATTTTATTAAACTAAAAATTATCTACAGTATATGTAAAAAAAGAAATTTTTCATGTTAAGTAGGAGAATCTCACTTTTTAGTTAATTATTAATAAAATTAACAATTCTGAAGATATCGTCATAAAAATTTAAAGAATAATAGGTGATTACCTATACTTTATTGTGTAAAAAATTCAACTTAATTAAATAAATGGTTTTGTTTTAATAAAGGTTTGAATTTGGCTTAGTTTTTTTTGACAGACCCTGTATATATATATATATATATCACCCACCCACACACACACACTCTCTCTCTATAGTTAACCGTTTTCGTTCCCGGATGGTGTAGTGACGATACTGACATCACACTACTTGTGGAAGGGTGTCGCCCCTTATATTGGTTCAAAGAACTTATTCAAAATGTCTATTCGTTCGTGGTCTTATTTAAAATGTGAAAACAAAGTGAAAAAACTAAATTTTTAGGTCTAAATTTCTTCGTTTATCCTAGAGATGAAAAAAAAAGTGATGACGTCATGTTCGTCCTTGGTTACAGTCGCGTTAGCAACGACTCGCTTCAAAATTTGTGCATTACTTTTATTCCACTAGGAATATATCCCAACACGTTTGAGTGGGAACTGGGGGTTTATGGAGGCAAGGAACTAGAAGGGAGTGTGGTCAAACGGCGGAAATATTGGTTTTGCTTGACCGGGTTTTGTTTGGGGTTCTGGATAGTGTGGTCGTTAGAAGCGGTGAATTTGAAACTACACGACGGGGTTCGAGTTCCACTGGCTTCCAATTTCGCACTCAAATGCCTTTTCGTTTCTTTCCATAACAAAAATTTTCTTAATTGAAGACACTTTTGCTATTTTTGCTATTTTTGCTATTTTTGCTATTCAGTAATAGTGTAAAAGATAATTTGACGCAAGATTGTAAACAAAATAAAGACAATTCGCGTATGTTTCCATTCATTCTATTGTCTCTCTGACTCATTCTACCCTCATTTCCCTCTCTCTTTGGGGTGAGTTGGTCCCCTCATGCGCACACTACAGCTACGTCAGATGAAATTGAAGGACTTTTTCTTCAACGCGTCCAGATCTTATTTCAGAGAAATGAAGTTAACTGAATTCTAGAAATGTCGAAAAGCTAATTCTCTTTAATTGAAATTTGAACTATTTTTTTTTAAATAATAACCTTATGAAATAAATAGGCCTACTGTAGTAATGTAGTTACGGTTTTAACATAACTATACTGTAACTAAAGTCACAGTTTAATAGTACTAAAGTAGAGTGTTATAATTATAGTTTTTATAGTGCTAATAAAGGCAAAATCTGAGGAAAGGATTGGTAACTGAGGACTATTTTTTAAGGGAAAAAATGTGAATTAAAGTATGACGTCATGAGATATAAAAACGAATTTGGGACGAAGTTTTGAAGTCTTTTTTTTTAAATTTATTAATTGACGTGAATGAGAAAAGAATTTTTGGATCACCTGAAGATCAGGGGCCAGAGTTTTCTTTAGTTAGCTTGGAGTAAGTGTAGTTTACGTCTCCCTGACGCAAAAGGGGACACAAACTACACTAGGTCAAAGTTGGGGAACGTAAACTACACTAGGATCTTTAGAAAACATTTTTTAAATGAATCCATCAATAAAAACGTTAAAACTAACAAAAATATTACGACTTAACCTAACCAATCGTCAATATATATATATATATATATATATTGACGATTGGTTAGGTTAAGTCGTAATATTTCATTAGTTTTAACGTTTTATTTGATTAGCTATACGCGGACAAAGTTGGGGAACGCAAACTACACTAGGGTAATGTAGGGGAACGTAAACTACATTAGGCACTACAGGGGGACGTAAACTACACTTGCTCCGTTAGCTTTATAAGGCTAACTAACGAAAATATCACGACCTAACCTAACCAATCGTCAAGAGCGTACAGTTGACCTAACGATTGGTTAGGTTAGGTCGTGACATTTTCCTTAGTTTGCCTTATAAGGTTAACTAGAGAAGGCCGGGGGGGGATCACTTTAACATATTGCTTCCCAATATTTAGGATAAGGAGTTATATAGTTATATAGCTATTTGTGGATCACCTGAAGATCCGTCACCCCAGCCTTTTTTAGTTAGCTTTATAAGGCTAACTAACGAAAATATCACGACCTAACCTAACCAATCGTCAAGGGCGTACAGTTGACCTAACGATTGGTTAGGTTAGGTCGTGATATTTTCGTTAGTTAGCCTTATAAAGCTAACAAAAAAATGCTGGGGTGACGGATCTTCAGGTGATCCCAATTTGCATATACATTGTGACCTTACATAAAGTTAATTATTACTGTATTATTATGCATCGTCTCGAGTAACAAAGCCTTACAACTCGCATAAAAATGCACAATTCCACGTCTTGTCAGGCAAACAATTTTAAGCCTGACGTCTCTCTTTGAAGCATGTTATGATGTAAATCTTATGATTTATTTATAATGTTATAAAGTCATTTGGATATTCACTATACGTAAAGATAATGGATCACTTTAACATATTGCTTCCCGAATGCTTTGAGAAGCAATATATTAAAGTGATCCGGCTGGGGGGCCCTGATCTTCAGGTGATCCGAATTTTTCTTTATATTTTGCTTTATTAAGCGAAAGTAATTAAAATAACTTAATAAAAACAAAGTTATTATCATTAATAACAATTGCCTGAGTATCATTAGTCGACATTTCACAACAAATTTCCTCAAATTTAAGTGATGAAGTGTAAATTTTCTCGGAAAATGACACTTATTTGAAACTGTTTGAGAGTAACTAAAATGTCAAATAGACATTTTCGGAGAATGTTTAATTATTTACAGATTAGACGTGCTGAAAAAACAATCTATCTCGTCGTCGTAGTGTGATGGTAGCTCTCCTGATTTACTCAGGAAGTACCGGGTTTGAGTCCTGGTGGGGGCATTTTTGTTTCATATAACTACACGTACTTATGTGTGTTATAATAGTATCTATACAGTATATATATATATATGCAGTAAAATCACAGAATAACACGTGATCTTATTAATAAGCAAACAACCACAGGGAAAAGGAAAAAGAAACATGAAATCCGAGCGCTTTCGTGATATATTCACATCTTCAGGGAAAAACAAGTTTTTCCCTGAAGATGTGAATATATCACGAAAGCGCTCGGATTTCGTGTTTCTTTTTCCCTTTCCCTGTGGTTGTTTGCTTATATATATATATATATATATATATATATATATATATATATATATATAGAGAGAGAGAGAGAGAGAGAGAGAGAGAGAGAGAGAGAGAGAGAGAGAGAGAGAGAACTGCCAACATCTGACGAACGTATTTCCAGCACAAAGTGGAAAGGTGTAAACTCCCAACGGATACCTAATCTATAGTATTAGGTAGAGTAGGTGACCGCCAACATCAACCCGAAGAAGCAGTGAGAGTCGAACTCCAAACCTTTACGGGATATTCTCTCTCTCTCTCTCTCTCTCTCTCTCTCTCTCTCTCTCTCTATATATATATATATATATATATATATATATAATATACACATTTCAACTGCAAACAACACGCAGTATAATTAACGTAAAGAACGACGCTTGTATAGAAGAACATTCCGCGCAAGATGATGAGGGAGAACGAACAAATGAAAAAATGAGGTAACCACCCGGGAATCGAACCCGGGATCTTCCGATTGCCGGTCAGATATGAGGCCCATGGTGTAGTGGTTATCATATCTGACCGGCAATCGGAAGATCCCGGGTTCGATTCCCGGGTGGTTACCTCATTTTTTCATTTGTTCGTTCTCCCTCCTCATCTTGCGCGGAATGTTCTTCTATACAAGCGTCGTTCTTTACGATATATATATATATATATATATATATATATACACATACATATACACACTTATGATATTTATATGGATTTGAACGACGGTTCAAGATCAGCCTGCGGTCGACACCCCTGCAGCTCCCGCCTCATTTGCGGAATTTGATGGAGGAAGGAATTTCTTTCCGATCTCCTCCTGCACGCATGGCTGGTCAGGGACTTTGCATAGGAACCTGTCCAACTGGTTTTTTAACTTATTCGGGTTGGTGTGCTGGAGGTGCCTCAGTTCTTTGGGCAGGACATCATTAAAAAGTTTTGGGCCTCGCCTCGTTTTCATGGCCCCTGTCCCACCGCAGCTGGGACAGTACAAAATCTGCCTCTTCTCCCATTTCAATGTGTTTCTAGTTCGTTTCTAAGGTTAGGGACAAAATTCTCGAGTATTTTCCGTATGTATATTATTGTGTACCGCTCGCGTCTTCTTTTCAGAGATAGTTTCAAAGGATTTTAGTCGAGACCAGTAGTCTTCACCTTCCGTTTCCTCTATCTTAGACGTAAAAATCCTTCGTATGGTTTCTATGTTTGCAATGTCTCGTTTTCTATATGGGTTTGTGAGTATTGAGCAATACTTAATTATTGGTAGGACTAGACTCTTCCATAATTTTAGCATGATGTTTGCTTTTCTGATGCGGAAGCTCCTCCAAATGATTCCCATTAATTATTTTTCTAGCTGTCGTAATTTTAATGTTATAGTGCTCCCTGAATTCTGCATCCCATGGCATTATTACTCCAAGATCCCTACTCGTGGGTTTGGTGTTATTTGTTTGGCTTGCAGTTTTAAAGTATCCTTTATACTGTAGCACCTTGTTATTACCACATCTTAGAAGTTGTAATTTTTCTTCGTTGAACTTCATATTGTTGTCTTCTGCCCACTTGAATAATGTTTTATTGTCATTTTGTAATTTTTCTATGTCATCTTCGTTCAATATTTCCTTGCATATCTTTGTAGACATTGATGCAGATATTAATGACAGTATTGTATCATGTTTCGCGGATGACACAATCATTATTAGGAACAGCAAGGGAGCTTGTGTGACAGAACTCATGACTTCTGAGACTTCAGATTTAACTCCATTTACTACCACTCTTTGTGTTCTTTGAGTCAGAAATTTAAATATCCATCCTCCCAGCTTTCCAGTAATGTCTGTATTCTTAAGTTTGTGTGCTATAATTCCATGGTCACATTTATCAGTGGGATGTTGTATCGATAACACAAGGATAAATAACTTAGTTTATGCCGATGATATGGTGTTAATAAATCCCTTTGTTAAAGGTCTGGATCGGCTACTAAAAGTCTGCGAAGTGTATTCGCAGAACATGATATTCTTTTTTAATGTTACAAAAACTAAGGTTATGTAATTTCATCCTGAAAGCTGCAATCAGTCAGCTGATATAAGGTTTAAAATGAATGGTGAAGTAATTGAGGAAATACAAGAGTTTAAGTATTTGGGTCAAACTATTACTAGCTCCTTCAATGATGACTCGGATATAAGAAAACAATCTCGAAGCCTGTGTGCTAAAGCGAATATGACTATAAGGAACTTTCAGTTCTGTACAAGTGAAACTAAAGACACTCTCTTTCGTATTTTCTGCAGTAATATATATACGGAGAGCAACTCTGGATGAATTATAAAAGAGGTTCTGGCAGAACCCTAAATTTGCTGTACAACGGGTCTTTTAGACTCACATAAATTACCCCAGAGATGCTCAGCTTCGCAAATGTTTGCCACCCGCAATGTCCCGAGCTTCCCGGAGGTAACAAGACGTGCTCAATACAGTCTACTGCAAAGAATTAAAAAATCAACCAACCCGATTATCCAAGCTATCCATGAGTCCTGCCGTTTATCCTCTAAGTTATGGAATTCTTGGTACGAAAACGTCTGTCTGTAGCTCCACTTCGACATTACTGTATTATTTCTAATGAACTGTATATATTCCTATCCTTAGTATGTGAACTGTCATTGTATTAATAATACTTGTCATATGGACTATAGTCTGCCAATAAACCTTTTCATTTTCATTTAAGGAAGGCTTTGGCAAAATCAATATATATTACATCCATGTTTTATCCTCTACACAATGCTTCCAGTATTTTCTCCTGGTGGTGTAATAGCTGTGATAGGCATGATCTTCCAGCCCTGAAGCCACGTTGGTTTAGATGTATAAATTCTTTTCTTGTAGGTAGCAAGTATTTTTGCCTCTACTTATACGTTCAAAACACTTTATAAAGTGTGAGGTGAGAGCAACTGGGAGATAATTCTTAGGCATTGCTCTGTTACCTCTTTTAAATAAGGGGGTGGGGGAATGTTCGCGTTCTTTAATGGAAGTGGAATTTGTCCTGTGTGAAGTGATTTCCTCCATATTAAGTATGGAGGCTTGGCAATACTCTCTCTATAGTGGATTTAATTTTCCCAGAAGAGTTCCTTGTTCCATGCACGGTCTGTGTTTAACATATATATATATATATATATATATATATATATATATATATATATATATATATATATATATATATATATATATATATACCGTTTGAGAGAGTGAATAATGAATGAAGTCGATTGTTGGACAATCTCAATTTGCATGAACACAACCGAACACTTCGTCATCAGGGAAAACATACATCAGTTATCATTTATAAAATGTAAAAGAATAAGTGCACACTCACACACACACACTCACACACACACACACACACACACACACACATGTTTGGCAACCTTATAAAACTGACATTTTTATACATTTTCACATATTCAATTCTGTATCGCGACATTTATTCAAGCTAAAAACCTAATAAATTTAACCAAACCCTACCTAACCTAGCGTAACCTTAATTATATCCTCTTTGATGATGATACTTATAAAGATAAATCAATGCCACACTGCTAATGCCGTGATACGCACGTTCGCGTCGCGATGGGATTTGTGTGTATCCTGAAGATTCGCGATTTCGTAGGGAAGGGAATACAAGAACACACACGCACACACACACACACACACACACACACACTGTTATACTAACTACCAAAAGTTTATTATTATTATTGTTATTATAACTGTTGCAATTGTGTTGGGTGTCAACAAACAACCACCACGTACAGTTTCGGAAATAAGTTCGCCTAGAATTTAAGTTTTGCATGGTTCACTCCTCCCTCTCCCATTTTTTGAATATTTGTTTGTCAACTTTTGTAAGAGGGATTAAATGTTATTATAAGAGTATTTTAATTTTGGATTTTGGTTCCTACTTTCTGGAGAGTGAAACTTTTCAAAACTCCCTGATCGTGTTTATAAATTGAGTTTACATCCTTCGTCCACCAGAGGACGCTGCGAGGGGCGGTACCGCTACCACTGTTAGAGAAAAACAAGTCCCCTTTAAAAGGGGAATTGGGTCGAATCAAATACATTACGTGAAGCGAGATCGTTACTGCATCCCTTCCACATTTCTCAAACTGGCTTGGGACAGGCTCGGTTTAATAATGTGAAATGAGTGAACAGACGCATGTTTTTTCCAATTTTAATGTATCCGAGGTCGATCGATGCTCGTCCTGTAAATCACAGAAGGCAAATTATCACATTTTTATAGTCTAAATTTAACTAAATGTGAGCAAATAATTTACATCTAAAAGGTCAAGTAAATACTATATTCGACCTTATGTTTTAATGTTTATGTTTTAATATTTACGTTTTAATGTTTATATTTTAATGTCATGTTTTAATGTTTCAACAAGAATTCTGACACTGAAATATCGAAAAATATTCTGTGGCAGTCATTCTCCTGTCATATTATTGTAGGTCGGATGTCCCTCCGGCTTTAACTTGTTTTTATCGAATAGGCCTATACTTTCATTGCAGTGTCATAGAGTTTGGAAAAAGCAATAAAAACTTACTAATTGCTAATATTCTCTTTTTCGTGGTAGTAATAAAATGGTCATTATTGATTAGTAATTTTTTATGTTTTTTAGAAATATTTTTCCAGGCGAATGTTTTTCCAAAATAATACTTGAAAATATATGACCAATCGTGGTCTGACTCCTTATGACTGTTTGTCCGATGTGTTGTTCAATCTCCTTCGCAACATCTAAGGTCATATAACGGAAGGAACCTATAACTTTACGTGGGATCCGAAAGACGGGTCGCTATATAATCTGGATGCAGAGAACAGTCCCCCCATCCAGCTACTACCCAGACTTAGCTGGAAATGGTGTTACGACATTGACTACGCTGTAGTCCCTTTTTATGACTGCTTGAACCACGGTGTTTTCTAGTAGATTTTCATTAAAACACTATATTAGACTCAAACCACCAAATTATGCAGAGGTCTCTTATAGCCTTGAAGGTCATTTGGTTATCATATTGTCTCTGCATTGTTTCTCGCTAGACTTAACGTTCAAATCCTGCAGAGGATTTTAAACTTTTTAATAGTTTTTATCTCATTTAAAACATCACAAAACTTTCCGGTGCGGGTGTTTGGAGGTCTTTATACATGCAGCTATTAAGTTCTCCTTTACTGTCTGATTTTCTTGATATCACTTCCACACTGTTTTTATGATGTATGTATGCGCCATCTCACTTCCTCTCTCTTTATTTGTTCATCTGAACTTTGACTTGACGGTTTTCCTCCTTTATTGTCTTTCAGAGAAGGATGTTTCATCGCCCTTGATCATTCGTAAAAGTTATTTTTACAATTTACACAGGTACACAGCAAGAAATAGAACGTTTAATAAACGTTACTATAACGTTTACTAAACGAACTATTTCTTACTGGATAATTTCTTTCCTGAGGTAGCTATTTTGGAGGCAGAAATACCATTTGAGATAAATCTCTTTGAGAAACCCAAAATCAGTGTATCTCGAGTAGGACTTGCATAAGGAGAGATCATGAAATTTATATTTTGCCCCAAATTTATAACAACTATTCTCATTAAAGTACGAGTAGAGATTAGGATGGGTTTAATGAGCATACGTGCACTGCTCATCCTTGTATTTACATTATCCTTTTATACAATATTTGTATACCATTTCTTGCGTATTTTTTTGTTTGAATTTGCTTTGTCTCATACTCTATTCTGTTTAAAATTGTGTTCTACTTTCATCCTATGTTGTGGCTCATTTAGTTCATTTTACTCTTGGTTGGAATCATTTGGGAATTGGATGTCCTGTATTTGTTTTGTGGCTGGACAAACAGTGTTGCAGTGTGTGTGTGTGTGTGTGTGTATCCCTTGCTCCTTGATTTTCTGTTACTACTTTTGAGTCCTGATTCGTGTCAATGATTCAGTTTTAGCTGGTTTTGTTAACCTTTGTTTATTTCAACCTCTTCATTTGAATAGAGTACAAACAAGGATTATTTACCAAACTTATTTTCTTCTTTACCACCTACAGACAAACAGAAAACGTACTGTACCACCAATCTTAAGCTTTTTTTATAGTCTATAATCTATATTATAGACTATAATTTTTACTTCCCCAAGCTACAAACTCTAAATTCATCCGCCATCTTACTTTACGGTTCACTGAAATTTAATTTCTAATATATTTATGTAACACTAAGCAATGAGTCACGTACCAAAGTTTGAGGAATCGCAGAGTACAGCGTAAGTATTTATGTTGGAAATGCACTCTTGGCAAATATATTTACACACTTGATTCCTCTTCTCTGATTTTGAGTATATCAACGTTCTTTAGCTTTAATTAATCTTTTTAAAGTTTACTTTATATTCGCAGAAAACCTTTTGCAACATTTCAACTGCAATTCCACTGCAGAGCTTGCAAACTTGGACTCTTAAGATTGGCTTTGAGATTATTTTTGTTTCAGGGTTTATTATTATTATTATTATTATTATTATTATAAAATAAAGTAATATATATATATATATACATTACACACACACTGTATATTCTAAGATTTTGGACAAAGGCTTGTTCCTAGGGAAGCGGCATTTCAAGATGAATAAACGAACAGATGCTCGAACTAACATTTCTTAAGCACCCAAACGTTTCGGGAGTCTTAACTCCCATCTTCAGTAGTCATAACTTACAATATTCACTTCGGTAGATGAGACATAATCATTTAAAACAGGTTTGTTTCTGAAGATGTAAATTGACTCCATAAGTTTTAGGTCAGTTTCACGCGTTAATTTACGAACGATTGAAAAACTTTTCAATCCTTTTTCAATCCTTCGTAAATTAACATGTGAAACTCATCTAAGACTAATGGAGTCAATTTACATCTTTAGAAATAAACATGCTTCAAATGACTATATTTTATCTATCGATGTGAACATTGTAAATTATAACCACTGAAGATGGGGGTAAGACTCCCGAAACGTTTGGGTGAATAAGGAATGTTAGAGAGAGAAACAAGGCAAACGCTTGAAGAACCCTCTCTCTCTCTCTCTCTCTCTCTCTCTCTCTCTCTCTCTCTCTCTCCCTTTGCGCTATTTCCAGAAAACGAAATTATAATCCAATAACATCTATTGGAAGAATTATCGTGAAACATTCTTTCATTTCCTTACATTAATTGACATATTGGTACGGTTTTTCTTCCTCTATTATCGAGGCTATTTTCTGTTCTTTCTCGTCCATGTACGTTAGAAAGAACTATTTAAAATGATATATGTAGTATGTACGTTAGAAAAGGATTTTTTTCAGGTATTTTTTTCTCTATATCTTGGCAAGCGTGATAGGTATATATATATATATATATATTATATATATTATATATATATATATATATATATATATATATATATATATATAATTTATGATTTGTTGGGGTTAAATATTTTCTATGGATAGACAATGTCCAGTTCATCAATCACTTATAAAAAACCATTGTTTATAAAATATACAGAGGGTATACGAAGGTATGGAGTAAGCCATGGAATAACAGAGGAAATGAGAGAAGTGATTTTATATTTTCTCTTTTTTTTGGGGGTTCTTTAGCTTTTCGTGTTAAATGTTAATAGTGCAAATATAATGTCAAAAATCCCCATTTACGCGATATTTGGGAAGTGATTCAGTCATTGGCCTTTCTTAATGGATGGTCAACTCAAGTTCTGTTTAAATTAATTGCCTATTTTATTCCATTAGTGATCGTTTGAATTAGTATAATACTTTGTACATTAGTTATATAACTTTAACATCACGTAAAATGGTTCGAATAAGTGCTTTACTTAAACTAAAACCTTAAAATCGTAAAGAGAAACTGCTAAAATGTTCAATATATCGCTTTTATCTGTCCAGAAATTGGCATCCAAACTTAAAATCTATTTTGACTCGAATATTAAGTGGAAAACAGACGTAGAAGGTAGAGAAAACCGACTAAAGTTAAACAGAAATAAGAAAATGTGTTTTAAAAGCATCGTTGAAATAGTATAAAACATTAAATGTGTTTTAAAATGTGCTTTAAAATCATCGTTGAAATAGTATAAAACATTAAATGTGTTTTAAAATGTGTTTTAAAATCATCGTTGAAATAGTATAAAACATTAAATGTGTTTTAAAATGTGTTTTAAAATCATCGTTGAAATAGTATAAAACATTAAATGTGTTTTAAAATGTGTTTTAACATATCGGTCAGTTCTTGAAGCCTTGAGGAGACGAACTTATTAAAATGGATTTCAATTTTCGATGGTTCAGAAGTGGGTAAAATGGATAAAGGGTTAAAAATATTTCTCGAGAAATGACTGGAAATTGGTAGGAATGAGTTGTTCCCTAGTTTGGTGATGTTATACTTTATGTGATGAGTTTAATCAGTGTCGCGATTTTTATTTTGAATTTTCCGATTTTTCTTCTTCTTTCAAGAGTCAAATTTAACTTCTTTACAGGTTTGCTGATCAGCGATAAAGTGACGTTTGAAATTGAATGTGATATATTTGAGTTCATTCGATGCCAGAATTAAAGAATTTCAAGATTGCATTTTTGAACACTGTAAAGTACCCTGTTTGTATCGTGGTTTGGTCATGTATTAGTGACACGTATTCTACATTGCTAAAGTAACAATACAACAAGATTAATATCGATAATACTAATATAGATAATATATAGAGGGTGTCCCAGAATTAACTATCTATTTCAATGAAATCGGACAAATTTTTTAAAAACACACTTTTATTTATGTTTATCATGTTTAATATGTGTTAAAAATGTATAAATTTCTAAATTTTTTTCATAATTTTATTTTCATAATTTTTTCATTATCTGGTCCAATGAAAGACCGTCTGAAGTCATAGAATGGCAAAGAGACTCTCCAAAAGTTAACGTGTGGCTTGGAATGACCAAATCCAAAATTTATGGCCCATTCTTCTTTGCGACAGCAACTGTAACAGGTACCGTCTACCTTGATATGCTTCAGCAGTTTCTCGAACCACAGCTTCTTGATGATGGCATTCTTGATAATGTTGTGTTTCAACAAGATGGAGCACCATGTCATTATGCTCTAATTGTTCGAGAATACCTCAACAGACGCCTTCCGAATAGGTGGATTGGACGTGGAGGACCTCGACCTTGGCCTCCGCGTTCTCCGGATTTGACACCCCTGGATTTCTTTGCATGTGGTTTCATAAAAACAAAGGTTTATCGCCAAAAGATCAATGCTTCTTGTTGAAACACAACATTATCAAGAATGCCATCATCAAGAAGCTGTGGTTCGAGAAACTGCTGAAGCATATCAAGGTAGACGGTACCTGTTACAGTTGCCTCCGCAAAGAAGAATGGGCCATAAATTTTGGATTTGGTTATTCCAAGCCACACGTTAACTTTTGGAGAGTCTCTTTGCCATTCTATGACTTCAGACGGTCTTTCATTGGACCAGATAATGAAAAAATTATGAAAATAAAATTATGAAAAAAATTTAGAAATTTATACATTTTTAACACATATTAAACATGATAAACATAAATAAAAGTGTGTTTTTAAAAAATTTGTCCGATTTCATTGAAATAGATAGTTAATTCTGGGACACCCTGTATAATATAGATGATACCTATATACAGCATATAGAAGATTAAAAATGAATAAATCGCCGGGTCCGGACTTTTTTACCCAAAACATTTAAAATATTAAAAAATTTATTTCAACGAAACCCTGCTGACTATTCTCAATAAGATTATTGCTTTCAAGATGTTCAATTAAACGGTCTCGAATAACTGATTCTAAAGGATTTCCAATATTGGAAGTTAGACTAATAGGCCTATAATTTCCTCTTTCTTCCTTATCCCTATTTTTAAACATTGGAGTTACAGTGGCTAATTTAAAATTCAAACGAACAACCTTTGCGATAAAGATTTATTAAAAATTTGGGTTCACCTGAAGATCAGGGCCCCCCAGCCTTCTTTAGTTAGCCTTATAAGGCTAACTAACGAAAATATCACGACCTAACCTAACCACTCGTCAAGGGCGTATAGTTGACCTAACGATTGGTTGGTTAGGTCGTGATATTTTCGTTAGTAGCCTTATAAGGCTAACTAAAGAAAGCTGGGGGGCCCTGATCTTCAGGTGATCCAAAATTTGAATTAAAGGATCAAATATTTCACTGTCCACTACTGCGTAATTGGTTACACGAGATAAGTGTGCGCATGGTGTGAATGAAATCTGAAGCTGTTCTTTTCATTATACTTTTTCCTACTTCTATATATATTTTCATCAACACTTTTTCTGTCAGCAGTGGGTGGCGGAAGAAGAGTAGCCTTATTTTTCATGCTAAAAGTTTTACACATTTACGAGTGCGAGCATAGTATGAAAGATTTCAGTATTATTTACCGTCATTGACTTGTCCTTTCTTTCTTTTCTTAACTTCCTTCTATAGAGTGAGTCCTAGGGTCTTTGTTAGCCTGTAAACCTGTAAAACATCCGTAAAAGGGACTCGTTTCTTAACTTTTAGATTAGTTCTCCCCCCGTATCCCCTAAACTTGTATCGCATGCATGATTTAGTTGCGTGTCACATTGCAAAGTCAACTAAGTCTTATCTAATTGCAAGTCAGATTCCACTTCTGATATGATGAGGAAACTCATCAGATATGAAGCAATTTGGGAAGTGATGATATTTAGTTAATAGGGAAATTAATCAGAAGTTGACAACAGAGAAGATAGAACTCACTATAAATCTTATTCAAATGGGGCAACATGATGAAAAGTTGGAACATTATTCCTTGAAATACGAAGAACCTTTGTGTAGTGTTCATTTCGGCACTATTAAATGCCAAGGAAGATATAATTAAACGTAAACAGTCAGAAACAAGTTAAGATTTTACTGATACTCGTATACAATTCTTTAAACTAGGTTAAAATTTGCAATTTTAGGCAGAGATTATATATCTTGTAGCGTTTTTTTAATCTTTTTCTGTGATTCATCTACCCTGTGAGCAATCCAGCTTGCTCTCAAACACACGCTTCTCTTTCTATTCCTGACTACGCATACACGCATCTTACACACCATACAATCTTTACAAAATAAAAAAGGCATCGTTATAAAGAGCATCGGAGACCTTCATTTCGGCTCTCTCCTTTTTCTTCTTTGGGGACGATAAGGGGAGCATTTTTGCAGGTGTTCGCCTTTGGCACCTCCTTCCTGCATAAAAAAAAAAATATATATATATATATATATATATATATATATATATATATATATATATTATGGGTCGTCTTTTAGAAATCATCTTGTATAAATAAAAAACAAAATAACGGAGTTTTTAAGTAAAATTTAGTTACAAAAGTGTTAAAAATTATTCTATTTGTGTAAATTTTTAATTTAAATTGACAAATTCACTGGCTGTAAATTAAAAGGAATACCCCACGGGTCGGGGGTTAAATTTTATTATTAGCCGGGTTAGGGGTAAATATAATATCCGAGGTTACTGCGAAGAATAGATGTCAGGTCAAAGCGGTAATCTCATGATCGTCGTTGCGATAACGAGTCCTTTTGTTTGGCGTGGTGGGGGGGTGGAAGGCGTCGTCGTCCTCTTCGATAGTATATTGATGGTAAGTGTACTAAATTTGTAAAAACCGTTAGAGTTCGAATCTTTTGCATTTTCTTCTTTTGTGCAATATAAGTTCAATTAATTCTTGTGCTTTCAATGTTTGTCCCGTAAATAAATAATTCGAGATTTTTTAGCAGTCGGGTGAGATGGTTTTTAAGGTTTTAATCTATATTATTTCATATCCTCCTTGAATAGTAATGTTGCCTTTATTGTTTATTCTTTTTAAAATATTTTCGCGGTTTTTGTATGTATTTTAGTTAGAGGCATTGTTTGAATCGGTTCTAATCATTGTCTCAGTGGGTTTGGCTGCTAAAATAAAAGTTCCAGTCTTCTTAGTCTGGCTGAAGCCCGTTTGGATGGGGCGTGGGGTTGGTATATGCTTACCGGGGAAGCCCCCCCTTGATTTAGCAAAGGCATACTATAAGGCCGCTCCCGTTGCGCGCGCGCACACACACACACACACACACACACACACACACACACACACAGAAGACGTTCCCTGTAAAGTAACGTCGTTACGCCTTGTTTTTATCACTGATGAAAAGGTACTTTTGAAAATACTTTTATTAATAATAATAATAAAACAACAGATCCTTCAGATTCACAGATTTTAATAGTTTTAGCAATAATAATAGTTTGGGATTTTTTAACTTCCTTCGTAAAAGCAAAGGTCACTACATTATCGGATTATAGGGGACGACCCCCCCATCCAATTACTGAGGAGACCGTACGTCGCTTAACCTCACTGATCTATTGGGAAACGGTATTGCAACATGGCAACGGCATGGCTCTAGATACAGCAATATTACTTACTCCCTCCTGCAGGAATAGTGAGTGTAAGCTGGAGAGGAGTTACTCTCAAATTTCCCCATTTACCCTCAATTTCAACGAAAGTGTATTCGTTTCCAATTAAAACGTTCATTGAGATGCGATGAATATTTATTAATGTTTATGGTTTGGTGTTCCCTAGCTTAGTCGTTACAGTGGCAGGCTCTAAACGGTGAAGATCTGGTTCGCTCCCGTATGCTGGCTTCCGGTTTGAGTTGAATTGGCCGATTACCCTGTTAATTAATACCCAGGCTGAAGGTGATCCTTGGCGTAAACTCACTCCCACATCGTGGAGAAATGAGCTTCCACGTTGTTTATGGTTTTCCAAATTTTTTCACACTGAACAATTTATGTTGATTGAATTGATTAGTAATTATAATCAGCAATTTCATATATTTCTCGTCATCTAATTCTCATAATGAGTGAAAGATTACCGGTTTTTTTTCGGTTAGTTAGTTAGAGAAGTTTAAATTGTTTTGTGGTTCGTTAATAGTTACAAACTATTTACAAACTATTTACAAACTTAAATACATGTGTATTTACTGTAACGTTTTTATGTACAATAATTATTTATACAATTTTCAGTATCTTTTTAACTGGGTTTATGTACAGTCGTACAGGGTAAGTCTAAAATACTTGCATCTATTGTCTTCCAAACTTTTTCAAAAAGTAATTCCGAGTGATTTTTTTTAAACTTCAGAGAAATACTCGCAAAAAAACCTTTCGGGTCTTCTCTCAAACGATAAAAATGAATGATATTCGTCGTGAGAGCAACAAGTCTATTAATAATTTTTATCTAAGAATAAATGACACAATTCAGTAAGAGCTAAAAAGGTCGAAAATCCAGTCCCAAACTTCCTTTTAATCGACCTGATTGCCGAATGCTGATTAAGTCCATCTTCCATCAACCTTTCACCTTCGGAAGTGTTTTGCATAGCGAAGGAACTTCTCTTGACAGCACGAGAGAAAGAGTCGGAATTAATGGAATGTCAGTGCAAAGGAAAAGTTTAAATTTACTGTTTTCCTTTTCTCTCATGTTATCAGTGTATAGGACAACTGATTCTATGGAATGTTTAATAGGGTAATGACCGCTCTATTTATTTTATATTGCCACTTATTTGAATTGCGTTGAATGGTTTTCTATTGGTTTAAAAATACATAATGGATCTCCTTTTCCGCATCTAGAAAAATAGAACAGAAATATACTTTAATATTTTATTAGGGATTTTCAGATCATAGATGACAACAGTTGGTTAGAAAAATCTTATCCCGAAACGAAGGAAAATTGAGGAAAAGAATAGGATTCAAGATTAATTTTTCCTATCATGTTCCGCGTAAGAGCTAACTTCACTTTTTTGTAATAAAAATCAGATGCAAAAAAGTTATTAAGTTTTAAGAAAAAATTCCAGGTTGTAAAATGGTGATATTTGAAAACAAAATAATTCTTCTTAAAACTGATGTCAAACATGTCGGGGACCCATTTAGCTTTTAATCAGCTCAACCAAAACCGTATTTCGTATTAGAGGGGTCGAGTAATCTCTTTTGGGGCTGGAACGAAGCATACGTGTCTTTTATAGTTAATGTTTTAAGTTAATAGGGGCTTTCTTTTTTTTTCTTGCGGGAAATGGGGGTGTGGGGGTATTTTTTTTAGCAGCCTTTCCCACCTTTCTGCAAAGAAGGTTATTGGAGAAACGTTTCGAGGAGAATATCGATTTGTCTAAATTCATCACGAGCTATTTAACTATTTATACGTTCTTGAACGTTCTTGAACATCCCCTAATTTCACTCCCTGAAATAAATAAATAAATAAATAAATAAATAAATAAATTATATTTACAGTATATACTGTATATTTTTTGTTTATTAATTTCAAAGACATTTCATCACTTCTATCTATAAGGAAAAAACACTTTTATTACGTCTTATATTACATTCAAGGTATGAAAAATACCAAATACATTTTCTTTACATCTTTTGGATCGAAGATTTATTATCTGTTGCGTGACAGCTCCTAATTTCACGTTCTTTTGTGTATTTCCTACTTCTATTTGTTACGGGTCCTCCCAGTCTACTATGACCGGTATGTAGATGGCAAAGATTCTATACTGAAATTGTTGTACAAAAATCCGCAGACTTATATATATATATATATATATATATGAATAGAAACGACATAAGTGTTAAGGAACGTTTCTGCACACGAGGAGAAGAGATAACGAATAATGAAAAATGAGGCGAACCGCCCGGGAATCGAACCCAGGGCCTTCCAATTGCCGGTTGGACGCTCTACCATTATGCTACGGACCTCACTCAATCACAAATCGAAATTCTCCCACTTCTATTCATTTATATACTGCGCGGTCATTGCAGTTATATGCATATATATATATATATATATATATATAATATTTAGGAGAAATCCAATGACAAGGAGAAATGTAAATGCCATGAAAAGTCTTCTTTAATGCGCAACGTTTCGAGCAAATACGCTCATCTTCAGGCTGTATGATAACAATGTGAAATTAAAATCAATAATTGAATGAAAAACAAGACAGAGAAAATTTCTATAACCTATTCATAAAGGCAAACTTTAAAAGACTGAAAAAAGAGGGTTAAATTCTAAGTTATACAGATTTATATTTAAAATTAAGAAGCTATTTTTAAATACATATAGTAAATGTGAAATTAATACACTGGAAAAATTAACAATAGTACACTGGAATAATGAAACTAACTAACCTTTCACTGCAATTTCCGAGGCTAGACTGATTTAAGCACAAAACGAAAAAACATAAGATAAGATAAGATAAGATAAGATGGTGAGGGCGATTGGGGAAGGGGGGATTATAAGGAATTGGGGAAGGAGGAGGGATTATAAAAAGTTTAAAGGGACGGCTGATGAGTCAACATTTAACGTAGGGGTCAAAGTTTTAATGTAAAGCGATTCCAAAATTCTGAGTGAGTTGGGACAAGTATTACAACCAAGAATTTTAAAATTGTCTAAAGTGACATCAGTTTTACATGCTATACTGTGTTCCCGAATACTAGAAACTTCTTTAGTTTTTAAAATTTTACCTGTTCGGCCACTTATTCCCATATGCGAATAAAATCTAGCCCTGAGAGAGCGAACAGTGCTGCCAATGTAATTCCCAAGGAGACACCTAGGGCAGGTAAATAAATATACAACACCGCTACGCAACGAGTCAGGGGTTCGATCCTTCGCTGAGAAAAAGCTACCTAAAGACGTTTTATTAATAAATATGATGCGGAAATCAGTATGATAAAAAAATTTCTTTAACAACTTTGTAAATTTAAGCTTAAATTCCTTATTCAAAGGACCCATTTCAGGTACCAAGAAATATTTTATATCCTTCGGCACTGTAATACAAGGAAGTTGAGGGCCTCGGAAATTGCAGTGAAAGGTTAGTTAGTTTCATTATTCCAGTGTACTATTGTTAATTTTTCCAGTGTATTAATTTCACATTTACTATATGTATTTAAAAATAGCTTCTTAATTTTAAATATAAATCTGTATAACTTAGAATTTAACCCTCTTTTTTCAGTCTTTTAAAGTTTGCCTTTATGAATAGGTTATAGAAATTTTCTCTGTCTTGTTTTTCATTCAATTATTGATTTTAATTTCACATTGTTATCATACAGCCTGAAGATGAGCGTATTTGCTCGAAACGTTGCGCATTAAAGAAGACTTTTCATGGCATTTACATTTCTCCTTGTCATTGGATTTCTCCTAAATATTAAATTGAAGCTCTGTAGAAGCAACCCGCATGATTATATATATATATATAATATTATATATATATATATATATATATATATATATATATATATAATATTTAGGAGAAATCCAATGACAAGGAGGAATGTAAATGCCATGAAAAGTCTTCTTTAATGCGCAACGTTTCGAGCAATACGCTCATCATCAGGCTAGATAATAACAATATGAAATTAGAATCAATAAATAAATGTGAACAAGACAAAATAATTTCTATAAAACCTATTCATTACAAGCAAATTTTAAAAAGACTAAAAGAAGAGGGTTAAATTCAAAGTTATAAAAATTTACATATAAAATTACAAGAAATTTAAAAAGCTATTTTTAAATTACATATAGTAAATTTGAAATTAGTACACTGGAATAATTAACACTACGAACCTTTCAATGCTGGTTCCGAGGCACGAGTAATTTAAAACAAAACAAAACAGGAAACAAGCTATAGGTTGGGCGGTTGGAGAGTTATAAGTTGGGGAGGGGGGATTATAAAAAATTGGGGGGGGGGGGGGGAGGGGGAGTGGAGTTGGGGAGGGGGGATTATAAAAAATTTAGAGGGACAGCTGAGGAATCCACGTTTAGAGAAGGGGTCAATGTTTTAATATAAAGAGATTCCAAAATTCTAAGTGAGTTAGGACAAGAATTACAACCGAGAATTTTAAAATTATCTAAAGTGACATCAGTTTTACATTTAATACTATGTTCCCGAATACTAGAGGCTTCTTTTTTATTTAAAATTTTACCTGTTCGGCAACTTATTCCCATATGCGAATAAAATCTAGCCCTGAGGGAGCGCACGGTGCTGCCAATATAAGTACCAAGGAGACACCTCGGAACCAGCATTGAAAGGTTCGTAGTGTTAATTATTCCATTGTATTAGTGTTAATTATTCCAGTGTACTAATTTCAAATTTACTATATGTAATTTAAAAATAGCTTTTTAAATTTCTTGTAATTTTACATGTAAATTTTTATAACTTTGAATTTAACCCTCTTCTTTTAGTCTTTTTAAAATTTGCTTTTAATGAATAGGTTTTATAGAAATTATTTTGTCTTGTTCACATTTATTCATTGATTCTAATTTCATATTGTTATTATCTAGCCTGATGATGAGCGTATTGCTCGAAACGTTGCGCATTAAAGAAGACTTTTCATGGCATTTACATTCCTCCTTGTCATTGGATTTCTCCTAAATATTAAATTGAAGCTTTGTAGAAGCAAACCGCATGACTATATATATATAATATATATTAGGGTGTTTCATAAATTAAAAGTTTGGAAAAATTTTAATCCACATGGATCCCCTTGTTCCATTTGCTGAGGAGACTGATAAACCGAAGTATTAATTCAATAGTTTAAAGTTTACGGGTCCCCAGTTTGATGCTCTGGCAGATCATAAACGGAAAAAATTAAACAAAAATCTGTCAATGAATTTTTATTCAACAAACGAGTACCATTTCACTACACATTTTCACAAAGATACAAAAAACATAACCACTTCTTGCGAATCATTTGTCCATGAAATCCTTCTTGGTTTTATTCGGGTATTTCGCCCTATGCTGCATCACAGTTTTGAGCAAATACTGCTTCTGCTCTTCGTTCTTCGTCAGAGAACAGTTGAACTCTTTGGTGAGCGCGATGGCTCTTTCGGCCCGATCGTTGACGACAGAGATTTTGTAGGTAGTCGTCACATCCTGTGAGATCAGATTCCTGCGTCGCTTCTTGGTATTTCCCTTGGAGGAGGATGGAAAAACTTCCACGGTTGGGTCAACGACATCTGAGTCAGTCTCTGACGAAGTTGAAATCACTAAAGCCCCCGTATCTTCTGCAGCTCCTTGTTCCTTCCTGGCCTTCTCCTGTTGTTCCTTAATCTTGTCCAGCCTCTTCCTTTTCCTAATCTCCTTATAGTGAAGCTTCATGTCAACAGGGCCCATGCTGCAGGAATTTGGATCTTCACGCTGCATGTCGAGAAAGTGGATGTCCTCCTGATTCTTCATCATTTCCTTAGCCTGTGAATGAGCAATGTCCATGATCTCCTTCGCTATTGCCTCCTTGAACATCGCCTCCTTCACTCGGAAGGACTCTGCTTTATGTGACTTGTGCTTCACAAGCCGGTCGTATTCCTTGAGAAGGGATTCCATCTTCCTCAAGGCCGAATCTCGACGCATCATGGGGATTCTCGCTCTCTCCCAAAATATGAGACAGGCATCCAGGCACAGGTTCAGGCATTTAGTACGTCCAAATTTTTGCTCCTTTTGGTGGTAAAAGTACTTTTTGAGTACTTGCAACTGAGTTGGAAGGCCACTTGATGTGATGTTCGCATCCGTCTGGCCAATAAGAACACTTCTGTTTTCGCTCTGGTAGACACCTGGAAAAGAAAAACTAAATAATTCCACAGAAATAATTTCACATCGTAATTAATTTCATTAATTAAATAAAGAAAAGCAGTAACTGGGACTCGAACCAGTGTCATAGCCGTTTGGCGGCATCGCTCAAGTCGGCGTACACAGCACGCTATCCACTACACCATCTAGGGAGTGGATAGCGTGCTGTGTACGCCGACTTGAGCGATGCCGCCAAACGGCTATGACACTGGTTCGAGTCCCAGTTACTGCTTTTCTTTATTTATAAAACTGATACGTGTACACTACGTTCTCTTTGACAATTCATTAATTAAATAAATTTCAATACCGCAGTAAAATTACATTAATTAGTATCATAAATAATTACCAGCTTAGTTGTCCAATATGCAACACTAATTAATTTCATGTAATATTAATAATAAATATCACTACCACAGTAAAATGACAGAAATTAAATAATAATAAATTTCAATACCACAGTAAAATGAGATAATTAGTAGCATATATAATTACCTCCATAGTTGTCCAATAGGCTATACAACACGAACCGCTCAAGTGACGAAGAAAACCGTCTTCACTGCAGGCAGGCGAGAAATGAACTGACAAAAAGTCGTCAAAGTTGGGGACCTCTAAATGCAGCGCGATCTGGTTCAAACTTGCACAAACGTGTTTTCTTGTTCTTTAGAATACGGAGAAACGTGTGGATTAAAACTCCAAGCTCATTTTTATTTTACCCTATAGGTATGAAACACCCTAATATATATATATATATACACACACACACACTGTGTATATATAGTGTATAACCTCGTTAATCTCGTTGCTATTCCGTGCGTTGGTCTCTCTTCACACGAAGGTCAAGCTGGTGGCCCCGCCTTTAGGTCTGGCTTGGTGGAGGAGCGAGTTGCTTTCTTGCGCTCTCCACCGTACATAGCCAGATACACCCGGCTCATTTGGTACCGTCCTGAGCCAGGCATCTAGTCTTCTCTTGAAGACTTCAACGTTGACCCCTGTGACGTTTCTGAGGTCCTTTAGAAGCTGGTTAAAAAGTCTTGCCCCCGACAACTAAGCTATTTTCCTTCAGTGTTGAGGAGGTCCCTTGTCGGGCCTTTAATTTGGGAACACTACACATCCTGCCTTTCCTATTTTCCAGTGTTTGAATGGCATTTGGGTTTAGTTTGAGGTTTGGTACCAGTTTTTCGATAATTTTCCATATGTAGATTATGGTGTACCTCTCTCTTCTTTTTTCCAGGGAGTATAGATTTAGTTTACGTAATCTTTCCCAGTAGTTGAGCTCTTTGCAGCCATCAATCTTTGCTGTGAAATGTCTCTGAGTTTCTTCTAGTTTATTAGTTTCTTCCTTTTTATATGGGGACGTCAAAACTTAGCAGTATTCAAGTTTTGGTATAATCAGTGTTTTTAGCAGGGGAATCATTACTGTCCTGTCCCTTCTTTTGAACGTTCTTAGTAGCCTACATGTCCCACGACTCATTTTGCTTTATTTATCGCTATCTGATTTTGTGTTTCGAATTTGGCATCATCGGTCATTATTACCCCCAGTTCGATCGCTTTCGTGCTTCTCTGTTAAATGTCATGTTGTTGTCTTCTGACCATTTGTATATTTTGTTCGTGTCCCTCTGCTCTGTAAAGCCTCCATTTCATTTACATCGCTGATTTTTCTGCTGATCTTTGTATCGTCTGCAAAGGATGTTACTATATTGTTGCTGTTTACTCCGCTGTCTATGTCTGTTAGCATGATAATGAACAGGAGTGAGGCCAGTACTGTATCTTGTGGTACTGAGCTGCGTACTTCCGATTCTGATGATGATATAATTTGAATTTTGACGACCTTTAGACGTTCTCTGAGAAAGTTGAAGATCCATTTTCCCACTTTGCCTGTTATTCCCATATGTTTCATTTTATGTGCTATTATATCGTGATCACATTTGTCGAAAGCTTTAGCAAAATCCGTGTATATGACATCGTAGTTGTCATTGCCTTCCCGTCATCTAGGATATTGTTGTAGTGTTCTATTAGTTGTGATAGGCATGATCTACCTGATCGGAATTCTGCTGATTTTCGTTAAACCTTTCCAGTGTCTCCAAGAAATCATAAATTTTCTCTCTAACTATTCTTTCAAATACTTTGGTGAAGTAGAACGTCAATGACACTGGTCTGTAGTTCTTTGCTTGAGATCTGTCCCCTCCTTTATATATAGGGACAATGTTTGCTCTTTTCAAGATGCTCGGTATTTCCCCAGTGTCTAGGGATATTCTCCATATCCAGTATAAAGGTGTAGCTATTTCATTTTTACAGTTTTTAATTAATTGTCCAGACCTGCAGCTGAATATGGTTTCATTTGTTCTATAGCTCTCGCTACATCTTCTGGGGTAAAATCAAAGTCTGTTATACACTCTCTTTGCAATTTCTCTTCAAAGAATCTATAATCTATGTCAGGTATCGCTTTGTCAGTTTTTGGGGTACTGAAAACTGATTCATACTGGGCTCTCAATGTTTCAGATATTTCTTTTGGATCGTCGGTTAGTTCATTATTTCTCTTCCTTAAGGGCCCAACAGCGACGCGCGTTTTTGTTTTCCTTTTCGCATAGCTATAGAAGTATTTTCGATTTTCCATTATTGCTTCTACCGCCTTTTCCTCTTCCTTCTCTGTATGGTCCTTAATCAGGGCTTGTATTTCCCTATCGATACCCTCCAGTTTTTCTTGTATTACTTTCCTGTCATTATCTTCGCAGTTGGCTAACTTCGCCTCCACTCTCTTTTGCAGAATATTTTTCTCTTTTGCCTCTCTAGCCAGCTCCTCTTTCCTTTTGGCTGTGATTTCGGAGCATATTTTTCTAAAATTCTCAGTGTTTTTTCTTCCAAGGTTGTTAGCATTTCTTCAGTTTTATTCCCTAAAACTGTTCTCCACTCTATTTGAGTCATGTGCGATCTGATCGCTTCCCAATTTATAGTCCTGGAGTTTAAGTTAAAGGCCCCCAAATTTGCTTCTTTCCTCAATATGTGTATTGTCTTTCAATGTTGTCGTCATATTTGTTGATATCTCGATTAAGTTGTGGTCTGAGAGAATGATTGGGGTTATTTTTATATTAGCAAACAAGTTCGTGTTATTCGTGAATACCAGATCCAGGCAGTTATTTTTTCTGGTATTTTCTGTTATCTCCTGTGCCAGCATAAACTCATTTGTAAGAACCATCAACATTTTTGCTTGCTCCTGGTCTTCTCTTGTGCCCCCTTTGTCCTGGTGTATATATATATATATATATAATATATATATATATATTCCTATCCACCTTTTTGTATTTCATAAATGGGACGTTAAAATCTCCGCAGATCATTATATTGGGGGATGGGTTTTTTATAGCTTTCTGATGTCATCAGTGGCCTCCACAAAGCTGTTTGATTTACTTATTATCGTCTCTGTCATATGACCTTCATGTATATATATAGCACAGCCACCTTTACGTTTCGTTGTTCTAGACGCTCTATATTTCTCTTTCTTATCAATACAATGTTCGCAGTTTTCACAATTTCCTTGCAACCCTTAAGATGAGTTTCTGTGAGGCTTGCGATGTCCACCCTTGTTTCGTCCATAAATCCTTTCAATATTTATGTTCTGTTTTTCGTTGCCCCTTGTGCATTTCAAGTTCGTTTTCCTTCGGTTTCGCTTGTTTTGTTGTCTTCCGAGAGAGATCCGTTTCCGCCTACCTCTTCTGGTAGCTTCTTGCCCGGAAGCGGTTTGGCTCGGGGGTTTCCAGCTGTGTCAACTGCATGCGTTGGATGACATTTAGCAGCCGTATCGTGTCTGCGATGTTGAAATTTTTTTTTTTGTTAGCTTATTTTGTTCCTATTGTTATTCCTATTGTCATTTAAATTTTGTCCTTTGGGTTCGTTGGGAGATGTTGATGGTAGCATTTTTTTCCGTATTTGCATGTTCCATATTTTGCGTAACTCCTGCAGATGTCCGGGTGGTAGAATTTGCATCTGTCTCCAAATTTACAATGACCATTATTATAGAAGAAATTTCATATTGGCGGATGTTCATATATACACATTGTTATCTTTTAAATTTGCAATTATCTTTTATATAATATCTGCATATAATTCCTTCCCCATATTTACTCGGGACCTTTGTTTTTTGCTCCTTATTGGGGGACAGTTTCACTCCGTTTTCTTGATTGCCCTCTTGTCTTTTCCTATTTGTGCTATTTGTGTTAGTGTCCTTCGTTGGTTGCCCTTATACTATCTGTTGTCTTTATACTCTCTTTCGCCTGCATGCTTTCGGCCTCGTTGTGTGACAGTATTCGATTTTTTCTACTTCGCCTTTCTTCCTTTCTTCTGTTTTCCTCTGTTCTTTATTCCTTATATATATATATATATATATATATATATATATATATATATAATAATAATAATAATAATAACGAGGCGATAAAGTATATTAGAACTAAAGGAAAAGAGAAAAAGTGGTCATAATTTGAAGGAAAAAATTAGAAAAAAAAGGGAGGAAAATTCAATATCTGAAGATATTTCTTTTTACTTTGATTTATAATCTTTGTTTTGGAACAGTTGTTCCCGCCTGCGATGTCAACGAAATAAAAATACTGTTTTTCATGTAAAAACGATATATATACACGTGTTTGTGTGTTTGTAGTGGTGTCGAGCCTTTTTTGTGCATGTGTTCGTACAGTATGTAGTCTTTAAGTTTTTTTTTGTCAGTAAATATGACACATTTTTCGACGTTCTTATTATATATACATGTCCTAAGCGTTTCATTATAAATGCATGTTTTAAAGGGGAGATGATGTGTCTGGCAAAATATCTGGAACAATATTTCGCCATTTTTAATGTTTCGTAGGATACAAAACATTTAACTAAATATACACTTTTACTCAAAGTGTAAAATGCAATAGCGAAAAATTTTGAAATTTTGTTTTTTTATAATAATAAACCTTCGCAATATTAATTAAAGTCTACTGATTGATATGTTCACGCCACTTCAAAATTTTATATTCATACACTTTTGTAAAATCGAAAAGAGTCGGTCAGTCAACAAATTTAGAAAAGAAGATAGTTATTATCAAAATTTTGAGCTTCACATTCGAAAGCAGTGCCATTCAAATAGTGAATTGTAAATGTCACTCCCGGACGTAAATTCAATAATGTATATTTCATGATTCATCATACGCCCACATCTCTGTGTCTCTGTCTCTGTCTCTGTCTCTCAACTTGGACAAATGTAAGGTAATGCGCATAGGTTACTAAAAAACCCGAAGACCGATTACTCTCTCATAGAAAGGAATTTGACTGTGACCGATTTAGAGAAAGACTTAGGAATCTATATCAGTAATGATCTCAAACCGTCAAAGCACTGTGCAGAAGTCGAAAAGAGGGCCCTAAAAATATTAGGTTATATTAAAAGACAGTTCCAGTTTCGGAACAAGGAGACTGTAATGTCTCTTTATAATTCACTAGTAAGACCTCGAATATTGTGCGCAGTTTTGGTCTTTGTCCCTTAGGAAGAATATAAAAAGGTTGGAAAGAATAAAATCAAGGGCTACAAAATTGATCCTTTCAGTGAGAATGCCAAACTACCAACGGAGATTGGAGCACCAAAATCTGTTTACTTTACTAAGAGACCAGGTTGCGCGGTCAGCTTGTTCAAGTTTTCAAGATGCTCAATAGATTAAACAGGGAAGGCTACAAGAACTTATTCTCATTTAATACCAATCTGACAAGAAATAATGGATTTAAATTGGAACTAAAGACACTTAATACCGCTATCTGCGGCAATTTTTTCTCCTATAAAATAGTTAATATCTGGAACCAACTTCCTTCAGAGGTTGTTTCAAGCCAAAGTGTAAATATATTAAAAAATAGGCTGGACAAAGTACTGAATACTCTCATGGTTTAAGACTAAAACATAACATAACATAACTCTGCAAGAGTTCGCCAGCGCGGATTCTATGTGTGCATGCATAATTATAGAGCTATCTTATATATTCTCCACTTTCCTGTAACATTTCCTTGGCTACTTTTCCAGGGTCAAGGTATTTTCTTTAACCTTTTTCCGTACCTGCCTCTGGCAGGGAGGGAGCGAAGGGTGGGGAGAAAGCCTTATACTTTTCTATCCAGTTTTCTACTACTGCTAGAATAGTTGAAAGAAAAATGAACTTGTTTAATAACAGGAGCCTTCCAGAGTGGACCGGAAGGTCTTTGAGGCTTCCTGTTGTTGTAACTCTCTCTCTCTCTCTCTCTCTCTCTCTCTCTCTCTCTGATATTAGAATTACACTCGTGTGTGGTATATATATATATATAATATATCAAAATTAATTATGAGAAGTTGCTTCACATTATTACTTGATCTTGTAGCTGAAGCTCGGGTCTCGGAGCAAACGTGAATGCTCAATATTGAAGATTAATTTTAGAGGATGTGTTGAATGGAACAATATGTTTGTTGAGTTTAGAACTTGGGAATGTTTTTCAAAATTTAAATATTTCTTTCCGGTGCAATTTACGTAAATGCGAAAATTTAGATCATAAAATGAAGCTTCACAAAGCATATGATTTGTTAATTTATTTTTTAATTAATAGCACCAAGGAACTTATCGTGATTGGTATAAGATTGACCATAAAATAATCTATTCGCAACGATTATTGGACTATTGTGGAGAACTGCATAGAATAACCCAAAAAGGTTTTTATCGCGTGGAAACAATTGGGTAAAATTAGATTTTGGGAAAATTTTATTTGAAAAGAACTCGGGTTTTAAAAAGTTTGAAATTTTGTATGGAAAATGAAACCAAGTTAAGAACTGGGATAGATACTTTAATTTGCTTTTGGGAAGTGAGTACGTGCGTTTCTGGCGTAATTTCCTTCGTAACGGCAAAGGTCATATGACGAAGGGGACTCGCAACTTTACGTGGAATTCGAACCACGGGTCGCTACATTATTTGACCGCGGAGGACGGTCGCTCATCCAACTAGTGAACAAACCCAATGTCGCTTAACCTCGCTGATTTAACGGGACGTGATTTACGACGTGGCCACGACGTGACACGAAAGAAGTACGTAATCGATAAATGAGAAGAGCCTTAGGGGAATTTTCTTCAAAGTGATGTTGAATAAGTAAGAACTTGTATATGTTACAGTCAATGTCTAAAATCAGGCAATTTGTAAATTTACTGAAATTTTAGGCAATGTGTCAAATTGATGATGCACACAAAACCTAACCTAACCTAATCTAACCTAACCTTTCTGGTAATGCTGCATATGCATGCCCACTGGTATTTCCAAATATGCTGCCTAAAAATTCATTAGGTTAGGTTTTGTGTGTATATTAATTTGACACATTGCCTAAAATTTCAGTCAATTTACAAATTGCCTGATTTTAGACATTGATTGTAACATATACTAACTTTAGCATTATGTTTTAACAATAAATTTTGTACTATTTCCTGTGAAGTTTCAGTCCAACTTGATCCGAAAGACTTAAGAATAAATTTTAAATTTATTCTTATCGAAATTTCAGTAAAAGTGATGCAAATCGTGTCAAAGAAGCTTTTAAGCAGCTGAATTATAGAGTACGTAACGATGATATCCACTTCATTTAAAATGTCGTTCTCCAGCATGTCTGTCAACTATTTTGAGCAAACTCTCCTCCACTTTTCCGTCTATCATTCAGATGCAGAATCGGTTTAAAAAATAACTGTACGCGTGTAATTCATTATCGGAATAAAAGCGTGAAGCCATTTTTTTAATTCTACTTTATAACTCCGACAATAATGAAAGCACAAATTAGCCCAACTAGAGAAACTAATTTAGTAGCTCTTAAATCTATCTAAACTATCGTTCTATGATGATCTCTTCTAACCCTTTTAATTAAAACGTTTGAATATTGCTTATTATCTAGACTGGAAGACACGTTAAAGAGTGATTCTAATCACTTTTCTTTTTTAAAGAATATCTATGTAATAAAGCTATTTTAATTTTAAAAGAAGTGGTACTAATTTACTTCTGAAGAATCTCGTTTTCTCTCTATATTCCTCGATTTGAACAAGATTTATGACAGGGTGAACCATTTGAAATTATTAAATAAGAGGGAACCTCAGAGTCAGTAAGTTTATCTTATTATTATTAAATAAACTTACTGACTGAGGTTTTCTCTTATCTTATCATTAAATAAACTTACTGACTCTGAGGTTTTCTCTCATCTTATCTTATTATTAAATAAACTTACTGACTCTGAGGTTTTCTCTTATCTTATTATTAAATAAACTTACTGACTCTGGGGTTTTTCCTTATCTTATCTTATTATTAAATAAACTTACTGACTCTGAGGTTTTCTCTTATCTTATTAAATAAACTTACTGACTCTGAGGTTCCCTCTTATCTTATACAGTATATGCAAAGGTGGGCAGTTGCGCCGCAAAAAGTTGCGGCGCAACATTTTTGGTTGCGCTTGCGCTTGCGCCGCACATTTTAACAGAGAGTTGCGGAATTGTTTGCGGCGCAACTTATATATGCAGTTTCAAGATTAGCGCGCAACGCGCAACATTTAATATTACTTCTCTGTAAAAATAACCCAAGCGAATGTAACTTAAATATTTTTATCTGGCAACACTGCACTTCAATTGTTTACATTCAGTCACATTCTCAATGCGCCAGTATCACTGTCTGACTTTCTGTTGTTTTCGTTTCATTTTACTTTTTAGTACTAGTACTAGTATTATGGATCGTTTTGTGGTGTCTGTGGCCGACAGCACTGATTCTGCCGACCAGGACATGGACAGAGAGGTTGAAGTGACTGAGAATGTTGACAGCCGTTCCCCTGAGACTGAAGCAAGTGTCAGTGAGGTTTCCGCTTCAGGATCGGGGGCCCCTACCGTTAACCCCTGGCCTTACTTGGCCGACTTTTTTGAGTTCAAGGGTCAGGCCCAGGCACAGGGCCACACGGACAACTTCCTGTACGAGTGTGTCCGCTGCAGGCCCAATAAGAAGGTCTTCTCAGCCAACAAGAAGTCAAGATACAGCCTCCGGAAGCATATGGAGAGTAAGCACGGTTACTGCCTTCAGAAGTTTTTGGACTGCTGTATGGACGGGACAGTTTCCTGGACCAGAGGCCGGAGAAAAATATCGCGAGGAACGTGTTCACTTGCAAGGAACTGACAGACCTCTTTGTGCAGTATAACACACCCATTCCCTCAAGTGCGGCTGTAGAACGTCTGTTCTCTTTGGGGAAGGATGTTCTGAAGCCAAAACGGGCTGGACTCTCCGATCCACACTTTGAGATGCTGGTGTTCATGAAGGGGAACCTGGCTCTTATGTAGTGATTTTTTTGCATTTATTATATATTGTAATAAAATATTGATATTATCTTTTTCTGTATCAGATATATTTTGTTTAACTTGTAAAAATGCTTTTTATTTTAATATTATTTTATTTATTTTTCAAAAGTTGCGCGTTGCGGTTGCGCTTGCGGCCCAACTTTTTGAAAAGGGTTGCGCTTGCGCGTGCAGCGCAACTATTTCAGCAGAGTTGCGGTTGCGGCTGCGGCGCTACAAAAATCGTTGCGCGTGCCCACCACTGAGTATATGGTGTCATGTAAATCGGTTAATGTACTCTTATTAGAAAATAATTTCACCTTTGAAAGTTGACCGTATGGAAAATGGAGAAAGCTAAGCTCAGAAGTATAATGTCTTTTTCGCTTTTTGCTTTCTATATAACGATATTAGTAAAGAAAGTACAAAAATAAAGCTGGGTTGTAAATTGAGGGTGAATTTAGTTGGAATCATTATAGGTCACCGTGATAACATTATCCCGCTTACTCCGAATCCAAAAGCTTGCAAACAATAATTAACACCTATTTCAAATTAATAATTACACTATTATGAACAATGATTAATCACAATTAAACGGTTTGCGTGAATAATCTTTCGACCAACTACCCTTTTTCGTTAAATAATGTTTAATTAACTATAGTAATTACGTATAAATATCTAAGTGTTACGTTTGTTGAAGCATAAAATACACTAAGCATGGGTTTTATCGTCAATTCACTTCATTGTCTCGAAAGATAAATTTATGTTCAGAAAGTGGCTTTCTTCCCTGTTTAAATATTAATCCCAATAAGGTTTTATGAAGTTGAGTTATGGCATAATAATGACAGTTGTTCGCGAGTATTACTAAATTGCTCTCTCGCATACCATACAGCCATTAAAAAAAATGTTAAATATTTCACCAAAATTTAAGTACGTTTAATTTATTCTAATTTCTTCAAATTATTTAATAAATTATGAAGCAAAAGAGCTTCTCTTCGCAAAAAGTTCTTTTACGGAAGAAGTATTTGATTTTATGGGCATAAAATATAGTTTTGAATTTTTCTCATTTATTTAAAACTATTGACTATATGCAAACTTTGAATTCTTCCTATCAGGTTAATGGCTCTGTATTCAATAGTGATTCTAGTTTAGTCGTAGCTGGCACTGATAATGTAGAGAGAGAAGGACGAAAGGATGCACCAAAATTTTCTGCATTTATAATTATGCCAAAATATTCTTAACTTTATTTTAACTTCTTATGCATATATGTATGCTGCACTTATATATATATATATATATATATATATATATATATATATATATATATATATACAATGCGAGAGAAAAAGAGAGAGAGAGAGAGAGAGAGAGAGAGAGAGAGGGAAAAAAACACCCTATGATCAAACGTAATGTGCCTCGGACACCGAGTGTAAAATATTATTTTCCATCTCATAATTTTTAACAGAATTCTTTATTGTTACTGAAATGGCTGACGTTATGCAATAAATCTTATTTTATAAAATATGTCGCGTTCATATTTTTACTGAAAAATACTATTATTTTGAAACTGAAATTCTGTATTTAGGATGACTATTTTCGAAGTGACTCAAAACTACACTCCCCTCACCCTTATTTTATTTTGGTACATAATATGAGAACAAAATCGTTAGTTTCAATTATTTTGTTGTACAGTATTACGATCTTTGCAGTTTGTTGAATACGCTGCGGGTACTTCCTATAGTTTGATTTTTCTTTGTTTACTGTTAAAGTTCCAGCTCTACATTTTAGTACACAATACCTTATACATACAATAACGGAATTTCCCAAAGGAATTTTTAAGAAATGCGAAGTTCTGTTTAGACTTCTTTTTTGGGGAATTCCAGTTTAGGAGCTCAAAATTGAAAATAATTAAATTTTATCACAAAGAGTGTCTTCATTTGTAAGTTTACTCATTAAATAATATATATATAAATAAAATAATCATTCTGGTTCCCTCACGAGGTGTATTGTTGAATACACGAAAGGCTTTGGAATAATTTTTTCTTTTTCCTTGTGAGTTTGCATCAGTCATTCATTTCACGTGTTTAAGAGTGAAAGTCATCATATATGTATATATACTGTATATATATGATCCCATATACGGTATTTTACGCCTCATAAGACGCTACAAGTGGTAAGACGCACCCTATATTTAGCAAAGAATATTTAGGAAAAAAATATTTCGAAGATTAATCAGCCTGACAAGAAATATATTCCCATAACTTTATTAAAAAAACATTAAACAAAACAATAACATATGAGCCCTCAAGGGATTTTTGGAGACGTTTTTCAGGAAAAAAGTGGCATCTTATGAGGCGTAAAATATGGTATATGCACCTTTGGTAAACTTTGGTTTTTCTTCTGCCCGAATTGTTCATTCTGACGAAGGTCAAGCTTTTCACTCCACCTTAGACCTACAGTTTAACATGGAATCCGAACCACGCCCCACCAGCAGTCCAGCGTCTTAACCACTAGGCCACCCAGGGTACCCATTTATCTACCAACTACTTTCTTTATTGTGTAGAAGGATGAACAGCTGGGTTTTGCTGCACGCCGGCTGCCGTCACCAGGTCTCGATCCCGAGGCCGATGGATTCGTAGCCAGCGACGCTAACCACTACACCACCATATATATATACACACTCACACACACCACATATATACTCTGTATAATTAAATGTAAAATAGGGAAATGAATTGGCAGCTGAATGCAGGAATGACCCCAGTCAAACCTTTTAAATACAAAAGCAATCTTTTTGTTCGATAGGAAGCCTTTGCAATTACTTAAATATTGAGTGCTTTTAATTTCGAATATATACAAGCATACATGGATATATATATATATATATATATATATATATATATATATATACATTTTTTTTATTTCATGTGTGTGGGTGTGTGTAATGCACAATATTTATTAACCAGTGTTCATAAAATAGATTAAATGTTGGCACGAAACTACAATTTTTACATTTTTATATATTTTTAGTTCATGGCAATTAAGTCTACTAATAAAAAGAGTTCAATCTATAGAAGTTACTCGAGTATACCTCTCAACGTAGTTGTATGATGTACTGTGGCACCTCAGCGGGTAAATGCGAGTTATGTCTTCTTTTAGGTTCTTTGTAACAAGGTTAATATATTTCTTAAAAGCTTCGAATTCACTTATTTCCTTCTCCTAAACACACACACACACACACACACACACACACACCACACATATATATATATATATATATATATATATATATATATATATATATATATAAATAATTAATTGAATTTGAATGCTCAGAATTTTGTTTTCTGAAGAACGAAAATTTCGTCTTGACGATGATGATGCAGGAGACGATGAAGGCGAATTAATCGAAAGGATCTAAAGCCCCCTTCGTTATATACATAGTTCCCATTGAGTCCTATGAAAAATTATTGCGTGCCAAGACACCTCACTTGTTTATGGAGTGCCAAATAGGGTCATAAATTAGACATCGAATGCTTGTGCAGGTGTGAAAAGAGAACTTAAATTAGTCTCAGAGAAGTTGCGTTGCTCTCTGTTCCCTAAAAAGAAACATAGTCGGGGGAAATACACATTTGTGATTAATACTAGGGGCACTCATTATATTTTTCCCAACCCTTTTTTCTTAGCTAAATAATAGGCCATGGGGCTGAAATGTCTTTTGGGCCGTAAGTTTGAACTTTCTGCGATTCACATAATCGGACTTTTTCTACTTTGAACCTCCCCTCCTTGTATAAGACCGCTTTTAAACGTCCTTGTATAAAACCGATGGTTAACGCAGTTTCAAAAACAAAACGTTTACGGAGATGCTGTTGTTGATCGAAACACAGTTGGACGCTGGTCCAAACGTGTGAGATCATCGGAGAGAGGGAGAGCCAGCCTCGATGATGAGCCACGCAGCGGTCGCCCGGCATCGGCTGTGACATCTCACGCTGTGCAACGTGCTAACAGCATCATTCGAGCGAATCGGAGCGTCACATACAAGGAGCTATCACTGGAGCTAGGAATTAGTGAAGGAAGTGTGAATACTATAATTCAGCAACTGGGATATTCAAAAGTGTGTTCACGGTTTGTTCCTCGCCAACTGACTGAAGATCACAAAGTCCAAAGAAAAGAAATTGCTTCCAAGTCGTTGGTTCGATACGAGACAGAAGGAGATGACTTCCTTTCACGAATTGTGACTGTGGATGAGACTTGGGTACACACTTTGAATTTGAAACAAAACGCCATTCCATGGAGTGGCATCACGCAGACTCCCCACGCAAAAAATAGTTCAAAATGGCTCCTTCTGCAGGAAAGGGTATGGCCACCATCTTCTGGGACATGAAAGGGGTGATTCTGGTGGACATTATGAAGAAAGGACAAACAATCAACTCGGAGGCATATATTGCTACCCTACAGAGACTCCAGAGACGTATAAAGCGAGTTCGACCAGAGAGAAAACTGTAAGACGTCCTTCTTTTGCACGATAACGCAAGACTACACAACATTTTGCAAACAAGAGAGGCCATCACAAAAATGCGCTTGACTGTGTTACCCCACCCCCCATACAGCCTGGATGTGGAACCTTCAGACTTCCATTTGTTTGGGCCAATGAAGGATGCTATTCGTGGAAGAAAGTTTCAGAGTAACGATGAAGTTGTTGAGGTGGTTAAGAGGTGGCTCCAGCGGAAACCAGCGGACTTTTACCAGGAAGAAATAAAGGCCCTTGTTTCGAGGCAGGGGAAAGCCGTAGAAAAGGATGGAGACTATGTGGAAAAATAAAAACTTGTAAAAAAGGTATGTAACTGCTTGTGTACAAAATTTGTGGAACTTACAAGGAAACTTGGAAAGGAAAAAAAAGGTGGGGCAAAATATTTTGAGTGGCCCTCGTAAATATCGCAACAGACGGAAGGAAAAGAAAGTATTCGTCAATTTGCTTGTACAGGTCGAGCCAAAAGGCTTTGGCTGCTGGGGCACCCGTATATGTAACAGGATGGCGCAAAAGTCAGGAGTGAAAGAAACCAGAGACAATGGACTTTTCGTTCCATGGCCGCCGCTATATTATTTTTTTAGTTAAAAATGTATAAATTTTTCAGTTAAAACATTTATAATTTATGCAAGGATGACCCTTTGACTCCTGACCTTTGCGCCACCCTGCAAAAGTAAGGAGACAAAGGGGGCTTCATTGCATAATTTATACATGTTTTAACTAAACAAATAATTTTTAGTTAAAAATAGGGGCAGCATAGAACTAGAAAGGAAACGATTTATGCTCTCTGGCTCCTGTGACTCCTGACTTTTGCGGCACCCTCTGTGTGTGTGTGTATATATATATATATATATATATATATATATATATATATCCCACTGACTAGACACCATCTACGACAAAAATAGCCTGAACACAACGCAGACCGTTAAAAATTGGTGGAGTGCATTGTGTTTCCCCCAACCTGCATTGATGGGGATCAAATTCAATATAAAAATCAGCATACATTTGCACACCGATAATCCTCTTCGATTTGGGACCAACTGTGCCACGTTCTGTATTAATCTTCTCCCTGTCCTTTAAGCTTTAATGGAAATAATGTCCCAAAACGGGACTTTAGTATGTTGACCGGTTTTGCGGTATATATTATTCTTGAATTTGACATTATATATATATATATATATATATATATATATATATATATATATATATATATATATATATATAAAATTATTCTTGAATTTGACATTATACGAGGGCCACTCAATATATTTTGCCCCACCTTTTTTTTTTCTTTCCAAGTTTCCTTGTAAGTTCCAGAAATTTTGTACACAAGTAGTTACATACCGTTTTTACAAGTTTTTATTTTTCCAGTCTCCATCATTTTCTACGGCTTTCCTCCACCCCGAAACAAGGGCCTTTATTATTTGCTTGTAAAAGTCCGCTGGCTTCCGCTAGAGCCACCTCTTAACCTCCTCAACAACCTCATCGTTACTCTGAAACATTCTTCCACGAATAGCATCCTTCATTGGCCCAAACAAATGGAAGTCTGAACGTGCCAGATCCGGGCTGTATGGAAGGTGGGGTAACACAGTCAAGCGCATTTTTGTGATGGCCTCTCTTGTTTGCAAACTGTTGTGTGGTCTTGCGTTATCGTGCAAAAGAAGGACGTCTTCCAGTTTTCTCTCCGGTCGAACTCGCTTTATACGTCTCTGGAGTCTCTGTAGGGTAGCAATATATGCCTCCGATTGATTGTTTGTCCTTTCTTCATAATGTCCACCAGAATCACCCCTTTCATGTCCCTGAAGATGGTGTCCATAAACCTTTCTGCAAAGGGAGCCATTTTGAAATTTTTCTTGCGTGGGGAGTCTGCGTGATGCCACTCCATGGAATTGCGTTTTGTTTCAAGTTCAAAGTCGTGTACCCAAGTCTCATCCACAGTCACAATTCGTGAAAGGAAGTCATCCCCTTCTGTCTCGTATCGAACCAACGACTTGGAAGCAATTTCTTTTCTTTGGGGTTTGTGATCTTCAGTCAGTTGGCGAGGAACAAACCGTGAACTCACTTTTGAATATCCCAGTTGCTGAATTATTGTATTCACACTTCCTTCACTAGTTCCTAGCTCCAGTGATAACTCCTTGTATGTGACGCGCCGATTTGATCGAATGATGCTGTTAGCACGTTGCACAGTGTGAGCTGTCACAGTCGATAGTGGGTGACCGCTGCGTGGCTCATCATCGAGGCTGGCTCTCCCTCTCTCCGATGATGTCACACGTTTGGACCAGCGTTCAACTGTGTTTCGATCAACAACAGCATCTCCGTAAACGTTTTGTAGACGTTTGAGAATATGTCCAACTGTTTCCTTCTCTGTGGTTAAGAACTCGATAACAGCTCTCTGTTTACGACGCACATCACTGTCAGATGCCATTTTCGAAACTGCGTTAACCATTGGTTTTATACAAGGAGGGGAGGTTCAAACTGGAAAAATCCGGTTATGTGAATCGCAGAAAGTTCAAACTTACGGCCCAAAAAACATTTCAGCCCCATGGCCTATTATTTAGCTAAGAAAAAAGGGTGGGGCAAAATATATCGAGTGCCCCTAGTGTATATATATATATATATATATATATATATATATATATTTAAAATGTCACTTATGGAAATAAAATTTAATAATAAAATTTAAACTTGATAACTTTTTTTTTTTTTTAATTTTGAAAATTTATTGCATTAATGGCAAACTCCCCCCAAAAATTAAAAAAATAAAATTCAGAATTTTATTAACTTTTTTAAAATTTTTAAACTGCAAAAAAAGATTTTTTTTCTATTTTATTTTTAGTTTTTTCTTTGGAAATGGGGTGGAGTGGGGGGGGGGGAGATATAGTGCTATTTAATTTTTTTTTCAATTTTGACCCGCCCACAATAAAAAAAATTATAATAAGCAACTTTTTTTTATTTGCCTGCCCCCCCTGCACCCCCCGAAAAAAAAACCGTGATGAGGGAAAAAAACATTTTTAAAAATTGTTTTAAATATTTCCAGTTCTCTCCATTACGTGAAATTAAATTTATTCGCAAAATAAATTGATTTGTATGTATAAGAAAGTCGTAAACATACAGGGTGGTCCAAGAAAGCTGTTAAAAAAATAATGTACAATAAATTATTTTTGGGAACGCCATTTTTTTTTGGTTAACCTTGTATTTTGACAAATGTTAGTTAGTCGAACTATGAGGACTAATCCGCGTATGGCATCGATAGAGTGTAATCAAAGCTAAAATCCTATTTTCACCAAGAAAAAAATTATATCGTAGGATTTGAGTTAGTCTTATTAGATAATACGATTCAAAGTGAATCTTATATGAATTTTTCCCCTCAACCCCAGCGAAGTTTCCCCTTATGGAAAATCTCCGAGTTAAGCGGCAAAATAATTGTATTACACAGTTTGAGGGGACGGGCTTAAAGAACTTGCGACTGGCGACCCTGTTTCTATGTTCATTTAAAAACAATTGCCTTCGCGTCTCGTGCCCAAGTGCCGCGTTGCAGCCGCGTCTCTGCCGCGACCCTCCGCTGTTTTAACGAGTGCCGCGTTGAAAAGCTCTTAATTGGTCTGTCTGGCGTCTCCAAATGGCAATTTGTTTCTTTTTTTTCTTGTTTACAACGTGATAAATATTCGTCGGTGAAGAACTCGACTCGAATCGACGTTAAAAGTGCGATTTGGTGGGAACCAAATTTCCCCTCTCCAGATGGTGCGGAGGGGAACGGATGAGGACATTTATAACGACCTGGGATTACACACGAGGTCCTGTAATATATATGACTATAGTTAATACATAATATAAACATTTATAGAAAAAAGTTTCAAAACATTACATCCACAGAACCGATTTATGACATTGTTTAAAAAAATTGCCCGAGCTTCCTTTTTAAATTCTGTCTGTCTGTCTGTCTGTCTGTCTGTCTGTCTGTCTGTCTGTCCATCTCTTTCTCTCTCTCTTCGAAATATAAAAAGAAAAGTTTCATTAGATATCTACATCAAAAAATATTGGTGAAGCACCAAAATATGTAAAAAGAAAGATTTCTATTTTCTTTCCCATAAAACAGTGCCTGGAAGGAAGAAGATTACCCGATTAATAAATGCACGAACATGATCGCAGCTCAACACCTTCGGATGGTTTACGTTTTGCTCGCGAGAGATGCATTCACTCGTATCTCTTCATTCGTTCGTTTACTCCTATTGAGTTATAATGAAGCGAGAGATAAATAGATAGAGAGATCTTTAGGCTTTACTGGGATCTCAGATTAGAGATAAAATACATGACAGTATAAGTTACGTTTAAATTATGATTAATACACAAACGAACTAATAATAGTGGAAATACACATTAATCTTAAATAATAATAATAATTATTATTATTATTATCATTATTATTATTATTATTGATATAAGACAAATACAAAGTCATCAATATCTACAATAATGACGTTGTCTGTATTTGTTCCATATTTCTAATAATAACTTCTTATTATTGTGTGTGTGTGTGTGTGTGTGTGTGTGTGTGTGTGTGTGTGTGTGTGTAGAGTGACATCTACTCTGTATTAATCCCAAATATGAAGAAAAACGCACAAGTCGGAAATTACTCAAACACTCGTATTAACGCGCCATGTAAGTTCATAAGATAAATCATCCTAGTATGAGAATTGACAGATCTACAGCGCCCAAATCCCCAGTCTACCCACAAAGATGGGGGCTGGGCGTGACCTCCGACTTAGCTGAGCCCGAGCATTATGAGTATAGGTAACCGGCCAAACTCAATCCGAGGAGATTGAAAGAGTCGAACCCAGAACCTTTTCGTTTCAGGTCAAGCAACAAATTGAAAAAAGAGTCGTTAAGCATTATTTTTCATATTTATTAAACTATTCAAAATTCACATTGTATCAGATTCTCGGAGACACTGACATTGACGCTGGACCTCCAACTGTTCTGTATTCTGTGTACGCGCTTTCCTTTCTTCCGTAACTCAAGACGTTTTTGTTGTAGCGTATATCAAATCTATAAACTGAAAGAGTCTGATACGTTATCTAAATGCCATGTTACCTTAATTTAACGTAAAGAGAAGAATTTTGCGTTGAAAACAAACGTATGGATTTTGTATTCACTGCAGCGAAGATTCATTATTTATTCCTTTCGGAATTTTAAGGAACATTTGTAAACAAACAGTTTGGTGTAAACAAAAAATTTACACCGAAGAGGTAAATAGTTTATTTATGTAAATTTTATAAAATATACATCGATATATTATTATAAAAGTTCGGATCTTTTCCTTTACAGTACTCCTAATTTCTTCTTTCCAGTTAGCAACAATTTTGACATAGACAACAGACACAGAAAAGCACAACAGACAACAAAAAAACGAACAAAAAATATAAAATAATGTATTAGTTTCCCGGTGGCCAGAATCCAACAATATTCAACAATTATTGAATGCCCGGTTAGGTCAACTGTACGCCCTTGACAATTGATTAGGTTAAGTCGTGATATTTTCGTTAGTTTTAACGAAAATATCACGACTTAACCTAACCAATGGTCATGGCCGTACAGTTGACCTAACCAGGCATTCATTAATTTTATGGGGTGCTATAAAAAAAAGACCCAAAAGTTCTTTTGTAAAATTAATAAAAATTAAAAAACAAAAATTAGATAATGATAAAATAAAGATTTGAAGTCCCATACATAATTATTTGAAAGTTACTTTCAGCCATACACTAACGAAGGATTCACTTGTGTGGAAGAAAGTATTTTGCACACATCATTTCTTTTCACAACAAATATTACACCCATGTAATGTACTGAAACAGTATATGTATTTATACTTTTTTGGGGGGGGGGGAGCTTGCTTAGCCCCCTTCGCAACATCTAAGGTTATATGACAGAGGGGACCTACAACTTTACGTGGGATCTGGACCACGGGTCGCTACATCATATGAACACAGCAGACATCTGGATGGTCACCCATCAATCTGCTCTCCAGACCACTGTCGATTAACTTTGCTGATCTAACGGGAAGAAGTGTTACGACGTGGCCTTGACGTAAACCAACATATATTTACTTGGTCAAGAATTTGGCACTAATGCCAATGCCATTTTATATGAAACATTAATTTCATAAACTACAAATGTATGTATGAATGAAATATATATATATATATATATATATATATATATAGATATATATATATATATATATATATATATATATGTGTGTTTGTGTGTGGTGTGTACACACTATATATATATATATCTGTACGTATGTAAGTATGTATGGATAGATGGAAAGACAGATATCATTTTATGATTATGTGAAGTGAAAACAAATTTAAATATTTGTTCATGAAATACAAAAGTAAATTAAATCTTTGACAGACCCGTAAGAAGCGTAAGTGGCACTCGTTATTCACCCTTTGTATGTGTGATACATATACACAAACAAGTGAGAGAACGTGAGTCATTTTCTCATTAATATTCATGAATCGCTCGACTGGTACAACCTCTCATTATAGGACCAAGTTCACTCTAAGAATACATCCTTGTAATTAGTCGAAACCGTTCTGCTAACTGGCTGACTTCCATTTAATTGGCTAAATGATCTTTAGCACCGCTATCTACGTATCTATCTATTTATCTATCTATCTATCTATATGATGTTGGACCTTAATGAACAATGTTTCATATTATTAAAATTAATTAGAAAATGCAAAATATTAATCAAGTCCTGCAAATACTTCATTTTTAATTAAAACTTTGACTGTTTTGCATAGAAGTTCTTTAATGAAATGAAGTATTAATATTCGGAGAAGTTGGCCCAACACCCAAAAGTACTGTTACTTTAGTTAACAAAGTGTCACTTTAGTTAAAGAATGCTGTTACTTTAGTTAACTTTAGTTAGAGAAATTTCTTTATAATTAAGGCTCTATGATAAAATTCCAGTTAATAATAAGTCAAGAGGGCCAGAAACTGGCGTACTGCTCAGTCCAACTAATGAGGCCCATTGCGCTAATTCCTAGACTATTATTAAGTAGCACCATTAAGAGAATCAAACCCCAGACCTTCGCTTATACAGGGAATCAGTGTTGCCTACTGAGCAACCAGTACTGGCTATAACTCCACCTAGTTTAAACATCAAACATTGATGTTTGCATTTTACTTTAATGCATTTCCAATCATTTTTAATCTCAGTTTTAAGTAAATGGAAAGTTGTTTGATCAATCTCGGATTATTCACGCAACGGAGATTAAAGAATAACATTAGCCAGTGAAACACTCAATATAATGAAAAAACATTAACTCAATTTTGAAGAGGGATTTTGACGATGTCATTATTATTATTAAATTTATAAATATGAAAACGATAAAGACATTAAAGTATTGCAAAATAATAATGATAATAATGATAATAATAATAAATGTAGCCAAAATTATTCACAATTTAATTAATCTAAAGGAAGGCATTTTATTCTGAACAAATCAGTTATATTGGAACGAGGAGAGTGTCAACAGCATTTAGGAAGATGTTGACAAACCTCCTCCTCCTCCTTATGTGGCCTCAAATAAAACCCCATAATTTTTGTAGTTAAAAGAACTCTTTAAATTAATTACTTAGTGTCGTAATTCTGTTCTTGAAAAAAATGACATTTAATCCCTAACTAAAAAAAAAAAATTAAATAAATCAAACTGTTGATCAAAGACTCAAACACTGAAACGTTGAAGTTCGTTGTTCAAATTTCATACATTTTCTCTTGTTTCCTCAATTAACCATATAAGGTTAAAAAGATAAAGGTTAAAATAATAATAATAATCATCGTCATTATCATCGTCATTATCATCGTTATTATCATAATAATTATACCTCATCGCCTTATTTGAAACTCCTCCCTTTTAATTACATTGATAATTAACGTAAATGCAGTTTAATCAAGCACAAATATAAAACATGGTCTGGCTGTAGCAATTAACGCGTTATATCCAAACTTTATAATTTTAAAAATAATTAACCTAATTGCGCAATGCATAGCAATGAAGTTATATAATTTGTCGTATTACGCGTTCAACCAATATCGTTAATAAAATTTTTATTTTTTATTTTTGTGGATATTAAAATTTTATTTAATAAAATGAAATAATGAATATTTTATTTTTTTCTTATTTTTTTCGAGAGAATATTTAAGATTTAATTAAAATTTATGGTAAGTTAATTAAAAGAGAATTATGTTAATGTACCGTGATGATGTTTGGGATACGCCCTTTTGAATGAATTTTCCAGAAGCGGGAAGTTGAGCGCGGTCGAATGTTGTATCAATATAATTTAATCTTATTTAACCTCGCTTAATCCATTCTAATTCATAATCTAACTTAACCTAGCCAAACCTAACCTCAATTAACTTATATATCCTGTGAGGCTATTCTAATTTTTCACATTTAAAAGAAATGGCTTAAGAAGGTTTATGAAATGTGCTTTGTCTGCGCATGCGTGTTGGCCTTGTTTCTGTTAGTTCAAAATTTTTAGTTTATGAGTAGAAGTACTCATTTAATTATAATGACATTAAGGACATTATAATTAGTTATCTAATATTGCAGAGCACTGTCAGTTCAGTGTATAAAAATTTAATAAACCAAAAATGACTAAGTATGAAAAGAAGAACATGCTAAAGTTTGGTTACCTATAATCAAAATTTGCATTTATATATAATATATATATATATATATATATATATATATTATACACACACAGACACACAGTATATATATATATATATATATATATATATATTATATATATATATATATATATATATGGGCCGTTGGATTCGTAGTCAGCAATGCTAACCACTACACTAGAAGTGAAAGGAAAACATATACTGTAGAGCACATCTTATAACATTACTCGTAACACATGTCTTTTTGCAATAAAAGTTTCCTATCCTTCCTATATTCCTGGACTTTTGACTCACCCTGTATATATATAGTAAAGTGTCATGCGACCAACCCATCATTTTCCTTATATTTCTTCATCCCCGATTCTAACTCCGACTCGACTGCGTGCAAATATAAAAGCGGTTTTGCCACACCCGCATTCAGAAGTTTTGGACCCGGAGTGGTGATTTCTCCGTGATTGGCTCGCTATGAAGTCTCGTATTAATGGTCGTCTGCCATAGTTGGGAGTGGCCTGGTAGATAATAATGGTTTTAGGACAACATAAGGAGCAGGTTTTAGGACACCAGGTTTTAGGACACCATTATTAAGGACCAGGTTTAACCATATAACTCAGTGAGTCACATTAGACGTTAAATGCAAAAAACTTCACTTTTTTCTACGTGAAGGTCAAAATATGAAAATAAAAACCCACTCTAATAGACAGAGTTTATTTCCACGACAGTTTCGACGCCCACTGGCATCCTCCTCGGGTGGATACAGAAACACGAATGAACAAAAACAAGAGGGAAAAACAGTCCAGGGACCGACCGTTAAGAAATTCGCACCTAGGTTAGATCCCATTCTCCCGACACCGGAAGGGCATTTTCATTAAGTACATTCGCGCAAATTTAAAACTATCTTCCTGTTCTAAACATACAGATTCTATTATATTTTTTTTACATAATTATTGAATTTATTATTAATTTTATTACATTTACTATTGCATAATTATTTATTACAGAAATTATAAATTTATTATTACATTGGTTATTACATTATTGTTTATTATACAGAACTCATAAACCGAAAAACGAATGAAAAAAGCCGATTAGGAAACAATGCAGAGAAATTCGCACCTAGGTTAGATACCGTTCTCCCGACACTGGAAGGGCATTTTATTATTACAGGGTCCGCTTATAAGTACATTCCCACAAATTAAAACTATCTTCTTGTTCTATACATACATATTCTAATATTTTGACATAATTACTGCATTTATTATTACATTTACATTTTTTTTAACATTTATTATTATTACCTTTACCCTAATTATTAAATTTATAATATTACCTTTATTATTACATCTGTTGCATTTATATTTATTTCCATATTTATTACTTCCATTATTACATTTACTAAAGGCGAGTAAGGAAACATTCCAATCCAGAGACATTTAAGAAATTCACACTTAGGTTCGAACACGTTCCCACGACTCCGTAAGGGATTTTTTTTTTACCAAGAATCTCATTAAAGAGTCTAACTTATAAGTACCTTCGCACAAATTAAAATTATCTACTTTTTCTATACACACAGATTCTATTATTTTTCTTTTGACATAATTATTACATTTATAAAGTACCTTACTCGATTCCCAATCTATAGCATGATTATTTTGGCTGTCTATTAGAGTGGGTTTTTATTTTCACATTAGACGTTATAAGCTTCGACTCAACTCGTATCATTTCTGATCATCCCTCGAAGCACTGCGTGTTAATAATACCTACTGAGGAACTACCCGTTACTGACAACCTAACCTTCTCAAGGAACAATCCTCCAACAACCAAAACATCGAACCCACGGAAAGAAGACGCCGAAATTAATCTCCTTTAAAACAACATACATTTTATATATATATATATATATTATATATAATATATATATATATATATATATATATATTGTGTGTGTGTGTGTGTGTGTGTGTGTGTGTGTGTGTGTGTGTGCTTTGTAGTTTTAGTATATTTCCCTTATTACTATTGATACTGATATCCGATATTTGTGGTCGAATTTCTTTCTCCTCTCTATTTACAGAAATTTCTGATGGTACGTAAGATCACTCTCAACTAATCAAGATAAGAATTATAGTTCGTTGATGGGGTTGTGTAACCTCCTTCGCAGCATCTAAGATCATATGACGGAGGGGACCTACAACTTGACTTACGGCTTTACGTGAGATCCGAACCACGAGTCGCTACATAACCCGGACGCGGAGGAGGGCAGCCTCCCATCTAACTACTCTTTAGACACAATGTGGCTTAACTTCGCTGATCGATGGGAAGCGGCGGTGTTACGAGTTTACGACATAGGCCAAGATGTAGCCCCTAAGAATTATAGGTAACAATAATTAAAATAATTCAAATATTATGAAAGGAGTGAATCTAAAATTCAAAATCATATTTTACAGAACCAAAACTGTAACATCAATTAACTTTCTTCTATGTAACTTTTACTCATTACTGTAGACGAAGATGAAAAGCATCCAGACTCTAAATAACGCAAATTAAAATTTTAAATTCACCATTTATAAAGATAGATTCGTGTTGTGGTCTCCTCAATTACTTTTCTCAATTTCAAATAATTTTCCAATTATGGAAAGGAAACTTTATCCTTTTGTAATCAGATTAGAAGTGGATAACATTTCTTCAACTGTAACTTTCGTGTTTCAATACTATTTTATTAACTATTTTATGAATAAAATACGAATATAGCTTCACTGAATTATAGATTGCTTTGTAAAGTTCTCTCTCTCGTCTTCGCTCATATATATATATATATATATAATACACACACACCTTTCAACCTTTCAAATGTTCCTTGCGATGATTCCTCACTTCACGAATGTCAGGCTTGTCACCCATCCTATATATAACCTTTGGTTAGCTTTCGCCCGAATTGTTCATTCGGACGAAGGTCAAGCTATTTTTACTCCACCTTAGCCTACAGTTTAACGTGGAATCCGAACCACGCCCCACCAGCAGCCCAGCGTCTTAACCACTAGGCTAAGACTACCAACCACTTTCTTTATTGCGTGGAAGGATGAATAGCTGGGTTTTGCTGCGCGCCGGCTGCCGTCACCGGGTCTCGATCCCGAGGCCGATGGATTCGTAGTCAGCGACGCTAACCACTACACCACCGAGACGCATATATATATATATAGAGAGAGATTTTAATAAAATTTCTTCCTTTGAAGATTGCCGACCACAGATTTTAAAATGAGAAGGTAATATTTTTCTCAGTAGTAAATTTCGATGAAATATGAATCATGGTACAACAGTCGATCACTGAATGGACTGGCGAATTATTAAAAAAAATGTCAATATACGTAATAAATGTTTACATGTGCATTACCATTATATATATATATATATATATACGTATATACCCCGCAAGGGGGTTCTAAGCTCGTGCTCTTGAGTGCTCTTTGTGCTCGTTTGTACGTGCTTGTTCCTGGAGGTTTCACGTGCGCCCTCCCGGCCCTAGCACCCAAGGATGATGGGGCTCGTCCCTGCAGTCCTTGTCATCCTTGGTCTTTTTCCACTTCGACTGTCCCCTCCACCCTCTCTTTTTCCTCTGTCTTTCCTCTCACTTTTTCTTTGTTTTTCCGCCAAGATATGCCCTTTTAAATAGAGGCGAATCGGTTCTTCCCGAACTTTAAAAAAAAAATAAAAAAATAAATAAAAATATACGTATATAATGTCAATAAACTTGCACTGTGCACAATATGTACATCAAGGAAGGATTGTGAAAAAAGTAGCTACTAATATTTTGCCCTCACAGAAAAAAAAGTAATTGGTAGCAGTTACGAATATTCATGATTTTATTTTTTTTGTATCAAGTTACAGTTACAATTACTCAGCCGGAAAATGTAACTAGTTATCGCTAAAGTTTGTCAAAAAAGTACCGACTACTGAGTAACTAGTTACGTCACAGCACTGTATATATATATATATATATATATATATATATATATATATATATGGAATTGAACTCAGAATGGTCCCCTGGGTTTTTTTATGACAACACAGACCGTGCATGGAACAAGGAACTCTTCTGGGAAAATTAAATCCACGATAGTCCGAATAAGTAATGGTCACTCGTACAGAGGCCCCAAAAATATAGCTTCCCTCACCAGCTATCTGCAAAGCAGATAGGATCCAGCTTTGGGACAGGATCTAGGCCTCTAGGGTGAGGGAAGCTATATTTTTGGTGCCTCTGTGCGAGTGACCCGTTGCCCACGTTGGGCTAACATCATCAAAAAGAAAAAACCATCGTGTTTGTCATTTACCATTACTTATTCGGACTATACTGGATTTAATTTTCCCAGAAGAGTTCCTTGTTCCATGCACGGTCTGTGTGTATTTTATATATATACACACACCACACACACACACACACACACACACACACACACACACACACACCAGTGCTTAAAACGCTGGGCTGTTGATTGGGAGGTTGTGAAATCGAGTCTCGGAAAAGATTTTATAATTTCAGATTTCCTTAGTCGATCGTGGTTCGGATTCCCCGTTAAGCTGTAGGTCTAACATGGGGCGAAAAGCTTGACCTTGGTTAGAATAAATAATTCGGCCAGAAACAGTTTTTAATGATTTTATATATATTGGTATTCAATGTGAACTGGAAGAATGCAGTAAGAACTCGTCATGTGAATTTCAACTTTGGCCTTTACACCTGATTAAATTAAGCCTTACAGTATTAACATATTGTTTCACAAAGGTTAAAATAGCTTTAAAATACTTACTTCTTTGAACCTTCCATCATACTTAAATACACTCTTGTGCAGGAGAGGTTTCACACTCTAAAAACTGTCCGTTCTATGTACTTTAGAACAGAAAGAAACTGAAAGGACTAACCAATTCTGCAAAATATAAAGTACTTCAAGAGTACAATAGTAGTAGGTCAAAAGTAGATTGAGGGTAGATGAAACCGTTCTCTTCTTTACAAACGGTGTCCTCTCAAACGAAACGAAAAATTTAAAAAAGACATTTCCGGGAACTAAAGTAAACCTTTCACTGTACTTTCAATGTACCTTCGTCCTACCGAGTGTACTCTTTAAATACTTTAAATTCAGAGTACGTTTAGTCTTTTGTTTACTCCCGGTTCCAAATTTAGTACCGAGGGCAGACAATTTTTAGAGTGCATTGGCACGCGATAACGTGTGGCGAATTCGATTTGCAAATGTGTTTTAAACGAGTACATTTTATCGTGAAGAGAATAAACTTTATCGTACATTTGAAACGATATATTTCATCGTATTAATTTTTCCTGTCTTTGTTTGGGAGCGCGTAATATCTTCAGCCATTTGAATTTCTCAAAATTCCCTCCACGTACAACGTTTTGAAAATACAAAATCTTAGAAACGAATTCATGCTCAAGCGAACTCACACGAACATTTTGACGAATAATTTCCATATAATACGCATAATATATATGCAAATTCTTTATGATAGTAACATAAATTTAGGGCTCCTCCCTACCCCTAAAGCCCCTTAAGTTCTGAGCTCCCTAGAACCCCTTCCCCCAACCTTTAAAGTCTGCTTAAAGCCTCCCAAACCAACCATATGCGTAACAGGTCTACTTGGCTGAGAGATCATTAAGCCTCTTATCTCCCCTCCTTATTGGATGCATATTCATCCGCGCTTTTGTCGTAACCACGTTTCCTCATCCTATAGTTTTTGTACCACTAATGACTGTATGTTAAATACTGTCCCATAGAATTATTTACATAATTTGAAAGAAAAAATTGGAATAATGAATACTTTGGAGCTATTGAAGAATAGGGACCCCAGCCTTCTTTAGCTTTATAGATTGCGTACAAAACTCAAGTTCTTCCCACTTTCTAACAAGGAGTTAATGGTGACAGGAATACCAAAGGTGATTATGAAAGGAAATTCATTCAGAATTCCCAATTGTCATTTAACGGAATTTTCCAGAAAGGACAACTGATTGAGCCTCGTACCAACATAAACCAATAACCTTAATCTAACCTAACCTAATCTTACCTGGAGAAATCGGTCAGATAGGCGTATCACACTTATGAAACGTACAGGAACATCAAAAGACTATTCCTGTGA